>JAZEWT010000001.1:2503305-2515234 GCA_036362905.1 Mordacia mordax
TCCCACACAGAAAGGCACCCGAGCCGAGAGATTCGAACCCGGGACCTTCTTGCTGTGAGGCGACAGCGCTAACCACTGGGCCACCGCGCCGCCAATATTCATTATTAATTGTGTTTTAATTGATGAAGGTTCGGCACGGCTGAGCGTTACCAGGATTGCTCTCAAGAGCAGCGCTTTAGTGAGCCTTGAAGTCGTCTGGCTAGGACTGTCGGTGCTACTCACCGTCGTGTGCTCGGCTGACGGCTCGCTTTTGGATGATGGCTCGCTGTTGACCTGCGCCTGCTCACGAACACTTTGTCCCTGCCTTTGTTTTTGTTTATCAAGAACAATGGCCACAAGGAAAAGAGAACACGAGGCAGCAGTGCGTTTGCGGCACGCGGATAAATCAGCAACAGCAGCGCATAGTGTAGATAAACAACATTGAATCGATTGTGATAAAATACGAATACCAGCAGCCATCCGCCATAAAGGTGCAAAATTAATTCGTGAAGCAATTGGGATTCAGAAGACTTAAAAGCATCATGAACCGAAAACAAGAAATGAATATAAAGCTCAGCCAATGCTGGAGGCCAGTTATTGAAGTCAGGAATGCATAGATGTAGAACTATTGCGTGTGGACATCAGAAGGGGATCGTCTAGGTGTTTGAGGGGTTTATTTTCATGAGATGTAAATTAGGGGACTAGCCACAGACAAAGCAGGGAGGGGGTTATCAGTTCCGGGGGTGGGAATAAGATAAGGAAATTAATGTTAAGGTGATTCAGATGCAGACTTACACAACAAAAGATGACTCGACACATGCATAGTACCCACACATATAAAGGAGCAATGGGAACTACGCACGCACACTGCGCCTGAGGATGCCTCATGGTCGCACATAACCCAACGATCCATCCACACGGTACCACGAACTTAACCCCCTTAACACCACGTGCAGGTGGGGAGTACGTTCGGCTTCCCCCCCTCCCCCGTGTCCATGCAAGGGGCCAGTGAGTCACAGTGTGCGGGGCGGGCCTATGAGGTAATGTGCTTGCCATCCACGCGGGGCGGTTGGTGAGTAACCAGGGTTAAAGCGGTGCATTCGTGGTTATAAGCCGGTGTAAGGAGGGCTAGAGGGAGACTCTCACCTGGGAACTGTTGGAAGAGGCTGTGGTGAAGATGTAGGGTAGCGCTGATGTGTGGGGGGGGGGGGATTGTAGACCGTTGTGGGCTGCTACTCGGTCGTGTGCTGCTGTGGTGGAATAACGCATTGAAAATGTCCAGAAGGCCTCTGCATCATTTATCGCCACTGGTCTCTTGTTGCTGACTGGGTGAGTGCATCACTGAGTGACGATGAACCGCGATGCCGCTGCTGAAGAACCCCTGGCAGCCCGCGCCACGTGGCCACATCTCCACATGGCCACACGCACAAGTTGGATCCCTGGGAGGGTTCCCCGCCGATACACCACATTCCCATAGCTCTGTGCAGCGCTTTGTGACCCTCGGGTGAAAGACGTTTTACAAATGCAATTATTGTTCCTTTTCTCTCCGCGACGTTTCAACTCCCACAATTGAGGCATAAGGCTAAAGGCTGGGTTTAGCTAAGAGTTGTGTTGTTCGTATCTGTAGTACTACGCCTGTGTTCCAGTGATGTGGTTGTCAGCAGCTCAATTAGCGAGGATAGTTTTCCCATGTTCCGAGTTGTGAGTATTCCTCTCTCTTTGCATTGTCTTTGTATTTCGCATTCACAAAGGAATCCCAAGGCGCTATAGAAAACCGCAGACACTGCGACCCTATATATCATCGGGCAATTAACTACTTGTTTATTCGTGGGAGGAAGCAGAAGAATGCAGAGAAAACCCAAGCAGATCTGGGCGTGAACACATATACTCCGCACAGTCACAATCGGTAATTGAATCGGTAATTGAACCGTGTCAGACAGGACCTTCTTTCTAAAGCTCGGGTGTTAACGCTGCCCTATGAGTAAATTCAACAACATCGTGCATTAATGTCTAGCGCAGTGTCGATGTGAAATCGTTAATTCCAAATCAGCCTAATTCATAACAATGTTCACGGATCGAAAACATGGTAGGGTTGTGTAGCCTGTGGCTGCTGATGTGTTGAGCTACACATATTCATGTCGCACATATATTAAAGTGCTGACATATCGGCATGGACACGCCCCATGTATGGTGAGCCATGCCCGGTCTTTGTGGATACGCCTTAGTTGAACAGAGGACCCGGTGAGGGGTGTGAAGGACGCTTATGTGGCTCTGTGTGTTGCTGCGTGGGTGTTGTTCACGCAGTTGGTGCAAGCGATGGTCAAGTAAGCGAATAAAGGTTTTTCTCTATAAGTGAAGATACACGTTGCCGCGGGTGGTGTAAGTCTGTGGTGACAAAAGAGGGGCATCAGAGCAAACCAGCGGCGCGTGTGGAGCACAAGGGGGATTCACATACAAAAAAATTACACGACGCAGAATCTTACCATCTGAATATTCTCTCGTGCGTTCGCGCTCGCGCGCACATTGTTCAGCCGGTCATCTCTGGTATTTTGGTTAACCGTCGCGCTAGTCTGGTGTCTCTTGTACGATCACGTTGCCGAAAGTGAAAGGCAAGGAAGACGAGACGGATGGCGTCGGTTACATTTGTGCCGTGACTGATCTAAGTAGAGCGGGTTACATTGGTGCCGTGACTCATTTTGTAAATCGACCATTGTCGTTTGGTCGCCGAGTGTTCTATGCAACGTAGAGCAGGAGATATTGTCCTTTTTGTCTGTTGTGTTGGAGTAAACGCGAACGAACAGACGGAAGTGCAGAGTGATGAGGGCGCTGAAGCTGATGAGGGTGAGTGTAGTGGCGAACAGAGTGGTACGGTGGTGAGTGTTGCAGCTCGTGGGGAGGTGAAGATGTGAGCGTGGTTGGTGAGCAAGAGGGTGATGAGGGTGAGTGTAGTGGTGAGCAGGTTGATGAGGGTGAGTGTAGCGGTGAGCAAGACGGTGAGTGTAGATAGTGATTTAGGGTATGGTGGTCAGTTCAGTGGAGAGGAAGATTTGATTACATCATCGAGAGAAGATGTTACATGTGGATGCACGAGGTGCTGGACATTTTTGTGTGATGGGTATGCTTCAGTTGAGGGCTTCGAGGTTGTCATGGCCCCGGGGATGTGAGTGCCAGAGAATTGGAAACGTTTCTGAGTTTGATTGTTTTGTATAGTTCTAGTTTTCTGGAACGTGTTGGTTGGTTCAGTCGGGGAATTCGATATGGAGTTTATTACGGTTTAAGGGATATGAGTAGCGGGAACTGTAGGAGATAAGGTAGTGCACACGGAAGTCCGTGCGAGACAGGGAATAAGGTTTGGTGATGAGAGGAGCAGCGACTTAGGTGGTTGTTGGGTTGTGGTGGAAGGTTTGGCAAGTAACGTTAGGATTGCGAAGATGGGATGCAGGATGATCTAAGACAGTGGTTCTTAACCTTGTTGGAGGTACTGAACCCCACCAGTTTCATATGCGCGTTTTACCGAACCCTTCTTTATTGGAAAAATAAAATGTGATCACCTGCAGCCAGTGATGGCCAAGCGGGGCGTGTCATCACGAATCATATGAGTGAGGTGTGTGTCTTGACCTCCACCGAACCCCTGAGACTGACTCACCGAACCCCTGGGGTTCGATCGAACCCAGGTTAAGAACCACTGATCTAAGAGTAAGGTGGCGCTGTGTTTGATGTGCAGGTGAGAAGCTGGGATATGGGGAGATCTGAGATCAATGTTGTGTGTACGGCACCACATTAAGGCTAAGGTTTCGAGACGATAGTCACTTTTGACAAGGTCTGTCATTAGGAGTCCGGATTTTCAGGGCATACTCGGGTCTTCCTGTATTCGGGTTGGTTATGAGGAGGCAGAAGGGACCTCTGCAACAAGGGATCTAAGTTGAGGCGGTGTGGCAGTAAAGATTCGAGACGATAGTTACTTTTGACAGGGTCTGTCATTAGAAGTCCGGATTTTCGTGGTATACTTGGGTCTTGTTGTATCGGAGTCAGTTGATAGAGATAAACGATTCTTGTGATGAAGGATCCGAGTTGGTGATAGTGTAGATCACAGTATTTGTGCGAGGGAGATAAGGGATTCCTGTGATAAAGGATCCCGGTTGGTGATAGTGTATGTCACCGTGTTTGGTCGAGAGGGATAAGGGGAATCCTGTGATAAGAGTCTAGGTTGGTGATGTATGCCATCGCATTTAGCTGAGAGGGATAAAGGACTCCTGTGATAAACAGTCGAAGTTGGTGATGTGTTATGTCATCATCATTGCTTGGGAAGTCAAAGGGACTTCTGTGTTAAGGTGGATAGGTTGGTGGTACAGTGTGGATGGACCATTCGGTTTAAGCGCGGATATGATAGTGCAATTCAGGAGGGGTGAATGTAGCCGGTGGCTACGGAAGGATGAGTTGCACGTATTTATGTCGCGGACGGATCGTTCAATTTAAGCGCAGACATGATAGTGCAACTTGGGAGAGGTGAATGTAGCCAGTGGCTACTGAAGTGATGAGTCGCACATATAGTAAAGTGCTGATGTATCGGCGTGGACACGCCCCACGTACGGTGAGCCATGCCCAGTCTTTGCGAATACACCTTCGTTTATGGGGGACCCGATGAAGGGTGCGAAGGTGTATTGCTGCATGGGTGTTCACGCAGGTTGTGCAGGCGTTGTTTGGGCCAATAAATAAAGTTGTTTATATAAAAGAAGATACGCATTGGCGTGGGTGCAAGTCTGCGGTGACGGAAGAGGTTCATCACAGCAGACCAGCGGCGCGTGTGCAGCACAAGGGGGATTCACAACAAAAAATACACAACGCAGAGCTTTACCATCTGAATATCCTCTCGTGCATTCGCGCGCGTGCATTGTTCAGCTGGTCAACTCCAATATTTTGGTTAACTGACGCGCTCGTCTGGTGTCTCTCGTACAATCACGTGGCCAAAAGTAAAAGGAAAGAGACGAGACTGACGCCCGTTGCAGTTGCCAATTCCGACTTCGGGCTATAATACTCTGGGATATTGTTATTCATTTAGCTATGCATTTAAATTCATTTAAACCCGGTCCGTCCCTGACTTACCAGGGGTGGAACTGCCAACCGAGTAATTTACTTCAGTGGTGGGTGTTCTCTCCTGTTGTCTGTAATCCAGTGTTTTCGAACTGTTTACTGTTGATTACAAAAAGTGGCTGCCACGTTGTGCCTGGGCTTTAGTCTCGTTTCTTGTTTGCGGTTCATGGTTTTCTCTCTATAGCTCAAGATTTATAACAATTTTTTTATTGCTGTTGATTTGCCGTTCATGTTGTTTTCGCCACAGCTTTGTACAGCGCTTTGTGGCCTTCGGGTGAACAGCGCTCTGTAAGTGCAATTATTATTTATTAATTGGAATGCGTACCAAAAAAAATCGATGCACATTCCGGTAGTTAATTTCGAGACGGCTGGCAACCACAATATTCGGGATTGTCGTGAAGTAGATTGGGGCCTTTAGTTGTCACTCAGTGACACGATGTAATGGTGCTAAGTGCTATATTATAATAGATCATATTTTACAGTTAGACAATATTTTACACGTTGTTCTGTAACGACGTATATAAAAAAAACCCAAAAATGTTGCTGCAGATTTTTCCGTTTCTATTGTTGACCTGCCGTTCTCTCCACAGCTCTGTGCAGCGCTCTGTGACCCTCGGATGAAAAGCGCTCGCTAATTATTATTATTATTTTATTAAGCGTGTTGAGAACAGGGGTCACAGGGAAGCGGAGATTGCAGGACAAATATAAGACCTTTCCTGCCCGCCCTGCCAGAGCAGAGTTCGCCATTGATTAATCAGTACTAGCTTCTTCCTCTAGAGGGTCACGGTTAAGTCGGAGTATATATCTGATCGAGGACACAAGCCAGCCTGGCTACACCATGGTGATCAACCCGATAATTTTAATTAGGAGTTGTAATGGAGTCAACGTGTAGTGCTAAAAAAATAGAAAAGGTTTTTACCATTTCTGGAAATTATACAGGTGTGAAGATCTTAAAAACACCAAAATAGATGTCTTTCATAAAGTGTCTAATTTACAAAAGCCACATACTTGCGGCAAAACATGCAAACAGAAAGCTGATAGTAAATGCATTGCCATTCAAATTGATTGTCCTACACCAGTTTGAAGGACAATGCATATACTATTAAAGATTTTTGTTTGCATATTTGCCACATATTGTCACAAGTATGGTGTGGCTCTTGCAAACTAGACACTTTGTGAAAGGTGTCTATTTTGGTGTTAAGTTCTTAATACCTGTAAAATTGCCAGAAATGGTAAAAAGCCTTTTCCAGATTTTGTTACATATGTACACTGGCAAAAGTACCCATAGTGTAGTGTGTGAAATAGACGTTTTTTTCATGCCGACCATTGGTGACCGTGCAAAGACCATCAACCAATTGCATGCGAACAGCTCACGCATCTATCTCATTTCTCACTTTCATCTCCCAAATCTATCTCATGTCTAAGCCAACCACCTCTCTAGGGAGGCCATATCTTGGCCGGGTCACTCCAAAAGAAGCCACATTTGGCCCACCGGTCACCAGTTACAAGAATCCTGAGATACACCAATATGGGTGCATGGGTTTGACAAAGCAGTAATGTTATCACCATAATGCAGTAGCACTTCGAGGAGACTGTGGAAAATGCTTTATTATTACTACATTTTCACTCAGCAAAGCCTCACCGAGTACCACTTTGGCACAAGAACCATAGTCAACGCTCAGCGAGAGATCGTGCTGTTAGTGATGGTCGATATGGGTGATACTGTTAAGAATATGCAAACTGTGCTAATACCTATGGTTTACATAACTCCATGATCCATACTACGTGGGGAAGCCCTTGCCCAGCAGTAGATTAACGGGTACATGCTTGTATTGTGGCTATTGTGGTCTGTAAGAGAATATTTGGCACGTAAGCTACTACGATTACACTGCACGAAATGCACTTTTCCATGCAATGGAAGTCTTTTTTCGAGGGGAAATATTTTGAAATAGCACAAGGCACTAGGATTATATTCATGCTATTCACTACAAATACCCTCCCCGATAGACGCTGTTAATATATTTCTCTACGATTGTGCTGTATATTAAAAACTACGTAAAAAGTAACTTCATCATAACTGAGTACAAATGCATTAACTTATGTTAATAACAAAATGTTACGTCATTTAAAAAAAAGATTTCTACCTCGGGGTAGTGACTTATGTACCAACATGATGCTCATGCACCAAAAAAAACAAAGTACGTCACACGTTGTATAGGACTGCAATATTCTGCCTGCACAACTATGCCAGTCGTGTGCATTAAGGCACTCAAATCCTTATTTTAGGCAAAAAAAAAACTACGCAATATTGCTCCGCTCCAACCAAAGTATAAATATTCCTTACGTCCGCTATGAAATATGATCTGTGTTAAGTGTGGAGTGACGACACAGTCGGATATAGTGATTTTGCGATTAAAATCTAATGTTAAGCCGGGTCCACACCTGAGTCATCAGCTGCTGCGACCAAACCGCTCTTAAATCAGCGCAATTTAATTACTGCCCACGACCTCTTTTTTCCACCTGACCAATTAGTTATGCCAACAGGGACTGCCTGTCATGGGTAAAGTGCACCTGTCCATGCCCTTGACAGCGCAGTCTTTTCTGCCCAGCAAAGATGTCCCGTGCCTATAAAGGCTGGCACAGCACACAAGGGAGTGGATGGAAAGCACCACACGCCTAACTGTCCAGCGCCTCTCGACCCTATCTACAGGATTGATTATAACCTACTAATCAAATGGCCAAAAATGTGAAGGTGACGAAAATGCACCACTTTAAAATCGCTGAACAATCGCTTTAAAGTAGAGTTATATTTATACCAAAAGCAAACGGTGTCGTAACTGGCAACAGATGTCCACACGCAGCAAGTGATTCAGTTGCGTGCCACCAAGTTGCACAATGATAGCTCAGGTGCGGGCCGTTTCAACACTCGCTATTTAAATCATGCATTCAGGGCGTGAGAAAACAAATGTTTACGATTCATGCAAGTTCGTGCCACTGTGGTCTACAGCAGGAGTGGGGAACTTATGATCGATCATTTTTGCTTTTATACGGCCTGCCATCACACGAGGACTAGTACCCGGGACACCACCTTAGGAACAAACACCAGGACATGCCGGGGGAAGATGTATCTCACAATACTGGAGTGGCATATTTTTTTGCAACTGAAAAAAAAAACGGGACTTTCAACGTCCTGGTGAAGGACTTACAGATATTCCAGGGTGGCTGCTTCAAAATCAAAATGACAGTCTTAGGAAAACTAATAGGAAACAGGTGGCGTCTTAGCCGCCTGTCTACTTCGGAACTGCGACCCAGCAGCGTGCTAATTAAGGGAAAGCAGGCATAATGCATCAGCTTAATGTTGTGAGGTTGGGCGCTACTTATATTGTTTCGTTGTTGGATAATACCAAGCCATGATGTGACACTGCTATGGCTTGTCACCTTATCGTGGTAGAGGGGTTGTGTATTTCAATGGACCTCGGAACTTGGTGCCTGGAGTCCAGCACTCCTGCTAGGGTCACTTTTGGTTGGTGACCATAGCTAGGGGAAGGGGGGGGGCGATGTTCCTCGAGATATACGTAGACTTGTATGAATGTCATATGTAGTGTTTAAAATAGTAATGCGTGCAGTTGGTTTGGATATTTTCTGACAGCAATTATGGTAGTGGGAGTAGCACCGTGAGTAGTGATGCCATATCCAAAGCAACAAGAGAGAGGGTTCCATTCCTGCCTCTGGTACATGTGTGGAGTATGCATGTATCCCTGTCTGTTTCCACCGGGCACTCTGGTTTCCTTCCAGTCCAAGGACCAAACTGACTGATACTTTACAATGGACTGGCATGCCATCTAGAGTTTGGCCCTACCTTGCTCTCTATCTGCTGGGATAGTCATCGAATTCCTGCAACACTGTACAGGATTTAGCCAGTATTGATAATAAATGACTTATGTAGCAGTGTGTAGTGTTCTATTGCGATCATAGTGGTCTCATTGTGGAGTATAAACGTTCATTACAGGACTGTTCTATCAGTGTGGTATACAGAGGTGGATTCAACCAATGTGGTGTATAGACATCATGGAGTAGTAGTGTCCTATTCGTGTGCTGTGTATACAGTGGTGTATGCACAGGGGGACCTGGCACACAGTGGACTTACTTAAGACTGGTACCAGTGGAGTCAAGATCGACCTCTGTGGAGGAGGATTGTGAAGGACGTTACGGGGCAGTTGGAGGCAGCTGCCCTCCAACATCAACGAAGGGTGGAGGAGCGACGCTCAAAACAACAAGTGGAGTGTCGGGCGGCTAAAACACAGCAAGTTGGCACAGTAGGCGGCACAGGTGGTGCATCCACTAGTCAGGCAGCCCATAACACGTGGGTCTGTACTGTGACCTGTCAGCGAGGCTTCGACACTTCACGTGGCTTCAAGGTACATATGGCCTGGCACAGGTACCGTGGTGATGTCACCGCCACTAAGTGGCGAACGGCGATTGTTGTTGTATGCAGTTTATACGGCAGCGTTCTGATAGTGTACTGTGTACAGCAGTGCCTCTTTTGCCATGCACAGTTTGCATGGTAGTCTATCAATATGCTGTGTGGTAGTTTTACAAGTATAATACGTATAGTAGTAGTGAGTGTGGCGCATTATAGTTCAAAAACCGCATTGTTCGCTTAGCTATGCATGCATATACTCTATCAGTATTTAAGCATTAGTGTATAATTGTGGTATACACTATTGTTCTCTTCGGTGTGGATTATTCCTCACGCAGCGTTCTATTGAGTTAGTCTGGCGCACACACAAAGCAACCGTTTGTCGTGACACTAAAGCAAAGCGCACAGTATGCGGCACTTACTCAGTATTGAAATCGGACTGATAGAGGTGGGTGCCCATAATCCCTCATTATTTTATAGTTTTGTGTGTAGTCATTTTTCTAAGCTCAGCATGTTGATGCCTTTTTCAACGATTACTTTCATTTGCAAGAATGAAAATTATTTTGAAAAAAGTATTCAACTGAGATTAGGATATAAGCATCAGCCGATGCATAAAAAGCAAGCTCTAGTCTACCATCAAGAACGGTTTTCAAAAAAACGAATTGATATATAAAATGACGAAAATGTAACCTGCCAAAAAACGAAACTTATTGTTACGTCCTTAGGTTTAAAAAAAAAAACAATTTACAATGCAGTGGTACAGCACGCACCAATGTCAATAGCACCTCTAAGGACCCCACATTGTTTGTCATATCAGAAGCTAATCGGGTTTGAGCCTGTATAGTGCATTGATGGGTGAACATCACGCACATTAGGCTGATGCAGGCAGACATGGGAACTACACTGTAGGCAGCAGAGACTAACGCTTTAACAGTGAGTTGCTGCAGCAGAGACTAACGCTTTAACAGTGAGTTGCTGCAGCAGAGACTAACGCTTTAACAGTGAGTTGCTGCATGTTGTGTGTGCCAACGCTCTTTGCCTTCATCTGTCCACACTGACCAGCATGGTGAAGTATATTCAAATAACCCTCGTGATCCACGAGGTGAGAGGCCTCTATCCAGCAGTGGATTAACAAGCGCTGTGCATGTACATGGAGTGTGTTGAGCACTGCACCACCGATCCTTCCAATTACAAAGTTATAACCGATGTAAAAATGTATTTAACTTGAAGAATCCGATCGTCTAAAAAAATAATCCAGCAATTTGATTGCTTTACAGTGAAAGGCATGAACATATGGCACTTTGTACTTGGAATGATGCCAAAATCATTCATTTGTAATGGGTTATCTTGGATTGTTCTGTAACCTGCAGATGGGACATATGGTAGATTTTATCCGGGAACCTTATATGAAATAAACGTGCGAACAATGGTTCCGAGCTGCTGTTTGGATTTCTTGGAACTGAACGTAACAGCTACTCAGTCAGGATACACATGGTGAGTATGCCTTCTTTCTTCGCGAAGTATATTGTCTCGTGTTGTGAGGCATCTTCAGGCTCTGAGTGATGCCCGCCGCAGCTATACAGGGAAAGGGCAGCTCTTAAGAGCAAATCACACACGTTGAGCTGTGAAAACCTACTGCAATGCGTTTGGATTACTTTCCTCGAGTCTCCCTCCTGGCACTGTGTTGATGAATGTCGCTGTGCCGATGTGTGTCGCTGTGGCAGAGTGGTTGTCACTCCTGTGCCTCCTTGCCAGCGAGGCGGTATATCTCGGTGGGGCCTGCGTTCGTGCCGCCCGCCAACGCCGTCGTGGCAGTGGTCAGCTCCTCACCATGAGCCAGGGCGATGTCACCTGCCATCGTGAGCGCAGGAGGAATGGTGATTGCATGGTAGCGCAGTTAGAGAACAAACATTTTTCAACTGTGACGTTTCAATAATTTCTGCCTGAATGTGCCATTGGCTTCATGTCTCGAGATTAAATATCCATGCACATCCCTCGCCGAGGTGCGGCACAGTATTTGAGCGAGGAATGCTGCTGCCTCAACAAGATCCTGGGTTTAATTCCTGGCCCAGGTGACTGTGTGGTGTATGCAAGTTCTACCTATGTCTGTGTATTTTTGGTGGATATTCTGGCTTTTTCCCACCGTCTAAATATGTATCGCTAAAGTTAATTGGCCTGATAACACTAAACTGTCCCTAGAGTCCTACAATGGACTGGCGTCCTATTCTGGTTAAAGCCTTGTCTTGCATTTATTGTCTGCTGGGATCAGCTCCCATGCACTGTTACCCTCAACAGCATTGAACGGATACTGATAATGAATAAATCTCTCGCACAGTGGTACAACGATCGGTTCTCTCACTCTGTGTTAGAGAATGGTTCACTGCCACACCACAGAGCTATAACTATTTGACAACCCTTCAGGTCCACAGAGTAGCAGGC
>JAZEWT010000001.1:2515253-2528986 GCA_036362905.1 Mordacia mordax
AAAAAAAAAAAACTCACTGCCAATTTCGCCTGTAATATCTTAATATATAGAGAGCATCGAGTCTAATAAATGTTGGTGCTGGTTTACCGTGCAGCTGCAATTCCTCATCTGTTTTTACAACATAGCAGAAATGACAGAGTGAATGCATACTGCGTAGCAGTGCTTTTAAAGTGGTAAATTATTATTATAATGCATTCGTCGCATGACAGTCAAACCACCAATTTGAATCTCGGAGTAGAAAATTTACCAAGTTATGTGCAGAACAAGATTTAATGTTACGGGGTTGCTTTTTTTGTATGCAGTCATTGATGATCTGACAAAGCAGAGACCATTAATTTGCTACACTTACATGGTTCAATTATAGAGAGGCTGCCTGGATTCTCAGCATTATCAGCTCAACATCTGTGATTTTTGGGCCACTGCTAATTTGTAAAAATAAACATGAGCGTGGTGTGTACAAGCACGTTTGTGTGAGGAGCCGTGGTTTAATGATTAGCCCATTGCGCTATGAACCCAGTAACCCCGACATCGATTCAAAGCCACGGTTAACATCAGTGGCCTTTGATATACTGGCCTTCCTCAAGGTTGACTCAGCCTTAAATGAGTAGTTAAAGGCTTCTGGGTGTGGTTCTGGCTAGTGCCCACTCCTGTGCAAATCCGGGGTCTTCTGTGTTCTAATTAAGAGAATATTTCCCATCAGATGTCTGACCCCTCCCCCTCGCTTTATTTAACAGAATAAACAAAGACAAATCAGTGATAAATATGATATAAAGCATTCAAGAGAGCTCTAAATGTCTTTTACTGAAAGTTCATTATATCTGCACAGTGTGATGGTGGTTTGGTGTTATTATTGTAACAAAGTACAAGTTTTAAAAAAGCAGATCATATTTGCCATCAACCTGCATGGCTATACAGGGGCATCTTTGTCTTTTTATGTGTGCGCATATGAATGGATGTGGGCAAGTGTGCGTGTGTATGGGAGCACAGGTGGTGCATCTGTCAATCTCAGTCAGGCAACCCATAACATCTGGGGCTGTCCCGTGACCACCTGTCGGCGAGCCTTCAACACTTTAACGTGGTCTCAAAGTGCGTATGGCCCGGCAGAAGCGCCGTGATGACGTCACCGCCACTCAGTAGCGAGCAGCGGTCGTTGTTATCGAAGTGTGCGAGTGGGTGTGCGAGGGAAACGGCGAGCGAGCGATGCTCACCGTCAGAGCGGTCGGCGTCCCCGTAGCACTTGTGCGAAGGTGCGTAGAGGAACATGACGGAGAAGACGTACATGTTCCACATGCCGTACACGCCGGTGAAGAATGCCGCGTTCACGTGCACCGTGCGATCGCCCCACTTCCAATGACCCTCGTTAACCTGCATGGAAGGGGGGGGGGGCGGTAGTGATGGGATGCTCTCATGGCTCGTGACAAGAATGTTTCTTTACAGCTGCTTTTTCGGGATAGCCGTCGCAAGTGTTTCTCCTCTCTCCATCACGACGGGTTGGCCTCCTCAGTTGGAGATTCCAAAAATGTCTCCAGATCAATTCTCAATGAAACCACTGTCATTAGCAATATTATTATTCTCCTCAAGATGCCTCCAAAAACACAAACAAAACATAAAAGAGAGGGTAATTACGGTTGCTACGGCGAACCTGAAATAAGAGCTCTTAAGAGCAATTCTCATCAACACCGTCACAAACATTATCAGTCATCTGCACGGTCATCAAAACAACCACCATAACTGTCATCATGGTGATTATCATCATCATTACTGTCCTCATTATCACTCATGATAATCATGTTCACCAACATATTCATCAACAATATCATCTTCATCACTGCCATGACCATCGTTATAACCCTGGTCATCTTTACCAAGGGGGCAGCACTGTGGCGCAATGCGTAGCACTACCACTTGCAGCATATAGAAGCCCAAGAGTTTGGTTCCTGGCTCAGGTACCTCTCTGTATGGAGTTGGCATGTTCTCCTCCATGTTCATATGGGGGTTTTGCCATATACTCTGGTTTCCTCCCACATTCCAAAGACACACTGCCTAGGTTAACTGTCCTGATTAAATTGCCCTTGGTGTTCTGCGATGGACTGGCATCTTATCATGGGTATAGCCCTGCCTAGTGCCCTGTCTGTGCCCTTGGCAGGAGAGGTGGGGGGAGTGCTGCACGTACCTGGCTGATGATGAAGAATATGACGGTGAGAGCGGCACAGCCTAGGGTGGTGAGCATCAGGAACTTGAACCGGAAAATTAATCCCTGCATATCACATCCATCACCAGCTTTTAGTTACTATTGTATCAGTGTATTTATATAGTTATTCGCAGCTTGATGTATGAGAATTGCTATTAAAGAGATGCTCTTTCGAGATATCCATGTCAAGCGTTTATACCATAACATTATTCAAAAAAACATATCTGAAGAGCAATGTTTACATTACCACTACCACAATTATACGATGATATTGTTATACTCTCATCACGAGAATCACCAAGTCACTACCAAATGTTGCCATATCACCAACACTAAAGATCCCCCGTATCGCCTTTGACGGACTGTTGGGGTAACTTCTGTTAGTGCGCACCCATGAGCGCCGGTATGGAACACGAGTTGGTTGGTGGCCGCTTTCTCTCCAGTGGAGATGTTTATGTATGCAGTACCAGGTACTCGTTTGAGGCCAAGTGGACCAAAACAACCATTAATGCCGCGAGTAGGGTTTCCATTTCCACCATCCTCTACATCACGTTACATTCATCCCATTGTCCTTAACGATCACAACTGTCAAAATCGAGTAAGTGTAAGCGAGTGATCCAGTGAGTTAATAGCGTGCATGCAAACGAGTCAACAAGAGTGAACGCGCGAGTAAATAAGTGTGCGGGCAAGTGAGGAAGTTTGTAAGTGTGCATGCACACGAGTAAGCTAGCAAGTTAGTAAGAGTGTCATGTTGAGTGTGCGAGACACAATGTGTGCATCCATGTGAGTGAATGAGTGAGCGATTGAGTTATTAAGCGCGCATGCAAACGAGTGAGCGCAACCTCATAATGCAGCCGTCGTACGCGGGACATAGCAGGCAGGAAGGAGCGCTTGCCCCCGATGTTGCGGAAAACCTGGTAGACCATGAACGTCAGGAACAGGAAGTAGAGGCATGCGCACACACCCGCCAACACGATGAACGCCATCTGGTACGACGCGGTTAAGAAAATTGAAACGCGTATATTGATCAGTAGTACCCAAGAAAATGTCTAAAACACGTCATCTGTAATCACGCAAGGGATGTAGTTACGGGTTGTGCAAGATGGTAACAAGGCTTTCATAAACTTGAGTCGCGTGACTTTCTGGCACACTGCATAGCGCTCTTCAGTAAGATAGTCAGGTGACATCCACATTACATTATTAGCACCCATCTAATGTTGTACCTCAGTGCTTTTCAAACGTTTTTCATGCACCCCAGATGAAAATGCTGAAAATAAATATTCATGTCCATAACCCAACAAAGACTAGACCATTCATTACAGTAAATAATAATACATTTAAATTTGAACCAGCAAGGTGACCCAGGGCTTGACATTCTGCAAATCAGTACTGGGTCGTGACCCATACTTTTAAAACCCACTCTTGTAGAGGACCATGGTGAGCTGTTATCTGTCTGTCTGGAACACTCAATTCTTCTAAAGTCACTGCAGGAAATTTAGACAGCAGGTCCATTAACCGAGGCAGCAGCATTTCTTGTGACATAGAGGAAACCCACACAGATACGAGGAGAAAGTGCAAACTCTAAACAAAAAAATACCCGACTCGAGATACAAAACCTGACCCTTCTTACCGCGAGGCAGCTATTAATTGTGCCACCATGCCGCTTCATCCATACCACATACCTTAAAATTATAACCAGGTACGAGCGCAATGAGGCGAGTCTTCTTTAACAAGGACCAGGATATTAAATTGCAACCCTTTCATTATGAACTCAGTGCTTAAACCACATACTCCGTTATTATCGAGCCGGGCGGGGTGACATACATCCAGAGATGGTAATACAGCAAATATAATCAAGAATCAGTCTGAAGAGACCTCTAAGTGCTATTCATCCAAATGCATGGATTTTCTCCTTGACAAAGAGTTGTTCAAACATCCCAAATGCAGGACTGTGTCAAGAGTGTTGAGCGTCAGTGAGGCCTTCTTGCATAAATTACCTTTTTATATCACTTTCAAGTGGGCATCATCAAATCTCGTCTCAAGACTCACTTGTTCTATAAGGCTTTCAAGCCCTCTGGCTCGGACTGTTGATGGGGTTCAATATTGTCATGCCAGGATGATCGCTTTCTGCAGACCTGCGCCTGCTCGGGAACATTACTTGCTTCCTTGTTTGTTGAATTATATATTTTTCTCCCCTTACCTTATGTCCTATAATTTATTGCTACTATTCCACGTTCAGTTGAACTGTCCTGATATTGTTGTTGACATGCAATTTTCTCCACAGCTCGGATTTGTAAAAAAAGAAAAACCCAAAAAAATGTTGTTGCCGATTTTCCGTTGTCGTTGTTGTTGACATGCCATTCTCTCCGCAGTTGTGTGCAACGCTTTGTGACCCTCGAGTGAAAAGCGTTTTATAAATGCAATTATTATTATAAAATATATTCCTTATTGCACAGTTCGTGCTTCATGTCTCGATAAAATCATCTTACATTAAATGCAAATTTTATGCTCATGTATTTTTTGGTAATGGAACATAATAGAATACATTAAACAAGTTATATGTCGGAATCTAATTGTGAAGGCAAATCATAAACCTGAATTGAGGCTATTAACCAGATCGATGGTGGTAACAGGACTTCTACCTGTTTAATTTAATGCTGCTATATGGCTCAGAAACAGAGGCTCACTTTCAGAAGTGTGTGAGTGCACATCCTGGTTGAAGAGTATAACTTAGAGACATCAGTACTCTAGGGTTGCTAAACTTAGTACCACTTCATGGTGAAGTCAACAATTGTTGTCCTTTGGCTAGACTCGCCCTTGTCAATGCAAGGTGGCGTTTCTAACACCTGCTCGGGGCTGTGAACACGAGCCTAACTACACCTCCTTGTACTCATTTGAGCAACAAATCATTTCGACACGTATAATTATTTTAGGTCACTTGAGTCCAAGTAAGATTGGTCAATGTGTTTGACTGCAGTCATCAATACGTGTTTGTTTATGCACTAACACAGACGTAAATGAATGCACATAGACTTCAGCAAAGCCTGTGAGGTCAGGGAAGCACTGTATCCAGCTTTAATCAAGGATACAGCCAGGTGGCTCCCTGTTTCCGTGGCCCAGATGCTGTAGAATGGGTTTGTCAGCTGTACGCCTCTGCACACAGAGAGAAGGATCACTCCGCACTTTACAAAGACACCCATATAGCAATAACAGACTGATCGAGCAAGTACTGTTACAAGTAGCACCTACGCAGACCAGCACGGCACATAAGGTGGATGGCCAGCACCACACCATGCCGCCTTTGTCCCTAGAGGTGATGTTAATACACTTCCCTAGGTTATCATTTGGGACTTAGTCGACCTAGGAGAGACCCAAGACCAGTTCAGATAATTGTCACGAGTGCTGGCTGTGAGCAGGCAATCTCAGGTCACCGGTTTCAAAGCATAGCACACTACCACTGAATTACTGTTCCCAATTTCCACACATGCACACACCAATATGTAGCTATACATGGAGGCACTAACACATAACAGTACAGTGTAACTTTGAGTTAATATTTACTCTGGGATAAAAAATGTGAAACGTTAGATTAATGGTAGAAATTTCCATCCATCCATTTACAGTGAGCCTCTTTTCCTGGTAAAAGTTGTGGCAGCAACAGGATGAGTGGGGTGGATGAGACCTCCCTTGCCCTGTGAATGGACTCCACCTCCTCTTGGAGGATTCCCAAGCATTCCCAGGCCAGCTGAGAGACAGTCTTACCAGGATGTCATGGGTCAAGTCTCAAGGTTTCCACCCCGTGGGGCAAGCCCAGTAGAGTTGCAACTGGAGCCTACCGGGGGTATCTTTACTCGGTGCCTGAACGACCTCAAACGGCTCATCTCGAAACACAAGAGTAGTGGTACACATCTCTGACTTGTATCTCCCTGGTGTCAATACATGCTAATGTCCACATACATGACCACTGAAGGGTAGCGCTGTTGCCTCACAGCAAGAAGGTCCCGGGTTCGAATCTCAGCTCGGGTGCCTTTCGGTGTGGAGTTTGCATGTTCTCTCCCCGTGTCCGCGTGGGTTTTTGCCAGGCATTCTGGTTTCCTCCCACAGTCCAAAAACATGCTGCTGCATTGGTTAATTGGCTTGTAGACTAAACTGCCTGCAGTGCCCAGTGATGAACTGACATACCATCGTGGGTATATCCCTGCCTTGCGCCATGTGTCTGTCGGGATAGGCTCCGGCTCACCACGACCCTGTAAAGGACTAAGCGGTTTCTGATATTGAGATGAGATGGCCACTGAATATCTTCATTCTTCTCTGTAATCTCACCAATCTCTAATTGTCTGCTGTAGTGAACCACATTCTTGGTGGGCCATAGCTCAACAGGCCACCCCAAAGCCATTGCTCTGGGGTGGCCTGTTGTATGTAAGGTAAGCAGGACACATTCTTCGAGACCTGGCACATTTTAATCTATACTCCCTCAAAAAAGTAGAGATAACAGAACCTTACCGTTGGAATGGGCTGAGCGCCCCAGCTGGCCACTCTTCCTCACCCTCTCCCCATCCTCTGCCTGCCCCATAACCTCTCTCTTACCCTCTGGGTTTCTTCCGCCTTAAACCTTAGTCCCCACTTTTGTCCTTATTTTCTTATTCTGCATTCCATTGCATGGTTAAGGCCACTGTAAATATGTAATCGGGATTCTTGTGTGTTCGCATTCAATGCAATACTTATACTTGGCCTTACCATGGCCTCTTGCCCCTCTCAATCGGTGTTGCAGCCTCGTATTTCTCTTCTCCTTAACATTAACAAAGTGTTTTTCCAATAAAACATATTCCTGATGTAGTCCATGAAAAATCTGCTATTTGTTGCGTGAACACTTAAGTGAGAGAATTGCTCGTAAGAGCTTGTCTTTTTGGATAACCATGTCGAGGATTTTTCCTCTCTGCTTTGTGATGCTTCACTTCACACGTTGGATTCATCGCTACACCCAGACGTTATATTATGACAAGCTGAAGATTCCCAATTACATCATATACTAAAGCATAGAGTAAGGAGTGCGGTAACTGTGTTGAGAAGGCAGTGTCACCTTTCACACATGTCAAAAATGAACAGGCACAGGGACCCAAAAGTAATGGCCCCGACTTGCTTCCAGTAAACTCCAAGACGGTTTCTCTGAGTCTGGTCCTAAACGCTCACACACATGCAAAATAGACAGAGCTCACGTTAAACCTCAGGAACGGTTGCAGCAAGTGCTGTTATAAAGTACCCATGAATACTGGAACAGTGCACACAAGAGGGTGGTGAGACCAACACTTTAGAATGGCTACATATTAAGCCATCGCACTTGTGCACAAAGCAAAGCCCGAGCCTTATGCATCTTCTTCACAATGGTCCTACCAAGTTTTCACAGTAGAGAGTGTTGGTTGCTATGCTTAATTCCAACCGAATAATTTACAGGTCATTTTTAACTTTGGCAATGATGCCGGCACACATTTCTGAATGATGCCATGGGATCTCTAACATGCACTGTGATGTAGATGGCCCATACTATTTTGTGGCTGACTACATAGTTGCCTTCCACCCATCTCTGTGGTTTGCTCGTACCTCTGTAATGATGCAAGTCACCCTGGATAAAGACGTCTGCTAAATAATAAGAAATAATAATAAATCATACACACGGCAGCAATAACTAGGATGGCCACTGGATTCAAACCATGATCCTCTTCAATAAGCAGCAAACGCGCTACCGTTTGGCTATATTAACGCAGCAAATAGTAAATTCTTACGGCTGCAATTTATCCAAGTTTAAACAAATTTAAAGCCTTTTGTACAGCCATTGGTGACTTGGCTTTGAGAACCAAGTTACTGCACTTGAGAACCTGGTTCAATTATAGGATAGCATGAAATAAAATCCAGGATTTACAGTGGGGTAAGCAAACCACTCTGGACTCTCTAGCTATCCAGCCCCCACATTTAATCATTTATTAGTTACAGCGCTCTATAAGTTGGCTCGTGTTGTTCAATCGGACCTTTAGCATGAAGAGAAAACCGAACAATCCATTCTACCCATACGTCTTGATACAATTACCGTGAGCATAAGAATAGATTTTGAGTCATGGAATTGTTACGCTGCAGGCATTCCCTCTGTCTCACCATTAGGTGCTCTCCACAAAAGATGATCCAGAAAGAGAGCAACACAACGTAGAACAAGCCCTGGCGGATGTCTCCAAAGAGCAGCATCCACGTCCAGTTGAGCCCCACGGAAAGCCACTCCAGGGGAAGGTTAATCATCGTCATCGAGATGCCCAGCGCCAAGATCATCCTACAGGTGTTGTTGAGGGGTCGAGAGTAGTTGAGGGTCAGCAAGGATCGAGGGTGTGATGTATGGCTAACTGCTTGGATGGATGTACAGTGCCAGTGAGTAGGAGAGGGTGTGGGTGTCTGGAGCTATGTGGGTATCTGGGTGGTGGCAAGGATTGGGGCTCAGGATTTGGAGGAATAGAAGGGTGGGTTTGGTAAGCAGGTGTGGATGAGTATGGCGATTTTCTATGTGAAGCCACAGTTCTGGAGAATGTGGATGAGGATGTGATAATTAATTTTTAATTCGTTACATTTACGCAGCATGTTTCACCCAGATGTCCCAAAGACATTAAAGGAATATAGAGCTTTGAGATTGGTGGTTGTGTGTAGGTATATGTGTAGCTATGTGGGTGTAGTATATTTGGATGGGCATGCAAGTAGGCAACGACGGAGTAGTGGTTAATATATTGTACTACGAGTCCGGCGATCCGAGTTCGATTCTAATTTGGCCAATATCGCTGATGAATGTGCAAACTGATCCTGAGCCTCTCCTGGGTCGACTCTCACTTAAATGGGTGCACAACTTATTTTTCATGAGGGCCAGTTACATATGACAACAAGGTACACAATACTGGTAAATGACCAGCGCTCCCTCTCGAAATTCCCCTTTGCCTTGCAGGCAGACATAACATGCATAGTAGGCTATAGCAGTGGACGTCTATGTCAAAATGTATATTTTGAGATGGGTCAAAGAGAAATCAAATAGTTTTCAGTACAATTAGTTGTTGTTTTTTATTATATACAGGCAAGATACAATTTATTGCCACTCTTGGCCTATGGGCCATAGCGTATAGAGCTTAAACATCACCATTGCGGAGATAAAGGCGGCCGCGCATGGCGGTAACCACTCCACGTCATTGTGCACGGTTTCGTCCTTCGTTGGTGTTATTCACGAACACCACTTTCCCTGACAATTCGTGAAAGGCTCAGCGTGGCACATCTTTGTTGCCTGTGTATTCTGTGAGTGCGCGCGGTCAGCGTGTGGAACGAGGGGTCCCTTGCTTTTCGAGCAGCACCGGCGGCCGAGGCAGATGGGCCAGACGCCTCCAGAACCAGATCAGCGTGACGAGCACGAGTGGCGTGAGGAACGTCTTCATGGCAAACCACACCTGCGTGAAGCCGCCGTTCTGGTGGATGCCCTGCATGCACAATGTGAGTACGACAGCAGAGCTCTTAGAGTAATAATAATCAGAGTCACACACATAACTGCAATAGAGCATAACAATACTGCAACAGAGCAGTTAACAAAGCATAAATGCAAATATTTATAATGACAACCATAACTAGAAGTGCAAATATTACTATTAAAATTACACTACAGCATTACTATAAAGCAACAGAAACACAGAAGTATAACACCATAGCTATCTATTAAATAATTGAGCTTCGTCTGTCAAAAACGTTGATGCTGCACTCTGGCAGGCAATGCCCCATTCAGCATTATCCTTAGCAACTCTCTCCCGAACACTTTTTAAAAGCAAAAATGTCACCGAACACTACGCTTAAAGTCTTTCATTGTTGATAACGATAGTTAAAAATCTACAAGTCTCATCTCATCTCATTATCTGAAACCGCTTAATCCTATATAGGGTCACGGTGAGCCGGAGCCTATCCCGGAAACACAGGGCGTAAGGCAGGAATACACCCGACGACGGGACGCCAGTCCATCGCCGGAATCTACAAGTATTTTGGCTTAAATAAAATAAATAGGTGGGCCAAAGGTTCACCTTAATTGTTGGGCCATGGGCTTAAATACCACAGGTCTAGCTTGAGATCGGCACATATCACTGATCTTAAGCTGGTAAAACTTAACTACACTACAGACTTATTACACGGCAACATCCACAGTTGCAACGGCAATAACAATATAACTACATTGCTACACAACAATACTGCCAATGTTACAAAAACCCCACCAGAGGCTTCCTATAACATTGTAACATTAACAAAACACCAGTACTACACGGTAATAACACAGTTGTTCGAAATGAAATAGCAACACATTACTGCGACGCACATTTGATCCATATCTTTAGGACAGCAAGTTCACGCACTGTCTGTTGGTGTGTGGTCTCACAGGGTTGAGACACCATATGGGTTGAGCAACCTGTTAGTGTGTTTTCCCTGTCTGTGTCCACACTATTGTGTGCGCGATGTGATTTTTTTTGATGGCCTATATTTTTATTGTGTGATGGTGTACAACCAGTAAACTCAGTAGCACTCTGGAATGCATGCCTATGAACATCACAAGAACACCCATAAACTTCGTGTCGAACCCAACATTTTGCAGCTGAACTACTCATACAGCCTGAAGGTGTCCCCAATGAAGGAGGCAAAACGTCAGGAAGGAAATTTCACCGGCCATGACAAACCCAATAGGACAGCTCTGAAGAGAAATTCCTGATCAAAATGTACCTACACGCGTTGGTTAACATGTGGGTACTAGTCCATGGACTACATGTATAATAACAGCGCAGACGTTTAATACTTGTGGACGTGTTGTATAAGTTAACAAGCAAGCATCCAGTTCTGTGCTGGTTCGCCACATGCTCACCATAAGGTTGATATCCTGGATCTTGCCGATGCCCATGTTGAGGTTGCGGGGCTCACTCGTGGGCAGGCGAATGTTGACGAGGTAATACTTGTGCCCGATGGAACCGAGCTCCAGCAGGGGCAGCATCTCGCACTCGTACAGGCGGCCCTCGTTATCTGCCGTCTGAACGACGTGCACAGAACAAGATGGTGGTGAGAAGTATTTAGCTGGCGACGATGTTAGCGATTGTGCCCGGTGCCTCTAGTCAGTGTCCCTCTTCCAGCACGAACATTGCCTACAACCGAAACCCACTTTACCCGGCTCAATGTGCGCTCTCTGAACACAGAAAAAGCCCCACTCATTGCCGAGCTGATCTCAGACAACAGTCTGGACCTAGTTTGCCTAACAGAGACCTGGCATCATTAAGACGATTTTCTCACATTGAATCAAGCTCTATCTCGAGACTTTACATTCCATCAGAAGGCTCGTTCAAGTGGCCATGGTGGCGGTCTAGCAGTTTTCCACTGTGTGTCTGCTGACATCTGACCGATTCCGTCGCCGACCTTCAATTCATTCGAGCAAATGTCTTTGGATTGGAGGTCGGCTTAACCTGTGACGTTGGTGCTGCTCTACCACCCACCTGGAGCCTCCACTTCTTTTGTTAACGAACTGTCTGATCTGCTCTCTAAGATGTGCTCCAGTTCTGAAAGGATCCTGATTCTTGGCGATTTCAATATCCATGTTGACTTTCTAAGGAACTCTCTTGCAAGGGATCTCATGGACACTCTGGCCTCACTTGGCTTCACTCAACACGTGACATCTGCCACTCACAAATGCGGCCATATTCTTGACTTGGTGTGTGCCTGAGGCATATCAGTAACCAACCTGTCCGTCATTGATCCTGGTTTGTCTGAGCATTCCGCTGTGTGGTTTGGTCTTCAAGAACCGCCTCCCATTTCCATCACAAAGTGCCATATCCAATTTCAAAACCTTAGTGCCCTCACTCCAGACATATTCGCCGCCGCAATCAATAGTACGTTACTCTCCGCCTCGGCTCACTCTGCCTGTGATGCGACAGCAGAATCTTACAACGTCGTGCTATTAAGCATTTGTGTTGATTCGGCCCCATTAAATTCACGCTATGTCTCAGACACAAAACCATCACCCTGGTATACTGAACTTCGGGATCTCAAAGCGAATGCACGCAGGGCTGAACGGACTTGAAGAAAATCTGGCCTCGCCGTTCATGATCAAATCTTAAGGAACAATTCCTCCATTACCGGAAACCACTTGACTCTGCCCATACTAGCCATCTTTCAAGCGTTCTGGCTGATACCTGGGACAAGCCCAAGATTCTTTTCTCGACCATTAATCAGCACCTTCGTTCTACCAGTCACTCACCCTCACCTTCATTCACTAATAAAGATCAGGTAGATCAGTTGATTCAGTTTTTCTCGTAAAAAAACTGAAGCCCATCATATCTCTACCCAACCTCAATCACCAACCAATACCTCAATAATTGTTCCTCCACCTTCTTTGACCTCGGAACACCTGAAATTTTCCGAATTAATGGAATCCGAGGTCTCCTCTTCAGTTACCAGATCCCGGCCCACAAACTGCTCCCTGCATATTTTCCCATCCAAAATCATCCGGGCAAATTTCAAATTCCTTGCTTCGTTTGTCATTAATCTCTTTAATAACTCACTTCACTCTGATATCGTTCCCCCACTGTTCAAATGTGCCGCAGTTACCCCTCTGCTTAAAAAAAACCTGGCCTCGATTGCAACATCCCTGATAATTATCATCCCATCTCAAATCTACCATTCATCTCTAAGGTCCTTGAACGTGCCATAGCCACGCCACTCCAGAAACACCTTCTTAATAATGACCTCCCCGATCCCTTCCAATCTGGTTTCAGATTCGACCATAATACTGAAACTGCTCTAGTAAAATAGTTGACTTACTCATCGCTGCTGATGAAGGCTTGCCAAGTATTCCTATCCTCCTGGACCTGAGCGCTGCCTTTTAATACCGTTGACCATCTGATCTTACTTGAGCGATTTGAGGGTATAGAGGTCTCTGGCTGTGCGCTGCATTGGCTGAGCTCCTACCTGTCCGACCAGAAACAGTTTGTTAGCCTCGGAGAACAAAACTCTGAAATTCATCCTGTTTGTCTGGAGTTACTCAGGGTTCAGTTCTCGACCCACTCCTCTTCAACATCTACCTATAGCCTCTTGGCCATATCCTGCGCAGCCTCAATCTCAGCTACCATATGCCTATGACATCCAAATCTATATCCACGCAAAGTCATCCATCAATGCGTCTGGTCTTTGTATGTCATGCTCATTGTCAACTGTGAAGGTCTGGCTCAATTCAAATTTTCTAAAACTAAATGGAAACAAGACAGAAGTTTTGTTTGTCGGAACCCCGTACCAACTGTCCAAGGCAGAACCTATCCAATTGATGCTTGACGACCAGACAATTGAAGTTGCTCAGGCAGGACGGAGTCTAGGTGTGACTCGTTATTCCTCACTCACCTTCGAGACACACATCAACAAGGTGACGAAGGTAGCCTATTCTCATCTCAGAAACATATCCAGACTGAGCAAAATCCTATCACCTGCTGACGCTGAGAATCTAATACACATCTTCATC
>JAZEWT010000001.1:2541876-2555558 GCA_036362905.1 Mordacia mordax
CTCCACACAGAAAGGCACCCGAGCCGAGAGATTCGAACCCGGGACCTTCTTGCTGTGAGGCGACAGCGCTAACCACTGGGCCACCGCGCCGCCCAGAAACACAGGGCGTAAGGCAGGAATACACCCGACGACGGGACGCCAGTCCATCGCCGGGTTAAGGGATTCCACTGTGGGGTAATTCAGTTCACTGGTCGACTTAGACTGTCTGGACTCGGAATAAAGGTTGCTTTCTTTAGGTCTCATTTCCAGCGTGTGTGTGTGTGTGTGTTTATAACACACGAAGATTGCAGACACAATTGTGTCTTTGTTCAGCCTTAAAAAAAAACCCAATTTCAGACTCAAAAAATAATCTTGCTCGCGTGGACTGATGTGAAAAAGTTTTCTAATCTTTTGCAATCTCTTCACTCGGGAGTCCCTTGCCAATCCCCTCACCCAGGAATCCTTTACAAATCCATTTAATACACTGAGGGGTCCCTTGCCAACCTCTTTACTGAAGAGTCATTCGATTATTTTTCTATGTCGAAGGAATAGAAAATACTGTTGATCTACCATCGAATATAATAAGCAGAAAATGTCTCCACATATCCGTCTCTCAACATAAAAAAGTTATTATTTTATACGTCCCATCAGCCCCACGGCCTTTTAAGAATGCAACGATGCAGTAACCATGGAATAATATGCAGGAAAATCCCTCGATAAGGTTTCTATACATTGTCTCATCAGCAAAGTCAGGCTCGCTTAAATTAATGCTTGACAACTGTCGGTCTTACAAGCAAAGACCCAGTTCATTAAGTTACGCGATCAGAGTTTAGTGCAAAAGTATATCTCATCTCATCTCATTATCTGAAACCGCTTAGTCCTATATAGGGTCACGGTGAGCCGGAGCCTATCCCGGAAACACAGGGCGTAAGGCAGGAATACACCCGACGACGGGACGCCAGTCCATCGCCGGGCATTGCGGGACAATTTTAGTCTGCGAGCCAATCAACCTATCCAGGAACATGCTTTTGGACTGTGGGAGGAAACCGGAGTACCCGGCGAAAACCCACGCGGACACGGGGAGAGCATGCAAACTCCACACAGAAAGGCACCCGAGCCGAGAGATTCGAACCCGGGACCTTTTTGCTGTGAGGCGTCAGCGCTAACCACTGGGCCACCGAGCCGCCCCAAAAGTATATAACATATAACTATATTTCTCATTTCATTATCATTGCCAGCTTCATCCTGTAGATAGTCGCGGTGGATCTTTCTTTGCAGACACAAGGCACAATTCAGGGCTACATCTAAGCAAGGATGCAAGTCCATCGCAAAGAACCAGGGGTAATTTAGTCACCAGGCCAATTAACATAGACAGCAGCAGTGTGTCTTTGGATTGTGGGAAGAAAACGGAGTACCCAGTGAAATCAGACGTGTGGAGATAACATGAAAACACTACACAGAACGGCACCCTAGCCGGGAATGGAACCCGGGGGCTACTTGCTTTAAGACAACAGCCGCTACTCACTGCGCCATAACGCTCAATGTACAGGGATTATTACTCTTAAGAGCTGTTCTTTCGGTGTGGCCGTGGCGAGCGTATATTCCTTCACGACGTTTCGCCTCCATTCCATACATCTTCAGGCTGATATTAAAATACACTCGTCACGTCAAAACCGAGTGAACATCTGTTAAGAGCAATACTATGTATATATATTTTAGGCCCTTTGGTAGTATGTTGTGTTTCATAATTGAATTCAGCAGTTCTCCCTTTATATGTCTTTGAATTCAAACATTTTATAGCAACCCTATCCGCTTCAATGACTGCCAGAGATGTAAATATACTCCTACACTGGTGTGTGTCTCGTCGTTCAAGTGAAATCCAAAACTTATGTCTGTTCACACTAGAAATAACGATGGCACATCATAACATTTTTTTAGTACTGGACACGCTTAATCCTGTACGAGGGCCGGAGCCTATCCCGGCAGACACAGATTGCAACGAAAGGCTGCATCGAGAATGGGACGCCAATATATCTCAGGGCACCGGATACAATCTACTTCGGCTGCTGCATGTCTTTGGATTGGGGGAAAACCCGGAGTACCCGACGAAAACCCACGGGGACAAGGAGAGAACATGGAAAGTCTACACAGAAAGGCGCTTCCCGGCGCGGGAGAGACTCAACCCCGTGTATTGCTGAGAGGCGGCAGCACTTTTCACTACGAAATATAATAATAATTGTACTTCTGGAGCGTTTTTCACCCGAGGGTCACTAAGCGTTACACAGAGTTGTGGAGATAACGGCATGTCAGCAACAACAACAACATATGAACGGCAAATCAACAACAATAACGTTTTTTGTTACAAATCTGAGCTGTGGAGAGAACGGTATCTCAACAACACATCAGAGCAGTTCAATTAAACGTCAAATAATGGCTATAATTTAGAGAAGGGCATAAAATAAGCGATACAAATTATTGTTCTACAAACGAAGGAAGGAATAAGTGTTCCTGAGCAGGCGTAGGTCGGCAGTGAGCCATCATCCTAGCATGACAACAGTGAACCGCATTAACAGTCCTAGCCTTATAAGCCTTACGGAACAGGTGAGATGATATTTGAAGATGTCCAGGGACTCAACTGACCGACTCTCCAATGAAAGGGCATTTCAGAGTCTGGGAGCAGCGCGCGAGAAGGCTCGATCATCCATCGAATGGAGGTGCATTTTGGGCACATGCAGCAGGCTTGCATTCGAGGATCCAAGTTGTGTTCCCGAGGGTCTCTTAAGGAGGTCACGGATGTATGTCGGAGCAACAGCAGTGAGAGCCTTATAGGTGACAAGGAGGATCTTGAACATATGGCACCTATCTCTTTCTCCTGGTAGTCCTACGCCAGTGTTGGAAATTCTCATCTCATCTCATTATCTGAAACCACTTCATCCTATATAGGGTCATGGTGAGCCGGAGCCTATCCCGGAAACACTGGCGTAAGGCAGGAATACACCCGACGACGGGACGCCAGTCCATCGCCGGGCATGTTGGAAATTCTCATCTCATCTCATTATCTGAAACCGCTTAATCCTATATAGGGTCACGGTGAGCCGGAGCCTATCCCGGAAACACAGGGCGTAAGGCAGGAATACACCCGACGACGGGACGCCAGTCCATCGCCGAGCATTGCGGGACAATTTTAGTCTGCGAGCCAATCAACCTATCCAGGAGCATGCTTTTGGACTGTGGGAGGAAACCGGAGTACCCGGCGAAAACCCACGCGGACACGGGGAGAGCATGCAAACGCCACACAGAAAGGCACCCGAGCCGAGAGATTCGAACCCGGGACCTTCTTGCTGTGAGGCGTCAGCGCTAACCACTGGGCCACCGCGCCGCCCGTACCGGCGTCACGTGCTGGGTAATGCCCCGCATTGCGCCCTCTGTCGACCTCGATAGGCGTCGCCCCCCCCCCGCGACCCTGTGCTAATTAATAAATTTATTGCACTACTACCGTAGTATCTGACTCGAGAGCAGGACTAAAATCAGAAGGAAAGTGGTGAGATCTGAACTGATCCTGCACCCGACTACCATCACCCCCATATCCCCTCCGCCTCCCTCACCTCCCATCCACCCTTCAGCCTTCCAAGCAGCGTGGATTGAAGCGTGATCACAACCATTCTTCCAGCAGTCGACTGACGATGGGTATGCAGCGGCTCTGTGTAGCGCTTTGTGGCCCTTGGGTGATGAGCGCTCTAGAAATGCTATTATTATTATACGATAAATGATAATTTGGCGTTTTAAAATTATAGTTAAAAGTCTGGTCATACTTTACGTGTTGTTCTGCAACGATGTGTATGTAACAACGTAGGTTTTCATGGCTTGATGCATGATGATTGCTTCGAAAAGCTGCTCTCTCGGGACAGCCGCGTCGATCGCTCCCTCTCTCCCCATCGCGACGTTTCGCCTCGCACGTTAGAGGCATCCTCAGGCGAAACGTCTCGAGATGGAGAGAGGGAGCGATCGACGCGGCTGTTCCGAGAGAGCAGCTTTTTCGAAGCAATCTTTAACGATATTTATTTTTTTTTTAAAGCGCAAAAAAAATGTTATTGCTGCTGATTTTCCGTTCTGGTACCATTGTTGTTGACGCGCCGTTCCCTCCGCAGCTTCGTGAAGGGCTTTGTGACCCTCAGGTGAAAAGCGCTCTATAAATGCAATTATTATTATTTATTCAGCGTATTGCCACGATACGCACCATCAGTGGAGGAAAATTCTGAACACAGTGACTCACTGTCTATTTGGTGTTTTAAGACGTTAACATTTGTATTATACCGGCGATGGACCGGCGTCCCGTCGTCGGGTGTATTCCTGCCTTACGCCCTGTGTTTCCGGGATAGGCTCCGGCTTCACCGTGACCCTATATAGGATTAAGCGGTTTCAGATAATGAGATGAGATGAGACATTTGTATTATTGCTGGCGGGCGGCACGATGGCGCAGTGAGTAGCGCTGTCGCTTCACAACAAGCTCTCAGGTCCGATTCCTCGCTCAGGTGCCTTTCTGTGTGGAGTTTGCGTGTTCTCTCCGTGTACGAGTGGGTTGTGTGTCGCTGGCTACTCCAGTTTCCTCCCAGCGTCCAAAGACACGCTGCTGCCTAGGTTTATTGTCCTACTGAGTAAATTATCCCAAAAAGTGTTCTCTGCGATGTACTGGCATCACATCATGGGTATAGCCCTGCCTTGCGCCCTATGTCCACCGGGATAATTTCCGGTCCTCCGCGACCCTATAAAGGCTTAAGCGGGTATTGATACTGAACTGATTATTGCCAGAATTAGTAAAACCTTTTTTTACAACAGTGATTTTCTCATCTCATCTCATTGTCTGAAACCGCTTAGTCCTATACAGGGTCACGGTGAAGCCGGAGCCTATCCCGGCAGACACAGGGCGCAAGGCAAGGATATACCGACGATGGGACGCCAGTCCATCGCCGGGCACTGCGGGGCAATTTAGCCTGCGAGCCAATTAACCTATGTAGCAGCATGCTTTTTGGACTGTGGGAGGAAACCGGAGTGCCCGGCGAAAACCCACGCGGACACGGGGAGAGCATGCAAACTCCACACAGAAAGGCACCCGAGCCGGGAGATTTGAACCCGGGACCTTCTTGCTGTGAGGCGACAGCGCTAACCACTGGGCCACCGCACCGCCCACAGTGATTTTCTCCTTTCTTCAATTCCCTTCAATCATTGCACTGATTTTGAGGTTGGTGGTAATGATGATGGTGGTAATGATGATGGTTAAAGTTGGTGGCAATGTTCATTGGTGGTAATGTGGATGACGCTGGGAATGAGATTTGCTGTACAAAGCTGTTCTATCGGGATAGCCGTGTCCAGCGGCTATCCCTGGCCATGTTCAAATCTCGTCTCAAGACTCACTTGTTCCCGAAGGATTTCAAGTCCTCTGGCTAGGACTGTTGATGCGGCTCAATGTTGTCGTGCTGGGATGATGGCTCGCTGCCGACCTGCGCCTGTTCGGGAACATTTATTCCTTCCTTGTTTGCTGAACAAATATTATTACGTTTTAATCGCTTATTTTACGTCTTCTCCAGATTTTTGCCATTATTTGGCTTTCGGTTGAACTGTTCGGATGTTGTTGTCGTTGTTAGCATTCCCCCCTGGCTTCTTCGCGACGTTTCGCCCTCCACGTTTGGAGACATCCTCAGGTGTTCTGAGACTGGAACCCAATCTCATACGTTGAGCGCTTAAAAACCTACATCAGCGCGATGGTATAAATAACGATGGTGGTGATGATAACGGATAATGATGATGGTGGTGGTGGTGATGTTGATGGTTGCTGGGTGTCAGCGGAATCGAAGTAAAGCGGAATCGATACCGCATGCGATTACAAGGAATCGAAACACAATGCAAGCTTCAAAGCACAATTGTATTGCTGGAGCGCTTTGCACCCGAGGGTCACAAAGCGCTGCACAGAGCCGCGGAGAGAACGGCCACGTCAACAACAACGACATAAGAACGGCAAATCAGCAACAATAACTTTTTCTTTCTTTTTTGGTTTACAAATCTGAGCTCTGAAGTGAACGGCATGTCAACAACAACATATTAAATTACTATCCGTAATAATACATTATCGTGACTTAAATATAATAGCAATATACATTGCTGAATTTAAAATACACGCGTTAATAAATGCAATTATTGTTATTATTTCTACTATTTGACTTTTAGTTGAACCATCCTGATGTTGTTGTATAAAAATAAATCCCCCCAAAATGTTGCTGAGTTTCAGTTCTCTCTCGTTGTTGTTGACGTGGCCGTTCTCTCCGCAGCCATGTGCAGCGCTTTGTGACCCTCGGGTGAAAAGCGCTCTACAAATGATTAATATTACAGAATGAGACGAGAAGACCGTGCCCCAATTCCACCAAAAACAAGGTAAAATGTTGCATTAGTAAAAATGAAGAGACCTATGAATATAAAAATGTTAAATAAATCCTGAATTTTATCGTCAAGCAAACTAACGGAAACAACCATTTAAAAGAAGAGCTAAAATGTGCATTTTATCCTTAAAATAAGGGCAATTACATCGACAAATACCTTAAATGTGACACGCTGAACAGCATTGCAATATAGTTGAAGACAAATAAACGACGTAAACATTTGCAAAACAACAATAGCTCAATAACAAATACCTTTCACTGTAAATCAAGAACATTGATCAACATCTCACCGCAAGATACGCGCATACGCATTCATCCGGAATCGATTCGTCATCGATTTCACTCCAACTTTTCCAGTCGCTCCATTTTCCGTTCGTCACCCAGGGACAAATCCAGCGGCGATTCCACTCCGATTCGACCCTCTTCGCCCTGGCAAGAGAATCGATTCGCCTGCACATATATCGAGTGGAGGGAGGGAGGAGAGAAGGGGAGAGGGAGGAGAGAAAAGGGAGAGAGAGGAGAGAAAAGGGAGAGGAGAGAAGGGGGAGAGCGACAAGGGAGAGCGAGGGGAGCAAGAGGAGAGGATGACCTGGAGACGTCCGACCGAGACGAGTTCGGCAAGGGTGAGATCTCCGTGCGTGTGACATCCGTATATTTAGGGTCTCATTTCACACGCCCACAATGCACACAGCACTCCATAAAAAAACACGTTTACATGGCGATCCATTCATATACATGTGTCGGTCATGACATATATATATATACACACGCTTTGCCTACATCTTATACAGCTGATCGTATTATACGTGTTAATCAAAAATACAGTTGTATAGACTGCCAGTCATTCATTCGACCACGGCTAACTGTCACGCATAATACGTCTGTCAATGTCTACAATCGTGCACCGGCACAATGTACACACACACACACACACGTCGTTGTGTCCTATAGACATACACCAGACGCAATTCATTCGTATACGGTAGAGTGTTCACACACGCGCACACACGTGTAAACATACAAACGCACGCACGCCGCTATTAATCCACACGTGCGCACGCTCATGCAGTGATGCGGGCAGCGATCATCATCCCGACACGCGTGTGTGTGTGCGCGCACACGCCAGGGGGTGGGTAGCGAGCACCCACGCCCGGCCGCCTTTGTCTCCCGAGGGGCAATGTTTACACACCGCACAAGGTACTCACCTGAGGCCGAGTCGACCTAGGGGAAGCCCAAAACCGGCTGAGAAAATCGTCGCTGGTGCTGGCTGCGAGCGGGAATCGAACTCGGGAGGGCGAGGTTTGTAGCCCAGCGCGCTAACCGCTGCGCCACCGCTCCCCACATATGAACACACACGCGCACACATCTATCAATTCACACACGCGCTCATACGAGATGTAATGATATGCACAGCAACGCTAATGTAAACAATATACATGCATACTTGAATTAATATTATACATGGAAACGCGAATCAATCCACACATAGACATTCATACAAGACAATGATGAATATCTCCCGTGTAGCTTTAACAGATTTTGGACTCAAGTACTGCTGTTAGCAGGCACCTATAAAAGCCGACGTGGCACATGCGAGGGTAGGTGGCCAGCACCCACGCCCGGCCGCCTTTGTCTCCCCACTGGCAATGTTTACACAGTACTAGCTCCTTATTTGTGGATGAGTAAACCTAGGGGAAGCCCAGGACCGCTTCAAATAATTCTCACCAGTGTTGGTGGCGGTGAGCGAGAATCGAACTTGTTTCGTCGGGTTTGTAGTGAAGCGCCCTAACCGCTGCACCACCGCTCGATATAAATACACACACCTGTGTGGATAGACAATCATCTATTCATTCATGAATGCAAATATACATATCATACATCTACAGATGCACACGTCATCCGGAAAGAGACGCACGTTTTTACATGAGTATTCACTGAATATTTTCAGTAATATGAAGTAGACACTAACTCGTAGACACGGTCATACTGGATGTGATGTGCCTGGTACGTGGAATCATTTCCAGATCTACTTGTCGTTTGGATAAAGTTTGAGACACACAGACACACATACACGCCTTCATTCATTATCAGTACTCGATAAGTCCTGGCTGCAGGGCAGGGTTATTTCCAAGATAGGACACCAGTCCAATACAGGGCAACGGGGGCAATGTAGTCATCAGGCTAAATAATATAGACAGTAGCATGTCTTTGGACTGTAGGAAATAACCGGAGTACCCGACGAAAACCCACGCGGACACAGGGAGAATATGCAAACTGCACACAGAAAGCCCATCAAGACGCAGTCGCATCATCTATCCTCTTGCCAACTCAGCTGTCAGATCTCACACGTGTAGCCGTCCAATCAGTCAGACAGACATGGCCTGTCATGTCGGAGTACTGAGGTGAAGCCGTTCAGGCCATGGGTTTGAAACCAGGCGGCGGGTATTCCTCGCGCACGTGCAGGGCGGTCTGAACGCGAGTTACGAATTAATGTCTACGCTGGTTTGAAAATGTGTCAGCAATTGCTGGGCCCAGCCTGTGCACACACGCGTCTCTACCGGTAGAGATGGTCGGCCAGCCATATCGTTACCCTCCCACACCATCCAGTCAAGTCATTCGCCTGTCAGTGGCTATACGCGTACATCGATTGCCACGTGAATTCATCCACAGCCACGCGTGCAGGGCTGTCCACGTTCATACACTCAGCGAGTCATGCAGCTGCCCAGCTGTCAATCATGCGTCTATCCACCCACACATCCCGTGAGTTAATTCATACAAGCAGGTAGATCGCCACTCATGCGTATGCGCATACGCGATGGGCCAGATGTCTACTGACCCCCACATCAATGTGGTGTTCAAAAATATTACGTTTTACATAATTAAACGGGGGGAGGGCGGTGGAGTCACAACATATCTGAAGCGCCCTGTACAATTACTAGGCCATACGATCATCGGGACATGTAAATTAAGTGAGCCATTTGCAGCCACGTGGGTGGTTGCCCATTCAAAAGCCGCTAAAATACACTGATACAAAAATATATGTTTCATCATCAGTACCCGCGTCATCCTGTAGAGGACCGCGGTGAACTGGAGCCTGTTCCGGCAGACACAGGGCGCAAGGCAGGACGACATCCACGATGGGATTCCAGTCCATCGCAGGGGACCCGGGGGGGGGGGAGAAGAGGAGGGGGTGCATATTTAGTCAGCAAATCAATGAACCTAGAGAGTAGAATGTCATTGGACTGTGAGAGGAAACTGGAGTACCCAGCTAAACCCAACGCGGACAAGGGGAAAACCTGGAAACTCATTTTGCACACACACACACAACCTTGTATTGTACACACAACTATACACAATATTAACTCGTACATATAGCGAGCAAGCCAGCCATTAAACGTTTGACAAATATCCATCGTGTAGCCTTTACAGATCGTAGGGTCAAGAGATTTTATCAAGCAACGCTTCCCACACGCATACACACAATAATAATGATTGCACTTCTAGAGAGCATTTCACCCGAGGGTCACAAAGCGCTGCACAGAACTGTGGCGAGAACGTCATGTCAACAACAAGATATGAACGACATATCAACAACAATAACATTTTTGTGTTTATTTTATGTTACATACTGTCAGACATATGCACCTGAATCCATGCGCATGTACGTTAAGCCAGCTGCTGATCCGTTAGCGCTAATAATTCCTACAGGACGGTCCGGATGTCCTGTGACTCCCCGTTTCACACTTTCTCCTCCGTGATCTTTCATGAAGCCATACGCTCGCCGCAAATCGTTCTTCAGTCGCATGTGAGCTCGCACCAGTCATCTGAAATAAATGAGCAAGGGTTATTGAATACAGAAATTAATGGGTTAAAGGAAAAAATATATAGGGGTCAATTAAATAGGGGGGGGGGGTCGCAAGACATTTGGTCCACGCTGTAGGTTACACACACACTCCTACGTGCACACACACACACAGGGAGAAATCCGGCCATTCATGCGAACAATGCGGAGATTCATTCACGCACACAGTCATCACTTCAGCCATTTAGGCGCCTATTCATTCCAGCCGCCGACGCCAGTCTAAGCGTCCTTTCGTCATTCCCAGTCATTCATTCGGTCGGTCGCCAGCGCAGCCGTCCAATGCATGAATTCATTCATCTTGACATCAGTCTGCGGTCGCCGCTTTCATTCGGTCTGCTAAACCCGCTCGGCTACCCTCGTCATTCGTTCATTCCTCGCGCCACCCACCAACACGGCCGCGGATTATATTTGGAGTTCATCTGTAAATGAGGTAATTAATTCATTTAATTCATTCTTGCGCGCGTACACACGCACACTGCGATCGCGTGCTAAAATTCACCAGCATGGCCCATTCCTTAATTCATTCACTCGCCAGATGAATGCCGCCAGCCAGCCATTCATATGTACTCCGTGCATTGGTATGCAAGTCGTTATGTAACAATTGAGTCATTCACTCATCTGTTTACTGAACCGTCGCGACCCCGCCAATCTATCCAACCTCGACACAAACAAATCCTTCACTGCGACCCGGGTGACCATCATTATTACAGGATAATTCCCACGATCATGTTCAACCGTTCCTTCATCCAGCGCAAACATTTGTTTCATTACTGTGGTCACTAATCCAGGCACATAATGAATTCCCACATAACCAACCGAACCCCATACAATTCATTTTTATTTCATTCACTCGCTCGCCCGAGCGTCTAACGCAGAGATTACATAACCAGTGGATCCTTCATTTATCCTTCACGCGTTCAAATCACTCCTTAATTAATTCAAGCACTGTGTTTAATCCGCCCATTCAAAGAGTATCCTGTTCGTCCATTCACACGTCCAATTAGTTCAATGACGTGCGGATGCGTCCAATCAAAAATAATTAATCAATAGCCCCATTACTTAATTGATCGATTGATTTGATTTAGTTACATACACACAACGCCACAACGGCGCTCGGGTCGGATGGTACGGCGATGGTGATTATGATGATAATGGCGTTGATTATGATTATGCTTGTGGTGGCAATGGGTTTTTTGGTAGTGCGTGATGTAATTGTTGATGACGCTGGTCATTTGATTGTAAGTGGCGGGGGGGTGGTGCTGGTGGTGATGTTGAATGATGGGGGTTGTAGTCAAGGTGATGGTAATGGTTGGTGCGGGCGAGCGATAGTGGTGCCGTGTACAGTACACTGATGGGGATGTGTTCAGTGGATGAACAAGGTGAATAATGCTGTAATAAGAGTAATGTTTACGTGTTGACGGTGTGATAATGTTAGTATAATGATAATCATGTGTTGAATGTATGATGATAAAATATCAATGATGATTGTCATGTGTTGGATGAATAATGAAGATGCTGTTATGATAGTGATTGTTGAATGAATGATTAATATGATATCGCAATAATGATTGTGTTTGTGAAAGCATGATAATATAATAATGATGATGATGGCTTTAATCTGTTCAATGCGTGGTGATGATGTTGATGGCTGTTATGCTGTTCTAACGAAGGTGATGTGAAAATGACGATAATAGCGATTGTTAACAATCATTACAGTATAACGAATTTTATTATTTATTATTAGGACGTTAATAGTGATCGTGACGACAGCAGCAGTGATGGTAATTGTTATGCAGTTATGGCAGTGATGATGATGATGATGTTGTAGCGCTGCTCAGTGAACAGCAGGGGTAATGATGATGATGATGATGGTAGTTGTGTGATGATGATGATGGTGTCGGTAGTGGTAACGGTGATGGTAATGCAATAGTGGCAGTGATGATGTTCAGAGTGATAATGCTGATGATGCAGATGAGGGCATCATAGCAGGTTGTGATGATAACGCTGATGGTGATGATGGTCGTATGAAGATGTTTATGTTGATGGTAATCATGACAGCGGTTATACTATAGTAGTAACAGATGCTGGCGGTGATGTTAGCGTAGTGATGCTAGTGGTGACTGATGATGATGATGATGTGAATAATTACGGAGCAGTGTGTTGTGATGATGACGGTGGTGATGCTCGTTCAATGTCAAGTTTTTTTTTATATAATCAGGTGGGAAGCCAAGGGGCTGGGACAGAGGAGTTTGATTTTCACGAGTAACTCCGGTCACATAAATGAAAAAAAGGGTAAAACTAATTTTAAAAATCAGGACAAAGGCAACGTTATGACGTTAGTGATTCACATGTTTATTAATATAGTGAGTCACGATGATAGCAATGTCATGGTTGTGGGGAAGTGGTTACCATGGTGATGGTGAAGGTGATGTTACCATGGTGATGATGATGCTTAAAACCGTAGGGCGGTGACAGTGATGATGATGATGATGGTGGTGATGTCATAGTGCAGGTGATGTCACAACGACGATGACGACGATGTTAACAACTGTAGAACAGTGACACTGATCGCGACAATGGTGTTCATGGTGATGGCGAAAGTGATGTTGCCACGGTTATGATGTTTGTGGCGGTGATGTCCCAGCCCCTGGTGGTCGCGATGTAATTTATGGTGATGTTGGTCGCGATGCTGCAGTCGGGGTGATAACGGAACCCTTCACCTAAATGGGCTTTTCACGCGATGCAGATTTCAAGTGCCCCGCGTTTCAGAAAACCTAGCAATCGTGCTCGCACGCATCCGTGCGTGCGTGTCTATGTGGGGCTGTTATGGAACACTTGTGTGCGTGTATGTGCGCCGTCTCAGCTGTTTGCGCGCAGGGTTACGAACACAACACTGGCGACAAATATTCTGAACCGGCCCTGAGCCTGCGCTCGGTCGACCAGGCCTCAAATGAGTGCCTGTTGCGGCGTGCAAGCGTCACCACTGGGGGAGACAAAGGCGGCCGGGCGTGGTGCTGTGCTGGCTTTCATAGGTGGTTGCTAACAGCACTTGACCTTGCAGTTCGTTAAGGCTGTACGGGGTACGTTTGTGCCCGTTCACAAATCAGTGCCCACATCGATTCACGTGGGATGTTACTCGTGTGACAGAAACGTCACTGACACGTCACGCAATCTTGCACAGTGTCAGGTGATGATGACCATCGCGTGGTTGAGGGTGATGCAGATGGCCGGAGTTATTCTCTATCGCAACGATGATGCTGATTTCACCATGACGCTGTAATGACAATAACAATGTATAAGGCCCTCACATTAATGGTGTTAATGGTGATTAATTGGGGATGGTGACACTTGTTATTGTTGTTGCCGATTTAAACGGTGGCTATTCAGATTGACCTCGGTTGGGTTGGCTG
>JAZEWT010000001.1:2573705-2585555 GCA_036362905.1 Mordacia mordax
CACCGTGACCCTATATAGGATTAAGCGGTTTCAGATAATGAGATGAGATGAGAGCCGCGTGAGGCAAGAAAAAAAAAACAACCTCCTGTTGTGTTTTCAATCGATCATCTTTGAGAATTGCTCACAACCGCGGCTCTTTCGGGACAGCCGTATTGAGCGTTCGCCCATCTCTCCTTCGCGACGTGTCGCCCCTCATGTCCGAGACATCGTCATCCTTAGCGTCGTGTACACAACCGGTTATTATTAATTAATTAGTTTCAGATCACGGGCGTCTGCGTGGTCAGCAGCAGACGCCAGCGCAGCAGCAAAGTCGTGTCCATTAAAATGGCCTCTACAGTCAATCATAAACCTGGCCTCCTTGGGCAATTAGCCTCTTGACCTTATTAAAGCTATACGTGGAACCGTGGTCTGTGTGTATACAGACAAAGATTCCCCGCATAGCCCTATCAGACTGTAGGGTCAAATGCTGTTAGCGCGTAGAACCTATGAAGACCGGCACGGCACACGAGGGGGTTCGTAGCCAGTACCACGCCCGAACGTCTTTGTTTCACTTGTGGCGATGTTTACACAATAATGCACCGAGTACTCATTTAAGGCGAAATCGAAGTAGAGGAAGTCCATGACTGATTCAGAAAATCGTCACTGGTATTGGCCGTGAGAGCGAATCCAACTCTGGTCACCAGATTTATAGCGCAGCGCGCTAACATATACGCAACCGCTTCCCGTTTGTATAAACGTGTAAAGTACTCACGTTTAACGCAATGGGTACTTTTTTGCCAGTATGCATACATAAGATTACAACAGGTTTTACCGTATCTGGCGATTATGCAGGTGTTAAGATGTTAACACCTGTAGGTGTCAAGATCTTATATACTCACGTTTATACAAACGAAGTGACTTTCAGCACCTTGGCCAGCGCCCTGGTCATGAACGCCGCCTGATATCGAGACTTCGTGGTGGCCTCGATTGCTGCTGATAGGGTTCAGACAAGCTCCATGTAATGGAGCAAGTGTTTCCACGTACGCATATATGTATGTCCGCACTGAAGATCTCAGGATCGCATTATTCATAATCGCAAATGTTATCTTTACAACACCTAAGCTTGAATATCTTTTTACAGCCACATTTCCCACCTCTTGTTTACGCGTATGAAATGTTAACAGTTTCACCTTTAAATTTCCCAACGTTGCACGACCATCAACTTTCTTGTGCGCCCTCTGGCCTTTTTCATGGCGTCAGAAGAACGTGTTACACATTTTGAGCAAGATCGCCCGTAAGGAGGGCATTTTACTAGTGTTCCTATATGCGTGTCGATATAAAGCCGGTGGAGGGAGCAGTGGCGTAGTGGCGAGCGTACCACGATACTCATACGGCAAGTAAAGTTCCATTTCCGTTCAAGGTCAATTATAACAGTGGAGAACATTTGAATTGGTTCTGGGCCTTGTGTATGGCGTGTGCAAAACATTAGCATTGGGGAGACGAAGGCGGCCGGGCGCGGTGTGACCACATCAGCCCCTCTCCCGTTTTTTTGCTGATCTTAATAGGTGCTCGCTAACAGCGCCCAGCCTTTGACCTGACAGTATTTTAAAGCCTATGCAGAGGCTGGCGCGTGGCGCGGGGCTTTTATCTTTGCGTTCATATAGAGGTGGCTCAGGCTGCTTACTGCTACAGCTCATGAGCACGCGACAGCAGTGAGGAGGACTTTTAATTTGGCATGAAGCCTGCGTGCAGGGTCGCGGGTGTGCTATGGTGGGGAGGGGGGCGGAGGGCTGGATGGGGTGGGGGAAGTCGGGTGGGGTGGAGGGAGAGTTCTATATTTAGCCCTCGGCTTCACGCACGTACACGCCCACCCTTGCCGTGACCTTGAGATGCAACGCGATGACGTCAGCAATTAAATGACGCCCTCCAGCTGTTATTAAATCGCAGGAGGTGATGTAATGACGTCATGCGCTATCAACCGGGCGGCAGGGTGTCTGCTGCAGAGAGGTCCCGATTCAATTCTCCCCTCGGGCCTATTTCTATGCGGAGCTTGTGTTCTCCCGCTGTTCTGCGTCGGTTTGCTGCAGGTGCACCGGTTTCCTCCAATAATAAAAAAAGAGGTCATTAATTGACCGCCAGCATGATGTTGGCGTCAGCTAACCGCGTGGCTGCACCACCCGACTCCGCGTGCGGTCTCCTCGCACCTCCAAGTGGTTCTCTTCGAATGCCGCATTCAAACCAATCTCATCTCAGTGTCAGAAACCGCTTAGTCCTGCACAGGGTCGCGGTGTTTAAACCAATACATGTTTATTAAAACAATGGTTTTTTTTGTGTGGAAAGGACACACTTCTATAGTAAATCAAATAATGTCCGCTTCGTTACTTCCCACCCCTAGCTTTAAGGAATTGTTTGATTACCTAAATCATCCGGTCGCTCGATAACAGTATCTAGGTGGGGGGTAAGATATCTCATCTCTCATCTCATTATCTGAAACCGCTTAATCCTATATAGGGTCACGGTGAAGCCGGAGCCTATCCCGGAAACATAGGGCGTAAGGCAGGAATACACCCGACGACGGGACGCCGGTCCATCGCCGGGCATTGCGGGACAATTTTAGTCTGCGAGCCAATCAACCTATCCAGGAGCATGCTTTTGGACTGTGGGAGGAAACCGGAGTACCCGGCGAAAACCTACGCGGACACGGGGAGAGCATGCAAACTCCACACAGAAAGGCACCGGAGCCGAGAGACTCGAACCCGGGACCTTCTTGCTGTGAGGCGTCAGCGCTAACCACTGCGCCACCGCGCCGCCCGGGGTAAGATATAACCTGATTGGTCATAATTAATATTTCTTATTTAATATCCTATTATTGCTATTTGACTTTCAGCTGAACTGTCCTCATGTTGCTGTTGACATGTCGTTCTCTCTGCAGCTCTGTATAGCGCGTTGTGACCCTCGGGTGAAAAGCGCTCTGCAATTATTATTATGATTACCTGTGTTGTTGAGTGTGTCGCTGGACGGGAGGTGGTAGACGGCGAGGCTGGGGCCATCAAAATCGCCAGGTGCATCACCGTGCGCGTGACTCGTAGAGGGGTTCCCGCCTTCACGAGGATGTAAAGGAGTCGGAGGAATCATTCACAACGCAATGTAACAATAATTACTAGCAGTGTACCCGTCCTACGGGTGGTCTTGTTCCAAGCGTGTAACGCGTTCTTAAGATGCCAGGATAAAAGAGACAGAGTACTTAATAAGGTCGCATGGTAGTGAAAACGTGGGAATTTAATACTGAACGTATGAACTTGTCAAAATAGAACTCAAAAAGTGAGAGGTGATGCTGATAGAAGCCATTAAAACCTCGGTGTGCAGATAAAATGTGCGCTTATGAAGGATGAGTCCTGTACTGAGTGTCGACATCAATACAAACGCCTGCTCCACTGCACTATATGGTTTTCCAGCTTATAAAGCACATTTCATAAAATTTCAAGACGCTTTATATCAATGGCAATGCCGGTTGGGTAAGATCTGGCCCTTAGTTAAAATAGAAAACGCCATCTGAAAGAGAAATGTCTATCGGCAGAAGGTTTTTGAAATTCCTGCCGAACCGGACTCCCTGCCGGTCTTCGGCAAAGAATTCTAGAGCCCAAGTTCCACAGACGCGAAGGCCCAGCAATCTCCGATGGCCTTGATATGCACTCTGGAGATGCAGATCTACCTGTAATCCACCTATAATCTGTAATCTATACATAATCTGTAATCTACAACTAATCCGTAATCTAATCCACCAATAATCTGTAATATATCAATATTATACCGCTCATAAGGCGCCACAATATTCGTTCGCTCTCAAAGAAAGGGAAGATGACCGGCTCAGAGGTGCGAGGAACTGCAGAGGTGGAAGGCAGCCAAGTGCGAGCCGGCGCCAACATGACAGACACTGCGTCCTCAATACACTTAAGTGTTATCCGCCAAATAATGTGCTCTGCTTTAGCTATTATACGATGATTATTATTAATCGATGCCGTTCCCATTCCCTTTACATCTGTCCTAACACGTGTTTCAAGCATGCACTGCACGGGGTAAAGACACGCTGTTGCCTAGGTTAATTGGCCTATTCAGTAAAATTGCCCTCAGTGCCCTGCAATGTACTGGCGTCACATCGTGGGTATAGCCCCGGCGGGATAGGATCCGGCTCCCCGCGACCCTGCACAGGCTTAAGCGGATATTGACTGGGATGAGACATGCACGGGGTGTCCGTTAAGGACGCCTGCTGGTGGTGGTAGGAATTACATCACTGCAGTTGACACTGCCAAGGGAGTGAGCTCATAGGGAAGAGCAACAGGGAGGCGGCACAACATGGGTCGCGGCGGTCCGGATCCCATCACGCCAAACAGGGCGCAAGGCAGGGTCATACCCAGGATGGGGACGCCAGTTCATTGCAAGGCACCGGGGGGACACGTCAGCAGGCCAACGAACCTAGGCAGCAACGTGTTTTTGCATTGTGTGAGGAACATTGGAATCGACCAAATCAAGGTGACACCCGTGCCTGCAATTGAAGCCATGCGTTCTTGCTGTGCGGCGGCATCGATACCCACTGTGGCGCCACCACCTACAAAGCGTTCGCCGTACGTGTTATTTCAGATATATCCATCATATTTAATTGGCAGCATAATACACAGTTATGTTCCATCACACACACACAGTTCAATTATGTAATATTGAATTATTACATAGTGTCACTAGTTGAGCAATTATGAACACCACGGAGGGGAGTGTAAATACCACATTGAGTCGAAATCGTTTCGTAAAACCACCAGCTGCCACGTTAACAGCGCCGTTAACCCTGGTTACCCCGTAACCTCTAAGCTTTCAACTCTGACTCCGCCCCTGTCCCCCGGTACACGCAAAGGGGGCGGGGCTTCTGCTAACCGCTCGGGGTCAAAGAACCTTTGCCTGAGCACAACAACAATAACAAAGAAACCAAACAACAAAAAACAAGCTCGTATAATGGGGTTATATATGTACACAAGAATAACGGCCACACACTCTCAAAACAAAATACGGTGACGATTTAAAATAAGAAAAAATTCCACAACAAATCGCTTCCCCCCCCCAACCCCCCAGAGCTTCCCAACCAATTAACCCAGGATCGCGGTGCCAGCGGGGCCCCTGTGCTGCCGACGATGCTGTTTATTTACCCGATAATTGAGGAACAGGATCGTGGGGATGGTGGCTGTGAGAGAAATGCAGGGCAGTGGTATAAATAAGGGAGTGATGGTGGTGGTGGCATTGTGGGGGGGGGGGGAGGAGGAGGGAGGCGGTGTAGAGGGAGGCTGATGAACGGCATGGGACACAATCCTGCGGGATAACGTCTCATTGCCACGAGAGTCGCGGCTCGGGAACGCACGTGGCGAGATATCGCCGCGAGTGCATCCCGCGCCGTCCGACCACGTGCCTGAAGCTTTGTGACGGGGGTGTGTGTGTGTGTGTGTGGGGGGGATCAATGTAAAATTATCGCACAGTCGTCTGTCACGAGAGCGTTGTAACGCGAGTGCGTTACAACGCTGCGGTGCCTCGCGCGACGGTCCCGTCACCACCATCGCGCGCCATGGAACTCGGGAGTTAATTCATCTGTATGGGGTCGCGACGAAGCCAGAGCCTATACCGGCAGACACAGTGCGAAAGGCAGAGCGATACCCCCAAAAGGACGCCAGTCAATCATCCCAGGCCACCGGGGCAAATTTTAACCAGCAGGCCAATAATCTGGACAACAACAACAACAGCATCGCTTTGGACTATGAGATAAAACGGGAAGGGGTGGGGGAGGGGGTATTTTCAAAACAGTAATGGTAACGGGATTACATTCGACGCGATTACCCGGAGGCGATTACACAGGGGTCACGAGGTTAAACCGGCCGCTGACCTCCTACGCCCAGCTGTCAATGCGATCTGTTGCTCAACTCCGCTGAGAATACACGCCAGGATTTCACATGTGAATCAAACAGAATCGAGCCCTCCTTTAGACGTGATCCCGGTGGGAACTGTGTCGTTGTCAACACGTGGCCAAGTGGCGGAGGTCACCCATCAAGCATTGTCGGTGATGGGTAGTGACCTTTGAAACAGTAACGGAGAAGCCGCTGTTTACATTGAACCCGGTGTAAAGCGATCATTTGAATGAATAGTGGTGAACGTAGCCGCGTTACTCAGAAAATACCACATTCACAAGCGTTACTTTACTAAACACATCGAGCGATCACAGCGATTATCTTTCTGAAGACGCTTCCCAGTACTGCCGATCAAAGGTGTTCATCTCAGCCAAAGTCAATGACCGCATCATCAACATCATCATCGTGACACTCGGGTGAAAAGCACTCCATAAATGCAATTATTATGATGATCATCACAAGCCCCATCATTATCATCATCATGTTGCGACAGTAAAATGAAATACCACCTGGTACAAACGGATTCCGAGCTATCAGCAGTAGGCGTTCCAACGGTGGACCGGGTTCCCAGCATATAAACATGTTATTTCCATCACGGGCTCGGGACTGCAATTGCTGATAGAAGCTCATACTGGCCCAAATGCTTCGTTCACAGTAACAAGATGACAACGTTCATCGTTGCCAGGAAACCGTGACGAGGGAATTGATGATTAGAGGTGTCAGATAAGTTTTACAAGTTTTAATTGCAGTGGGGTTATTTTTAACGTGTGTGTTAAATTGGGTTTTATGACGCAGGGGATTAATAATAACAACATTAAAAAAAAACCTTGTTCATCTGATCCAGTGAAAAAATAATAATATCGATTTAAAACATTTCAGAAGAGACAACCCTCGGCGATTGCAGCGTAATATTGTTCGGCACCGTCCAGCATTTGCTGCCAGTTCCTGAAGGCTATGGAGCAAAACGTCGGATAGCAGCAGCTCGCTGAACGACACGTGGTACACAATCCAAACACGCCACGAGGACAGCTGAACAACAGTGGGAATGTGAACACCTGAGCCGTAGTAAAACCACTGCGAGCTAACACATAAAACCGCATGACTGGTGTCCAACCTATTAGGAATCTTAATCGAGAGCTGCTCTTTCGGGATAGCCGTATCGAGCGTTCCCACTCTCTTTTTCATGTTTCCAACGTGGCAGGTGAAACGTCATGGGAGAGGAGGAACGCTCGACACCAACATTCTGAAAGAGAGCAATTCCAATACATAGAGCCGTGAGAACCGACCTCAATAGAGCCTTACTTTGATTTAAAACGGGACACGCTAACGCTAGGCATGGATTTTGAACAAGTCTGCTGCAGTCGTTAGGAACAATCATAGCACGCCGCCTCTGCATCAACAATCTCCTCCACTGCAATGACAGTAACAACATTGCCATCGTGTAACACTGGACCGTTGCCGCAGAATATTCACTCCTCATACAGATCGACGCGCGAGGCACGAGGAAAAACCACATACAAACAGGGAAGGCAGCAGCAGACTCGCTGTGAGGAGCCAGCACTGCCAACAATTACACAAGCTCTGTGGTCCTCTATGTAGGAAGCTGTTATCGCCCAATTGAATCAGTCGACACCGGAGCGCCGGATGAAAACGCACACGTGTGGGTGCAGGAAACTATCCCAGACAAACGAAACCGGTGTGAGTCCGCATTTGATTGACTGCCTAATCCTAGCGAGCCAGGGTAGAGGGTATGGCTCCTCATTGCTATGGCTCCTTATTCAATCTAGAATAAAAATACTTGGGATTCAATCCTGATCAGAGTGTTACGACTGAAGAGTTTGAAGCTTAAGAGTTGGACAGGAATGATGATTGAGCATAGTTTAAGCAGTTACAGTGGTCGTTGTGTGTGCGGTTGTGGGGATAAGATTCTCGAAGGGATAACCTAAGGTTTCCTACGCAAGCAGACGGAGCCCACACCGACAGGATTATTATTGAGATAGCTGTGTCAGTCTTTCAAGTTTAGAGCTAACACTTAACAATAATAACCACTTATAATGCACATTCGAAGTTTCGTTCACGCTCGAGAGAACGACTGAGAGGCGCGGGGGAGGGAGAACGTAGCCACGTGGTTCGCCAGCGCCATGCCAGTGCATTGTCTATTAAGCTGTTATCAGCCAAATGGCGAGTGGTTTTATCAGCTGTGTGATGCACTCAATGTTAAGGGTTAGAGTTATGGTTAATTAAGGTGTAGCGTTAGAGTTAAGGTTAGAGCGAAGGATTTCGATTTCTAGGTTAGTCAAGAACATCTAGTATGAATATTAAGGGGTTTAAGTTTAGTGCTAATGTGTAGGGTTTAGGATTGGGTGTCCCCAGTTGAGACTAAAGTTAACAAGTCCACAGTTAGAACGACGGGTTATCGATAAGGTGCAGAGTTTAAGATAAAGAATCAAGACTTCACGACACTGGGTTTTTGAACGTCGAGCCATATGTGTTAAGGTTCTGTATTAACGTACACGGGGTGCTCGGGTGAAGAGTTTGGAGTTAACGCCGACGGGCGAGGTTCAAGTGGCAGGTGCCGCTTACCCAAGGGAGGTGTCAATCAAAGTAGAAGGGCGAAGGTACGCAGCGAACACACAAAGACACACACGGACAATTAACGCCAATACACAAAAAAAAAGCCTCCACAGTCGTTCGCTTTAAGGGCGTCTGGAAATGCAGAGCACGGGTGTGATAAGGACCCGACTTGGGTTTGGTCCCAACAATAACTTCTCATCAACTACCAGCAGAGCCACCCCAACGGAAACGACCCAGGAGCTTGGGCGCTCACCGTCGGAGACACCTGCATCGATGCGTAAATATGACAGCGCCCAACACCGCGAGAACTACGACCCTCGTCATGACCACCACTCTCATCGTCACGACCACCGCCGTTGTGATTGGCAGCATCATCACCACTACCACCGTCACCATCAGCACCGACTACCACCACCATCAGCACCGCTATCTTCGTCACCATCATACCGGGTACTACCATCACCATTGGGACCACTGCCATGGTGACCAACGGCAGCAGCACCATCATCACAACTGTCACTTTTGAACACAGCCAGCTGCCATCACCATCATTACCAAGGACATCACCGCCCACATCATCATCGCAATACGACCGTCATCACCATTACCACCACCAAAATTAAAAAAATATTCCCTGTGTAGCCTTAAAAGACTGTAGGGTCAAGTGTCATAAGCGAGCACCTATGAAGGTCGACACGGCACACGAGGTGGGTGACCAGCACCCCGCCCGGCCGTCTTTGTCTCCCCAGTGGCAATATTTACACACTGCACTAGGTACTGATTGGAGGTTGAGTCGACCTAGGGGAGGTCCAGGACTGATTTAGAATATTGTCACCGGTATTGGTTGTGAGCGGGAATCGAACTCGGATCGCCGGGTTCGTAGCTCAACCCACTAACTGTTGAACCACCATCATTACCACCACCATCACCAAAGTTATACTGAACTCCTCTTGTAAGAGAGTGCCTATTACGGTCAGCACAGTGCTCGAGGTCGACGGAGTCCACGCCGCAGAATGATCGAACAGTGCCGCGGTTTAAGCGAGCACCTGTTACTCCGGGCGGTGCGGTGGATCCCACACGAGATCATCTGCCTGACATTGACTCAACGTCTGCGACGTCGCGTGCTCATGTCTTGTGGTCGAGTCGACCACGAGGAGGCCTACACCAGATTATCCATATCCATCTGGCCGCTGCTGGTGGTGATGATGATGAAGAACCATGAATTGTGGCCGAATCGACCCAGCATCGCATTTCCCACTGCGCCGCGAGTGGTGCTGACGACGATGATGCAGGCTGAAGCCAGGAATCGAACCTGAACGGCAGGTATCGTAACCCCCACCGCGCAATTCCTCCCCACAACCGTCACCACCAAAAGACAAAGATCTCCCGTGTAGCCTGAACGGACTGCAGGGGCGAGTGCTGCTTGGGACCAGCACCGGCACAGCACACGAGGGGGGTGTGCGGTTAGCAGCACACCCAGACAGCCTCTCCCAGTGTGGATGTTCGCACATCCGCACAGGGTACTCATTTAAGACTGAGTCGACCTAGCAGAGGCCCAAGGGCAGGTTCAGAGACAATCGTCACCGATGTTGGCCCCGAACGGGACTCGAACTCGGGTCGCCGACCAAACACTGCAGTCGCCACCACCGCCGCCGCCACCAGCACCACTTTCAGCACCACCTACGTTAGGGTAAAGTAATACACAGCTATGAGTAAAGGTCGTGTGGCAGGGGGAGGCGGGTGTTCCACGTATAAACACACGCGGCCACGCGTGCCCGTGTGTACGCGCGTACACGCGCAGCACATCCACGCGCAGCACATCCACCGACATTACGTTATTACGTCACAACGATGCCCTAACTACGACACAACCTACAGACACGCGCAGTCACCACGGAACGGAGCGTTTGTGATCCGAGAGTCCCATTGAGTTGAAGCGCTTTCAGATTTAAAGTCGTATGGGGGGGGGGGGCAGGGAGAGGAGGGCAGCCTTTCTGTTGCCTCCCGGACTCTTTATGGACGGAGTAGATGGCAGTGGGAGGGAGGGCAGGGAGGAGAGGTGGGGCGCAGCGAGGAGTGGAAGGAGAGATGGAGAGATGAATGGATGAAGAATCGATTCATTACGCTTATGGAAGGCGAATCGTGAAACTGTACTGACGCAATTGTCGCGATATGAAAATTGATATGCTAATTATATGCTAATGTAGAATTAAGGCTGCTGGGGGAGCTAAATTAAACACGTTAATGATACAAGATATAACTGCGATGATTTGAGCCCACTCAAGGACATAATCTATTACTGAATTAAATCGCAAGGGATGTGATGGAAGGGGTTAGTTCATTACCATGTGAACGGAACCCGACATAGTTTCGAGAGGGAGGTGGGATTATTCCAAACATAAATCAAGAGGCATAATACAATAACAATGATAACCGTTATTTATGCCAGAAAGCCTCACCCCGAGTCTTAAGTTCTTCGTATCGTGACGAGATCTACGCTGCGATATTCGCGGCCAAAGCCTCAGCGGCCGTGTCTTCGAGAAGCCAGGAGAAAACCCATGCATGGGGTGGGACAATACGAAAAAAAACACAGAGCACATGATCAGTGTGTCGGCTACCCACCTACTGTACTGCCATTTCCGAGCGTCACGGCGTTACTTAGGAGATTTAACATTGCCAGGTTTCTCCGCCGCTCGTCATGTCGGGTTATTTTTAGTGGGGAAATAATTGGCGTTGACTGAAGAGGATTTTTTTTTTTTACGCCATTCAAAATGTCATCACCCTCCACTCAAACTCTCCATTCCCTTGCGTCTCCCTCTCGCGTTTGCCCTCCTCCCCGCCCCTCCAGCGATGGGAAAATTGACACATGCGTGTGTCGCCGCGATTGGCTGCGTGGAAATTAAACCGAGCTGACGGCAGCATGCATCCTCCTCTCTCCGCCTCTCCCCTCCATCTCTCCCCACCTCATCCTTGTCCCCTCGCCACCTCATCCTCCTCTCCCCTCCATTCCTCTTATCCTCTCCCCTCTCCCTCCACCACTCTCCCACCACTCTAACGCTCACCGACAACACAAGCACGTCGGCCACTATTATTTTTGGATTTGTTTTTAGATCTTAGAGGCGAAATATTTACAACACAAGCGACACGACAGCGCGTCGCCGTATCCCAAGAATCATATTTCCTCTCTCCCTACAGCTCCCTTCTCCAGTGCCCACTCTCCTCACGCTCTTCCCTGTCGCTCTCGCCATTGTGCATCTCACCACGTGTCCCCGTCTCTCTAAAATCTGCAGGTGTCTAACTGACGTAGGGTTGCCACCTGTCTGGTTTATCCCCTGGATCGTTCCGTTTTTTTTTT
>JAZEWT010000001.1:2630603-2645725 GCA_036362905.1 Mordacia mordax
TAGGCACTCATTTAAGGCTGAGTCGACCTCGGAGAGGCCCATGACCGCTTCAGAAAATCGTCACCGGTGTTGGCCGTGAGCGGGATTCGAACTCGGGTGGCCAGGTTTGTAGCCCAGCGCTGCGCTCACCGCTGCGCCACCGCTCCCCACGATAAGGATCCACACACCGGCGCACAAACAAAACGTGAAACTGTGACCGGATTAAAGAACAGGGCGAGGGTCAAAGGTAGAAATGGTGACGGGAGCTTGTAGGCTCGAGTGTGGTTAGGCGAAGGGAGAGTGCTTGGTTGATTCGTGTGCTTCAGGTTAGGGAATGCGTGCAGTTGCCAAGTAGTTAGTTGTGTGGTTGGTTAGTGTGACTCTGTAAGTGGGGTTTTGCCAATTACACAGGGTTCAGCCCTCTCTCGTATCGATTCTCGGAGGAGCAATAAAATCGGATTTAAAAGCCATCGCTTCTTGGCCTTTTATCTAAGATCAAGTGTGGTATCTGTTCTTATCAGTCTCTCTTATTCCGCTTTCTCATGCACGATACGTCCCGGTTTTTTGTTATCTTCAAAGGTGGCAACCCTTGGTTGAAGCGAGATCCGGGGCCACTGTTAAGGGTTGCGTGGCTCATTGGGGCTGGGGCCAATGTTTGTTATATGGTGGTTTAATTGGGGGTTCGGGCCGGTGGCTGAATCGCTCCACACCCTAAAGAATGCTCCCTTCTCGCACATTACCACACGTGGCATTCTCACGCCGTGTCTTTGCGGGGTTCTCTCTGTGATGACAGCACCGTAACGTTGACTGACAACTCCAAGCAAAGATATAATAATTGCTGTGGACGCCTTTCAGTCGAGGGTCACGAACCGCTGCACAGGGCTGCGGAGAGGACGTTATGCGAGGAGTTATGAAAAAGACCCAGTCTCTGCTGCTCACTCACTCAGCCGCCCAGGAGAGGCTCTCGATGTGGAGTAAATAGACAACACTAAATCGATTTGAGTGCCACAGCAAATAAACTGCACAGAAACCACAGGTTCCCGGCTAATTCGGAACCTTGTACAATTACAACAAAATGTGATTTACTCTCAGGGGCTGCTCTTTCTGGACAGCCGTGTTGAGCGTTCCTCCTCCCCCCTCACTTTGGAGGCGTTAGCCCGATGATGCTGTGGGAGAAAACTGGAGCGCCCAGCGAAAACCCAAGCAGACACGGGGAGAACATTCAGATACCAGAGGACGGCACCCGAACTGGGAGTCAAATCGAGCACGTCCGTGGATAATTCTGAGCAGGATGCACGAACCCATGAATCCATCCCCAGTTAATATCTTGTTACAGACAGCAGACAGCACCGTTTCCCCCAGAAACTGACGACAGTCCTGCTGCTCAACAATTCCAGCCGCACACAATAATAGGGAAAACGTCATGACGCCTTGTAAAATAAAAAAAAACACCACCAGAGATTTATTAAATGAAGAGCAATTAAGAAAAAAACAACAGCACCTTTTGTTACAACTCCACTTGAGAAGCGAGCATGTAGGTAGTGGGATTGAACATTATATATCACAGTTCCACTGGCAGATACGAGCCGAGCTGGCATGAGACCCTCAAGATTAAGAGTGGCTTTTCCACTGCAGAGCGGGAACCATGCTGATACACCAGTACTCACAATATGAAGACCGATCTGTCTTGGGGCCAAGCAGGGCCAGGAGGCAGCGTGAATTATGACGCGTTCATTGCGCATGACGTCGAAGGGAGAGTACAGCTTCGTCATCTCATCTACATAAACTTCGCAAGGAGTCCCCCGCTTAATCCTGTGGAGGATGGTCGCGGTGAGCCAGAGCCTAACCTGACACACAGGTCGCAAGGTCGGGCTATACCCAGGATAGGACGCCAGCCTGTTTCAGGCAATCAGAGAATAGTTAGCAGGCAGATTAATCTAGGCAGCAGTTGCAGTGTGTTTTTGAGCTGAGAGGAAAGCAGATTGCCACTTTGAACGCTTTCTGGGTGGAGATTGTGTTCTTCCCCTGTTCTGCACGGGGTTCTCCGTCTTCCTCCGACTAGTAGAAAAACTTGATCAATTGGCCAATAATGACAATACACAGAACGCAGTGTCTTGCAAATGTTGGCTCCCGTTAACCACACAGCTGCCTTCCTTGTATCCCCGAGTCGGTCTCTCTTTGAAGGAATACCTTCGACATTGAATGAATACTGTGCCATAGGTTATAAATTGAAATATAAATATGGTCCACACAATCCCACGGCCGTCCCTGACCAGAGCCCCTTGCAGTGATAAGACATAGCTGGGTGGCTAAAGTTAGAAACATAGTATTGTCGTCGGTGCCACAATATATTCCCTTCGAGTACTCGCTGAGTACGGATAAGCCTGTTGTGCAGATACAGCAAAATATATGGTTAGGAGCTATTTATAGGTGGAAGGCTTTCTGTGGCCACATTTCGAGGTCGTGTTTAGGCTGCAAGCCTCTCACCCCCAGACTAAAGTGGCTATTTTGAGTGTGACGAGTTTTATGGCCTCAGCCAGTGGCTGGGCGAGACAAGAGACTCAAAATAAAATACGGACACAGCTCGCATTATATGTTCACACTACGCGTTTTCGCTATCACATGATGCTTAGACTTAGCAATTGTATCGTATAATGTAGTGCAATTCCCGTTAAAATGTGGTTGATTTTACAAGATGTCAGCCAATCACATTTGGGTAGTAAGCACCTCCCGACTAACTCAGTGAACAGAACACTCTTCATTGTCATTCGAGTGAATTTGTTTGAACTGAGAACTCGTTTTTCTGACTATAGTAAGACATTATTAATGCCATCTATGTAAATGAGCTTGACTCTCCCGTAAATCACCTGAATTGTGTGGCCACACACGGCTCCATGTGGTGCATTTGTGCTCACTCCTTCCTTCTCTGCTCTCATCTCCTCACATCCTCATCATCCCCCTCTCATTCCACCTTGCAGTCATTTCATCTTCCCCCCCCCCACTCCACCTCTCCTTCCTGTTACTCCGGCAGTTCAATTCCTGTCTCGGGCGTCTTAGTGTGCAGTTTGTGTGTTCTCCCCCTGTTCTGTGTGGATTTCCTTCAAGTTCTCCAGTGTCCTCCGACAACTAAAAAATCCTAATTAATTACCCAATATTATAATATATTGGACACAGTGTCTGGAAAATGTTGACATCATCTAATTGCATGGCTGCCTTCCCCCTCCCTGCCTCTCTGCGGTTTGCTCGCGCCTCTGAATTATTCTCTATCTTCGACATTAAATGACTATGCACGTCGCTTTATAAATCGTAAATATTAGGACATTCCAGTCTCAGGCTCCTGTTTCTCCATCAATTTCCCATCAATTCTCTCTGCCACTTTCCAGTTTTATATATTTTTTTTTTATGCCACATTCTATCCTCGACTTTATTCCTCTGTCCTGCGTTACGCGCCATTGGGCACGAAGCTTTATAATCAATCATTACAGCATTAAGTATTATTGCTTGCGCTCGCCAATATGTGCCATAGTTACTTGTTCACAATAATCGTGCGGAATTCACAGCAACTAACCGGCATCGCGGGATTTCAGGTTGGTGCCGGTCCACGCGGATTAATACACGCAGGTACTAAAATTTAGCCGGTTCCATTCAAGATCAGTAACCTGCGACCAGCACACCACATTCATTATATGCCTCACTATGAGGCCGAGGCAACGGGCAGTCCCCGGGTTCCAAAAGAAGTTCCGTTCCTGAGTTCCATTCCTAAGTCTACACATTTGCGAAGTGGAACACTACAGCATAAAATATTATACCGTAGAGTACCGTATACAAAGCAGTAATGTACTTCAGGCTTTCAGGATCTGGACATTATTTGTACTGTTATAGTTATGATTATGCAATCATGTAGGTTTTCACGGCTCAATGCATGATGATTGCTTCGAAAAGCTGCTCTCTCGGGACAGCCGCGTCGATCGCTTCCTCTCCCTCCATCGCGACGTTTCGCCTCGCACGTTAGAGGCATCCTCAGGCGCACGAGCATTCGAGTGCAAGACATTTACTACTGTCGAAGACAATAGTAAATGTCATACTGTACACTGTATTCAGTGCACTGTACACTGCAATTAAAGTGTCTAATGGAAGCTCCTTCGTAAGTACGAGCATTCGTAAGTCAGACGTTCGTAAGCCAGGGGACTGCCTGTGCCAGCGACCCAGAACAAACCCAGTGAGAGAGTTAAGCCCAGGGCATTGTGTTATGTGGGTAAATGCTTGTTTAAGAAAATATATGGGTATACGAGGCCCAATGGTATATATTCCAGTATGTGTACCCTGTGTGGTTTGTACATATGACTGGGGGTGTACATGTGTACAGCTATACATGTCCTACGTGGTTATATGCATGTGTACATGTGTGTGCCTGCGTAATGTTGCCTGCAGTCTATTAAGGCTATATGGGGGATCTTTGTATTTGGATTTGGGTGTGTCAATGTGCTATAGTGAAAGTAACGTATCTACTACATTCTTCAGCCACTTATTTACCGGCATGCTGTACTGGACCGCACAGGCTTACTTTCACCTCTGGCTGCATGCGTATACCATGTTAACCGGATCAGCTAAAGACCTCCATGAAAAAGCGTGGGCTGAACCCTGCAACACTTGAGTCTTTTGCTGCCGACCGTATCGCCTGGCGTAAGCTCTGCCACCAAGGAGCGACTGTGCTTGAGAAAAGGAGCACCGAGCTTCGCCAGGCGAAGCGGCAACGAAGACACGTGGCCACGGTTGCCGCGGCCCCAACGGGCCTTTACAGCCGTTCAAGAACTCACAAACAGAAGTAGCAGAGGAAGTCATCATCGGACACGATGGACAACCGAAAGGAAAAGGAAGGAAACGGTATACGTGTGCCTATGGGCGCAAGGTACATTGCCACATTAGGCATGTACATACGTGTAGCCAGTAAGTGTGGGTGCGGTGTGCGTGTGTGTGTGTACGGACATTCCGATATTTAAAAGCACCGAGCCTGCATCATGCTTGGCACAGGTGCCACGGTGATGTCACCGGCATGAGGTATGAAATTATGGGCTGTGTTCTGTTGTGCAAGATATGATACATATGGGTGTAGACATTAATACAGGTGTGTCAATTTGTATACTGTATGTGTATGAGAAGACAATGGCAATCAGAGTACAGGGCTGGCCACCCACCCCTTCTGTGCCATACCAGTCATCACAGGTGCTTGCTAACGACACTTGTCCCAATCAGTGAAGGCTACATTGGGGATCTTTGTAAGGGGCAGATGTACCTATGAACCTGGCGTGACCTCTGGGCTTTTCTCTGCATGGAGCACAAGATCTGGAGTTCCCTTGCAGGTCAGGAACTCTGAGTCAATGGAGAGACTTAGAAGTCCAGGCTGTTAACTTGGCCTCCCTGATTCTCTGTTGCTCCCCAGTTAATTCCACAGGTGAATGTAAGCCGGCACGGTTCAGTTTGGCGTGCAGGTAATTTCATCCCTGGTTATTTTTCACTTATTCCTTCATCCTTGTGAACTTAAATAATTAATATTATTATTGTGGGGAGTAGTGGTGTAGTGGTTAGCGCACGGTGTTGCTACGATCCCACAGACCTGAGTGGGATTCCTGGACGAGGATAACACCAGTGATATTGGAAACTGCCCTGAGCCACCCCTAAAATGCTTTAGTTGAATGAGTACCTAAGTACCCACTTAGTACAACATAGGCAGCTAAGTGTGATGCTGGCAACACCATACCCTCCTGTGGGCCAAAGTGGCCTTAATAGCTGTCACTAATTGGCACTTGCCCTCGCAGTCTGCGTGGCTATGGAAGGAGGTTGTTTGTCTTCGTGTACGGGCATGTGTGCACGCGTGCGTGAAAACTAGGTAGCAATGCAACCACAGTATTTCCGGATTAAAATGAAAATGTTCACGATCAAATTTATGTTACTTTAGATCGACTCGGCCTTGAGTGCCTGGTGCGGTGCACAAGGGAGACACTGTGGAGACAAAGGCACGGTTGGGCGTGGTGCTGACCACAGGCACCCTTGTGTGCTTTCACGGATGCTACATGCTAACAGCACTTGCCCCAAGTCAGTTAAGACTATACGGGGCATCTTTGTTTTTGCCACAGTTAGTAGGTGACACAGTGAGGATCACGATCAACTCATGATACCTGGCACCGTCCAGTGACCACCTGCCAGCGAGTCTTCAATACTTCACGTGGCTTCAAAGTGCACCTAGCCTGGCACAAGAGCCATGGTAACGTCACCGCCTCCCAGGGGCGAAAGGGGGTTATTTTTTACTGATACGTGTGCTTATGGATCAATAGGGGTACGTGTGCGTAGGTCTGTGTATGTGCGTGTGAGTACAGGCTCAGGCCCTTTCCGTGGCACCTGGTGTCAGAGCTCATCACGTGGCTTCATGTCGCCCGTTAGTTTCTTCTCAGCCTCCTGCATGGACGCCATCACTAGGGGCAGGGAGAGAGGGAGGTGGTTCGACGACGCGTACGCTGTGAGTGTCAGGGTGAGTGTCAAGATGTGAGTGGAAATATGTGAGTGTGTGTATGGAAGAGCGCGTATGACTAAGGCAGCAGGGTGTGACGCTTGCCACCCAGCCCCTTGCGTGCCGTCACGTTCTTCATAGGCGCTCACTAATAAAACTTGTTCCAAGTCTGTGCGTAATGTGGGGAGCAGTTGCTTTGTAGTTAGAGCACTGGGTTATAGACATGGCGACCTGAGTTCGATTCCCACTCATGGCAAACACCACTGACGATTTTCTGAACTGATCCTGGGCCTCCCCTTGGTTGACTTAGCCTGAAATGAGTACCTAGTGGCAATGTGTAAACATTGCCACCAGGTAGACAAAGGCAGCCTAGCATGGTGCTGATCATCCACCCCCTCATGTGCCGTGTTGACCTTCATAGGTGCCTGCTAACCACACGTGACCCTACAGTCTGTAAAGGCTATACAGGGGATGTTTGATTTTTTGTTAAAGGTGAATGTACAATATCTGTGCCTGGCCTGGTACAAGTGCATTGGTGACGTCACCACCACTTAGCGGCTAACGGCGGTTGTCAATGTTGTTGTAGCGTGTGTGCGTGTATATATATATATATATAAGGGCAAGTGTGTTAAATCCACACTAGCCCCAACCTCTATTACACAGTCAGGCCATTTGACCACCGCCACGTGTTCAGTGCCCACTCACCTTGGCTGGGGGTGCTGTAGAAGTACTTGTACTTGGGGTTGCCATCCTCGTTAGTAATCTCCGGGTGCACCTTACCGTTCGTGTCTGTGAGGACACCACAGCAGAGTACACAGACGCATGATTAGTCCACAGGGCAGCACTAAGGCATTAGATGCTGGGCTTGCACGAAAAGTTCAATGTAACGATGTGGGCGTCACAGCTCGATGTATGAGAATTGCTCTGCCGAGCTGTTCTTTTGAGATAACTATGTCAAGCGCTCTTCCTCGCTCTCCTTCGTGACCTTTTGCCTCCATCTGTGGTTTTCTCACACCTCTATAATGATGTAAGTCACCCTGCATAAGGGCGTCTGCTCAATAATAATTGATAATAAGAATAAGAATAATGTGAGAGGCAAAATGTTGACACTGGCTAATTACTTGGCTGCCATCCCCCTCCCCACCTCTTTGTGGTTTTCACATGCCTCTGAGTCATTTTCTCTTCAAATGATTACCTTCGTCATTGAACGTATATGCACGCACTAGAAACCACAATTATTGTTATATTATTACTTAAGGAGATAGTTTTTATTTAAGCTGGAATGAACCGTTGAGCTATGCAGCTCTTTTCAACTTGTGTCCAGCAAGGATGGGTAAGCAAGTTACAACATATCAGGGCAGCGGGGGAAATTTAATCAGGACAATGAACCTAGGCAGCTACTCACCGCGCCACATTAGATGGAGGTCAGCGCGATGGGATGGCAATGCTGGGATTGTGGATGCTAATCCATGCCGGTCAGCCGCGTACGAATTAACCAGGTTGTCATGGGCAGAGAGTTAGAGTTTAAGGTTTCAGCCCAGTCACAGCGATAAATGCACATTACATTAAAATGTCTGCTGCATTTGGCTGAAGGCAGGGTCTGTGAATTAAAACTATTGGTTTTAAACATCATGTAAGGAGCATCATTTCTCTGTGGCGGGGCTGGTGGGCAAGTGCTGCCCTCTGCTGTGCCATACGTTCCGCTGCTTAGAACTGACTGCCGCTCCCCGATAAAATGAGCTCTCTGTTAACAGCGTCTTAAGGAACAGTCACATCTAGACGCCGCCATATGCGAATTGTATTGCACTGCCACTGTCTCATCATTCATTATCAGTAACGGTTTAATCTTACACAGAGTTGTGGGGGGACCGAGCCTATCCCGACCGGCGCAAGGCAGAGCTATACCCATGAGAGGGTGCAAGTCTATCGCAGGGCACCGGAGGCAATTTAGTCAAGCCGATTAACCTAGACAGCAGAACGTGTTTGGAGTGTGAGGAAGAGTGGGCGGCAGGGAAGTGGAGATGATGGTGGTGAAGAGGGGAGTGGTGGAATAATGGGAGATGGAGTGGTGGACATGGCGTCACCGAGGAAGAGGATTCTGGGAATGTAGCTGCCATCGGGACTGAACTCCGGCGATTGTGGCTCATCTTCATCCTGCACAGACACACCCGGGTGGGGGGGGGACACAACCAAGCAGCGTCAGTATGTCTGTGGGGAGAGGTAGTGTCGTGGTTAGCGCACTGCGCTACGAACCCAGCGACCCGAGTTTGGGTCCCATTCACGGCCAACATCAGTGACGATGTTATGAACCGGTCCTGGGCCTCCCCCAGTTCGACTCAACCTCAAGTGAGTACCTGGCGTGGTGTGTAAACATTGCTACTGGGGACACAATGTTGGTGTGGTGCTGGTCACACACTCACTCATGTGCCGTGTTGGCCTTCATAGGTGGACACTAATAGCACTTGACCTTACAGTCTGTTAAGGCTACACGGGGAATAATTGTTCCTGTAACATTATCTGTGCTGGTATAAAACAATCAGCCTGCTTGCCTATGCTCCATCATGGGTTTAACGAGGCTGGATTGTGTGAGGGGCTGAAAGCTCTGGCTGGACACATTCCCTTCCATGACCTCTGCCAAACGAAGCTATACTGTCTGAGTCATGTAGCCTACATGCCTTGCCACCGTATGCCCAAACAGCTTCTATTTGGCTGGTTACAGAAGGCCTAAAAAAGGCACGGCATTGACTGAGAAGACATTGGCTGATGTGGCATGGGAAGATTTGGAGCTGAGTGGACTCGCCAAAGATTTGTACCACCCGTGTTGACATCGGTCTCTGTGCAGCAGGGCCATGAAGGGCGCTACTGAGCTGTTGGGAGGTAGTTGTCCTCCAATAACAACAGAGGGCATAGGAGTGATGCTTAAAAACGGGTACTGAGTTTAATTATTCTAAAGGATCATCCCTGTAGAACTCACCTCCACGTTCACCATCACAAAGTTGTGGCTCAGTTCGGCGATCTCTTTCGACAGCGCAAACTTAGGCTTTAGAGCTGCAAATGATACAAATGGCATTATCGTCATCATCATCGTGATTGACATCAGCATCAAGATCGTTGACTAAACCATTTTGTTATGACGTTTCATATACCACGTTGGAGGCATCTTCAGGAGAGAGGAGAAAATACTTGCCACGGCTATCCCAAAATAGCAGCTCTTTCGAGCAATTCTCAATTAATGGGTGTTTATGCATGCAGGAGGAAACTGGAGCACCCAGAGAAACCGACGTTAGTGTCAACCAACCGAATGTTATCCCATCTCCATGCAGGCACTGTCGAGAGGAGCTCCAGTTTCCTCCCACACACAAACCACATTCAACAAATACCAACGCTGCCAAACATCCCAACCAGGACCCTACTCAATAAGTGTGCTTGGGTAATCTGTGCTCAATGATACTCATTACTATTGCAGTGGTTACGAGGTGAGGGAGGATGGGGAAGAGTTCGGAGTGTGGGGGGGAGGGGGGGGGAGGAAGAAATAGTTGACCAGCATAAACAATACTATTTCACGAATAATGTAAAACATATGTATATTAGGCTATATAAACTGAAACCAAAATAGTATTACATGCAATACTGGGGAGTTAAGATAAAGAATGTCTCCAAGTCTCATCTGGTTTTACTGCCTCTAAAAAAGTAAATGGGTTTACTTTCAGAGGTAAGATGGCACAGTGGTAACGTCCACGCTTCACTGAAAGAAGGTACTGTGCGAAGCGGTTTGATTTGTGCCTCGGGCGTTTTTCTGAGTGGAGATTGTGTGTTCACCCCCTGTCCTGCAGGGGTTTCCTCCGGGATCTCTGTTTGTTTTCCGCGTAAAATTGCCTAATACGTTCATAACATACAGGAGGCACTGTTTGGCAAAAGTTGGCATCGGTTAACCGTGTGGCTACCTTGCCCCCACTTGGCCGCAGTTTCCTCGAACCTCTCGAGTCGTTTGCTCTTTGCACAAATCTTCAGCATTAAATGAATTGCATTATAAATTGCAAATAAAAATTGTTGAATTGCATGATACAGACGACCGAAGCGTTAACTGCAAGCGGTTATACCACAGCTGTGGGTTAACGTTAGCACACAGCAAGGAAGTGCGGTTACCTTTGCACGCCCCACACCAGGACTTGTGCACGATGAGCATTATGGGTAATCCACTGTCAGAGAGAGAAGGGGTGGGGGTGTATTTGACACAGTTACGTGTGAAACATCAATCTTCATCATTCTCTATTCCTTCTCCACTGCTGAATGCTGGTCTGCATTTGTGTGATGTATGTTAATCAGTGGTGGCTATAGACGTGTTCTGTACTCGATCACTGGAAGCAGCAAGGGTCTGTGGATCACTGCACATTCATTTATTATCATTACCCGCTTAATCCTGTAGAAGATCGCAGGAAAGCCCGGAGACTATCCTAGCCGACAGAGGGCACAAGATGGGGGAATACCCAGGCTGTAACGCAAGTATATCGCAGGGCACACGTTTTTTGGGGCAATTTACTCAGCAGGCCATTTAGCCTAGGCAGCAGTGTGTCTTTTGGACAATGGGAGGAAACAGGAGTACCCGGTAAAAATCCACGCGGACACGGGGAGAACACGCAAACTTCACACAGATAGGCACCCGAGCTGGTTATATAACCCAGCGCCACTGTGCCGACCAAATGTTGTGAAATTCTCTGCGGGTGGGGCATCGATGTGCCATACCCTGGCTAGCCAGGAGAGGGCGGTATAGCAGGTGGGGATTAACCTCCATCTATTTCCACATATATGGGCTAGAGTAATAACAATAGTAATAATTGCATTTCTAGAGCGCTTTTCATCCGAGGGTCACAAAGCTCTGCACAAAGCTATGGAGAGAACGGCATGTAAACAACAATATCAAAATTGATATATCATAAAAAAATAACTAAAATCAATGAGGGATGTCAAATAAAAGAATAAAAACATTCGGGACAGCCGCGTCGATGGCTCTCCTCTCGACGTTTCGCCTCACACGTTAGAGGCATCCTCAGGCGCAGTGTGTGTGTAGTGCCTGTTGCTCCTTTATATGTGTGGGTACTATGCATGTGTCGAGTCATCTTTTGTTGTGTAAGTCTACATCTGAATCACATTAACATTGATTTCCTTATCTTATTCCCACTCCCGGAACTGCGATAACCCCCTCCCTGCTTTGTCTCTGGCTAGTCCCCTAATTTGCATCTCATGAAAGAAACCTCTCACATACCTTGGCGATCCCCTTCTGATGTCCACACGCAAGAGTTCTATATCTATGCATGCCTCCAGGATTGGCTGAGCTTTATATCCTGGAGGCCAGTTATTGAAGTCAGGAAGGCATAGATGTAGAACTATTGCCACACTGCTGATTGATATTCATTTATAATAATAATATTTGCATTTCTAAAGTGCCTTTCATCCGAGGGACACTATATATAGGTAATTCAAACCACAACATCTTTTGCTGATGACCCTGCATGGATGTACATTTAAAGCCTGTACGTGTGAATATACGCAGCCTGTACGTATTGGGAACTGCACACGCGTGAGGGTGTACATTGAGTACTGTGTACGTGAGCTTCACCTGGCCTTCGCCTCCTTCAGCGCGTCATCATACGGGCGCCAGTTGATGTGCTCTCCAAATCCTGCAGCGACAGCAACATCAGCAGCATCAGCACACATTCCATTCACGTACCGGCATTCGCTTAAAGGCGCCTTTAGTCCGGCTCTCTGAACTTTGAAGAAACGTTGACTCATAAAACGGTCAAAAGTGACAAGGCGTTTCTTAATGAAACTTTGACAATGGGGGATTTTAAGAACCCTTGCCATTTAATAATGAACTATGTTATTTTTTTTATCTGCCTTATTGCAAGACTACGTCAAGGCCCACGTGGCCAATTTGTGTATTATCTCCACGGACTACTAGGTGGTGCTCGCAGCCCAATGTTGTGTCATAACACACCGGTTGAGAATGGCTGCTCGTTGTGACTTTCTGCACAATGGACATTAACAGTGGTCCATAAAAAATGTTAAGTTGCCTCCGTCCGATTCTCAAAGTGATAAGCATTAGCAATTAACGCTAATGAATCATAAATCCTGGCTCTGTGAACCTTGTACATTAACAATTAACAACAATGAACAATGAATCCTATCGGGACCTTAGCATGGCTTTCTGAGCCTCGAACATTCATAATATTGCTTTCGAATCCCAAAAGGTGTGTGTCTGGCACCGTGAGCCCGACATTAATAGAGCAATAATTTTCCAAAGGATGCATTCATATGGCTGTCTGAGATGCAAACATTAATAATTATATTTAAGACATTCCAACCCTAAAGGCACAGATCTCCTGGAGAAGAATGACTCACCTCCGTGTAAAAACAGGTTGATCCAGAAGCCACGTGTATAGAATAGACGATTTGCATGCGTACACTGCCTTCCTTAACTGCCAACTTTACAAAAACGTTGAAAACAGCAGTATTCTTCCGCATCCGTCTTAACCAAGATTGCCATGCCACGATTTCGGATGTACATTGCAGGATATTTAAATACGCGGGTGCGACGGCCAGAGTCGTTCTCTCTTCCAACGAACAACGTCAACATTTAACGAATAGTATGCGCATATTAAATTATAATATTATACAATTAACATTTAAGAAACGTATCCAACTGAACACAGTTAAGTATGTAATGCAGCAGTTTAAATATCCTCCTGCCAAGGTTATCTCGCGCGTCTGCGTGAACTGCTCTGCTGTTGTTGTTGCTGACATGCCGTTCTCTCCAAAGCTCTGTGCAGCGCTTTGTGAAAAGTGCTCGAGAAGTACAATTATTATTGTTAGATTTTTACTTTCTCATGAGCACGCATAGCCTGCAATGCCTCCGAGGTCAGTGCTCTCCATTGCAAGGACCATCGGCAGCCACTGGTGGCATAAAGCGCAGCTTCTGACACGCGGCCCCTGACAATACACGCGCTTTACGCAGATCACGTGAATGACATTTTAAAATCTCTAATAATTAAGCCGAAATTGTTGTGCTGCACGTGCAGACCTACATTTGTTTCACCCAGCTATTGTGTAACATAATCCGATGAAGGGTTGCATTATGTTGCACTGCAGGTGGTGTGACGTCTTATCGGCGAAAGTGTCCCTCGATAAAATAGCGAAAGAGCTCTGCTCGAGTTGGAGGCCCCTTCCGCCAGCAGTGGCGTGAGCGGGCATTTGCGGGGGATACGCCTTTGCCTGTTCATCACTTGTTGCAAATACAGATCATAAACGTGGATATCAACCAGTGAAGTGGAACGGAAAGTTCAGTAGCGCGCAAAGTCGCATGCGGACGCGCATGCCCGGAATTAAGGGCTCAGCGTGCAAATGACACGGGGCTCTTCAGCGGTAACTTTTGTCTGTTTTCTTGCATCGAGGTTAATTTTTAAGCCGCAGCGTCTTCCCGTGAGACTCCCCAATGAAGTCGTTGCACTCTCAAGCGAGCGCGACGCTCAGTCTCACGAGATCCCATTGAAAACCCCCACGAGACCGGGTAGGCCTTCCGCTGAGCCTTAGGACTTTCCTAACCGCGCTGCGGGCTTCGGTGCCTCGCCGGACCGCCGACCGGCTGGATTTTCACCGTCACTCACCGCGCCCTCGGTTGCCTTCCTCGACATCGGCCACAGATCTCCACGGCAGAAGCACCAGCGGCACCAGCAGCAACAGTAACATGACTTTAATGTTCGCAGAGATTAAAAGCGGCCGAGACGTGAGGTTTCCTCGGTGTTCAAACGCGAATAAACTTTTGAAGGCGTGGCCGTGGGCGTGCACGAGACGTAGAGGGATGCAATGTCGCTCTCTGATTGGTTGCTTCGCAGCTCTTCAGCTTCATTTGCATAAAGAGTTCGAATTGAATTCACACTCCCAGCAGAGTACCCGTCCTACGGATCATCTTGTTTCAAGCGTGTAACACGTTCGTTATTATCTCATCTCATCTCATTGTCAGAAACCGCTAAGGCAGACACACGGCGCAAGGTAGGGATATACCCACGATGGGACGCCAGTCCGTCACCGGGCACTGAGGGCAATTAAGTCTGCGAGCCAATAAACCTATGCAGCAGCATGTTTTTTGGACTGTGGGAGGAAACCGGAGTGCCCGGCGAAAACCCACGCGGACACGGGGAGAACATGGAAACTTCACACAGAAAGGCACCCGAGCCGAGATTCAAACCCGGGCCTTTCTTGCTGTGAGGCGACAGCGCTACTCACTGGGCCACCGTGCCGCCCTATTATTATTATTATTCTACAATGTATAACGCTCCGGTTTTCTCCCATCGTCCAAAGACTTGCTTGGGTTAATTGACTTGCTGAGTAAATTGCCCCAAAAAGTGTGCCCTGCAATGTACTGGCGTCACATCCTGGGCATTCCCCCACCTTGTGCCCTCTATCGGCCCGGATAGGCTCTGACCGCCCCCCTCCCCACGCGACCCTGTACAGGAATAAGCGGGTATTGATCATGAATGTATATCTCATCTCATCTCATTGTCTGAAACCGCTTAGTCCTATACAGGGTCACGGTGAAGCCGCAGCCTATCCCGGCAGACACAGGGCGCAAGGCAAGGATATA
>JAZEWT010000001.1:2719382-2740226 GCA_036362905.1 Mordacia mordax
GCTTGTGTGTGCATGCCTGTGTGCATGCCTGTGTGCTTGCCCGTGCGCCTGCCCCTGGGCCTGTGGGCCCATGTGTGTGCGTGTGTTAGTGTGTGCGTGCATGTCCATGTGTCTGTTTGTGTGTGCGCGTGTTAGTCTTGGTGCACGTGTGTCCGTGGACCCATGCGCGCGCGTGTGTACGTGTCTGCGTGTGCCTGCATTAGCCGGCAAAGGGTCACGACAATGTGAGTACCCTGCTGTTCCTGAGACGCAGAAATTCGCTCACACTCTCGATCTCTCGAAGCCTTCCAACCCCCACTCCCCCTCCAGACCCTCACCCCCGCCCCCCTCTAGCGACCACCGAGGCTCTCTATTCATCCTTGAGCCATGCATCCCCCTTTGCTCCACCATGTGTTCATCCTCCCGTCGCTCCTGCCGTCCAGCCGCCCGTCCCGCATCGCCTCGCTTGCCTTGCTCATCGTTGCTCCCTGCAGCCTGGTCCCGTCGTGTCTCCCCCCCCCCATCCCCTTCAAGCTAAGCAGGTTTGGCCTGGTCAACTATCGGAACACACTCCCAGTGTGCAACACAGTTAACTATCGATTGTCCAAGGGCTGATTATAGGGCTTGCTTGTTAATGTGTCTTCCAAAAAAAGATCTTTGACAGTCATTATTAGCTGCTCCTCGCCCATTGAGTCACTAGTTGTGCCAATGTAAATACATGCATGTCGGTAAGACAACTGAATGCTTTACGTAGTAAAAAAAAACATTACTCCTACTCCACATAGGCGAGGCGCACATATATTGTACAGCCTAATGTACACATGTTTTGTGGTATCCATGTTATTGAATCGGTGTAGGTGATGTTTGAGAAACGCTCTGAAGAGCTGCTCTTTCGACGGGATGGCTGTGTCGGGCCTCCTTGTTCCCGGCTTTGCGATGGTTTTCCTCCCACAATGGAGGCATCAGAATTTTTGTAACAGTAGGGTTGAGGAACACTCGACACGACTATCCAGACAAAGTATCTTTCAAGTGCAAAAGTTCTTATCCATGTTGACTGAATTGCACCTGTATATTATCCGATAGCCAGTATACCGGGGTTGGCCGTAACGGTCTGGTGATAACAACATTTTGATCAAGAAAGAGACATTAATGACACAGCAATTCCTCACTCTACAAGGTGGTGTGAGAGGGGGGGTTGGGGCGTGGGGGTGTGCAAGCGACAAGGAAGGACATTCTCTGCATAACACTACCACTGTTGACTTCCCACAACGTGGTACTCATGTAATCGCCACTGGGGCGATGATGGGCCGAGCCAACCTGTGACCAGGGTTTTAATTTTGAATCGCTTTGACTGCAGTGCTTTCCGTCTGATTTAATAAACATTCCCCACCACGAAATTAAACATTTTGAAAGCACTATTAATGTATTTATAGCAAATGTGGATTACCTCTTCAAATGTATCATAAAATGATCACCATAATCCCACAACCTGAGTTCTATTCAAGGCTGTAACTATTATCAGTAGTCAGTGTTATCTTAACCGGCCCCCCACAAATCAGCTTATAATTGTAATGATGTAGGTTTTCACGGCTCGATGCATGATGATTGCTTCGAAAAGCTGCTCTCTCGGGACAGCCGCGTCGATGTCCCGAGAGAGCAGCTTTTCGAAGCAATCATCAGCTTATAATTGTCCAGTATGGTGAAGTATGGTCAAACAACATCTATGACCAGTATGGCATGGAGATTAGACCTTAAATCTGCTATGAATCGACCCAGCGTTGGACGCTGGTGGCACGTCCATAGTTGAATAATTGGCACTGGGCAGTATGGTGGTTATACAATGTTTCACTGTATGGGTCAGACCGCGTAAGTTAAAATCCTTTGTTGTGTTTAGGTGGCCTGCTCTTATTGTCATTGCACCAGGCTGCACGGTAGCTGATGCTGCTGCATTTGCAGCGTGCATGCTGTCATTCGCATCGATCACGGCCGCTGTGCTTGTATCGTTAAGAACCCAGCAAGTCGCTCGCCCGCTCGCCCGTTTGCTCATCCGCCCACCCACTCGCCATTACGGTCTGCCCACTGACGATTGAGGTCTCCAAGTAATAGTTTCCCCGCCAAAGCACAAGCAAAATTTTGGAAAAATGCATTGAATAATTACAAAGAACGAGGGTGGCTGGATGGGAGGCTGTTGAGTCAGAACTGCTTGGCCTGCTGATTACATTGCCTCCAATGTGCTGCCAAGGAGCGGCATCCCATCCTGGGTTGTAGCCCTGCCTTGTGCCCTATGTCCTTCGGGAAAGGCTTCAATTCACTGCAATCCTGTATTGGATGAAGCGGGCACTGACAACGAATGAATGGGCGTCCAATTTCCTGACCTCCGACTTCTTAACCAGCGTTTGACACGTCCTGTGATTTGAAGTCGGGAAAGTGGCGGGCATGCCGCTGGATACACGTCATCGTAGAGCAGGGTTCTTCAACCTTCTGACCGGGTGAACCACAATAAACTGCCTGTGTAAGGGGAGGGGGGGGGCATGTGACGACACGTGTCACTCTATCTTCGAGCGTCATTATCATCATGTCACTTGAACACGTGCCCATCGTACCGTACGTCCGGTCGCCAGGTCTCTCTCTCTCATCTCACTGATCTGTCGCGCTTATCTGCAATTGTGTCTTGTCGCTCTCGACTTTCTCTTGCACCTCGCTTATTTTTACTCATTTTAATCTTATGTTCACAGACGTCTCTCGTGTCTGATTTTTATTCATCTCTTCCTTCATCCTGATCTGCATCGCTTGTCCAAAGCCTTTTGATGTCTTTCTTGTTAATCTTGCCATCACTTGTTAATCGCATTATCTCTCCGCGAGCCATCGCTCGATGCGAGCCATATCACCTCAGCGAGTCACTCCTAAGAGCCTGCAATGCCCAGATGTGTGCCCGCGCTGGTGCGGCGCCAGATGAAGAGCCCTGCTGCTGTAGGGCGTGCGGTCGGCGCCCGTCGCGGATGACTCCCGGATTGTGCATCGTCCCTCAATCCTGCGGATTGCAGCCGTGGTGCGCACGCACCACTTTGCGTCCGGGTGGATGGGCGGGCGAGCAGTCGGCGCCGCCATCCGTCGCTAACGCAATTGCCGCCCCCGCCCTGCGCCCCTCTGTGTTGGCAGCACCTCGGCCATGTCGCTGCTGTACGAGTGCGTCAACACCGTCATTGCAGGTATGGTCGCACGGCAACGGAGCATGGGAGAGGGGAGGCGCGTGGCATGGTTCATGGGGTGGCACCTGGCACTACTACGAGGGGAGGTTGGACGTGGTATCGTTAACAGGACGCGGTAAATACGGGAGTCATACGTTGCACAGTAAATAGGACTGCATAAACGGAATAGGGGGTAAATAGATGGCTATGTAACAGTTAACAGGACACTACACACGAGAGACGCAGTAAACACGGGAGTTTTCATGACACCGTTAATAGGACACGGTTAACAGCGAGAGAGCACGTGGCACTTATTGTAGCACAGGGTTCTACAAATTGGACGGGGAGTGCATGACAGTTTGCAGTGCATCCTGAGCAGGGGTGGCACGTGGCACTGTTAATGCATTACAAAAACTCAACAGACAGAGCACAATAAATGTGTTGGGGATATGAGACCGTGGCAGCAGGACGCATCAAACGGCGTAGCTGAGCGAGGCGAACAAACGATTGCACCGGGCGCTGCTCACGTGCTCAGCACGGGGCGCTCATCGAAGATGTGAAGCGGCATCCGGAGGGTGACACATGCCAGCTGTGGTTGTCTTAGCCGTGTTCTATTTACAGTTTCGATATGTTTAACATGAAGGCTTTCACGACCGTTATTATCCGTAATAAAGTTCTTTAGGGTTGCTTCGTGTCAAGGTCAGTGTCGTAAACTTGCCTGCAGCTGACAACCAAGTGTGTAAAATTTTGTCATCACGTCAGTTCATTAACTACATAAGCGGCACACTGGTGTGATGGAGCGTAAACCCATGGAGTTTTTAATGGCAAATAAAATGTAAGTTGCAACTGCAGTGTTTCTCTTGTCGAAGAGATGGAGAATCTCAATAGGATGATTGCTTCGAAAAGCTGCTCTCACTCCTCTCCTTGCGAGGAGAGGAGAGATAGCCATCGACGCGGCTGTCCCAAGAGAGCAGCTTTTAGAAGCAATCATCATGCATCGAGCCGTGAAAACCTACATCATTACAATCTCAATAGGCCCAAATCGCATTAATAACGGTCGTTCGAATTGATGAGATTTGGCCCGTAACAGACTGAGGGTGCCAAATATTCATTGAGCTACTTATTAAAGCTGCCCGCCCAGCTTTACACGAGGTCCGATTGGACTAAGATTTTGGGAGACGTCCTGCAGTGTCTGCCTTCAAGGGCAGTTCTCTAACCGAGAGCCGTGTCTGTGTTGAGAGACGGACGTTTCGGCAACACACATCGAGCGTAGCGTGTTTGTGTGTTCCAGTGAACTCCTGCTAGGGTGTCCCTTGGAGAACAGGTTTTTGGGGAGGTTCAAGACCAGTAACAATCTGAAGACCCTTCGACTAAAGGCAATGGTGTAAGGAAGGGCATTCAGCCGTAAAATTCTGCTCTGATGCCCGTGCCACCATTAGAGGGCAACTCGCCGACCAGAGTTAATCTGTATATCGGCTGTTGAAGTCGATTATTATTATTATTCCAGCAGTTGAACCTTGGTGGTGCAATGGACACTTGCATGAATATTGTAACACTTCAAAATGTCTCAATAGTCAGTCACAAAGTCTGCCTGAGCAAACCAGCATTTGTGACTTGACCTCCTGATTCAGTTGTGGAAATCCCCCATTTGTGGGTGGGAAACCAGTCCTAGCAGCTGTTGTCCTGCTTCAATGTGAGGGTGCTCGTTTAATTAAATGTATATGATATATTTGTGAACCCTTCCACTTACTGCCCTTGATATTTAAAAGTTTACTCTACTATTTCAAAATAGCTTACTCTGCATGGTCAGTAAGAGATATTTTGTATTTGGCAATGGACTAGACTCATAAGGGTGTGTAACAAATGTTTAGACTTAAGTAAATTCATTTATAAATGATAATTGGCCAATGTTGTTGTTTTGCTATTATGATGAAGTTGCTGCTGTGATGCAATTGTTGCTGCCCCTGATGCTGTTGCTATCGCTGCTGATGCTTTTGGCTACCGAGGACGCTTGCTTCATCTGCGCGTTGCTGTCTCCTCTCATCTTTTTCTGAAATCGACTGCGTTCGCTTCGCCGCAACAAGGGCAACTCATTTTTACGTTCTTCCGAAGAGAACTGCGCCCATCGCCTCTGCGATCCTAGCTTCCCCACCTGGTGCAGGCTGTCTTGCATATGGGACATTAACGGGGTAGAGCACTGCCTCCCCTGGGCTGTGGTGGTCATGTCATAGGAGGTTGTTTGACCGTAGCTTGCATCGCTGGTTATTTGGGTGGCTTGTTGACAGGGGTGGAGAACCCAAGACTGGCTCATGTAACACTGTCCACTGTGGTGTAGTGAGTAGCGTTCCCGCATAACGGCAGGAAGGACCTGGCTTCGTTGTCTGGCTCGGGTGCCTTTCTGTGTGACATTTACGTGTTCTCCCCTTGTCTGCGTAGGTTTTCACCGCCAGTGTGAAAATCTACGCAGAAAAGACGCCAGTGTCTTCCACCGCCCACAGACATGCCACCTAGGTTAATTGGCCTGTGGAATAAATTTGCTCCCATAGCCCTGCCTTGCGCCCTGTATCTCCTGGCATAGGCTGCAGCTCACAGTGACCCTCTACAGGATTAAGTGGTTACTAATAAGGAATGACGCTAGCCTTGGTGCATAGTGCTGTTGATGCCCTTGTTGCTGTTTTGCTTTGAGATTCCGTGAGTCTCAGTGAGTCTCGGCACGGAGAGAGGTGTTCGATTAAGGATGCATCGCTGATTTAAACTTAAAGCTTTGCTTTGCAGTCAGGGATATGCACTTTGGCACCTTATTGAAGATGATGGTGTAACTATCTTAAAGAAACGTGCATGATCTCTGCTGTCTAGGTCTGTTTGTCCGATCGCCCCTTGGTTTGGGTTGTTTTGAGACATCCTCTGCAACTCCACAGATGCCCTCACAACTCACCCGACCACCCCAGTTCTGCCTCAGTCTGTTCTCACCACCTACCCACCCGATTCTCATGGATGTGCTCACCAAATCGGCTCTAATTTTTTACTTGTAAAACATGCAGACAGTACCGTCACTAAAGGGAATTCAGACAACTAACTGTTTGACCTACCCCAGTGGCATAGTGTGTTTGGCACGGGCACTGGTACATTGAACGAAGTGGGGTCCCCCTGTCTAGTTTCTACCCTCTTCGTAGCCCAGAGCCTAAGGCCCCTCCGGCCCATGGGCCCTGGCGCAGTTGCACCGCTTGCAGAACTGATAGCCATACCACTGGCCTGGCCCTGCAGCTGAGCAAGCGTAAACGAAGTCGTTTGGTCAGGTCTGGTCGGAACTGGGGCGAGCGCATTTGTGGTGGTTGAGACGAGTGTGAACGCATCTGTCCATTGACTTCATGGTGCACCCTCGCTATCGTCCACACACAGGACCTAGAGTTGGAGCAGAGATGGGGAATCTTTTCCTTAGGGCCCTGGGGGAATTTGTAAATACTTTAGCGGCCACACGTTATAACACTTGGGTTACATTTGGCACTTCAAGAGACCCTTGCAGTGGCAGGAGTGATTGAGCATGTCAGGGTTAAAAATCATTGCTGCCAGGTTGAAAATATTCCACCCCCTCCAGCACCCAATGATTGTGGCTAAAATGCATCCAATGATGGATAAAATACCGTTTGGGGACCATTTCTAAGTGCTATGCCTTCTATGGCCATGCGTTGTATTCAATGAAGTTTGGGGCCACATCCGTCCCATGGGCCACAGGTTTTTCCTCTGAATTTAGATGTAACATGGTAGGCATTTCCCAGGATGCTCCTCTCGCCTTGCCGCATGCATGGCTTCCCGAATTCCAACCCAGACCCCCTTTGCTTAAGCCGGTCAGTGCGAAATTCCGCAGCAGCCTCTATTCAAATACAAATCGGGTTGTAAGGCTTGGCGTACGCCCGACGAATGGCAGCCCTACACCGCCATGGTGGGGTTTGAAAAATCCATAGTGAGTCCATGTCCCCACGGTTATATGAGCCTTAAAACGCCAATTCGAAGTCAGAATCATCTCGATGCTGAACCAAGCAAGCAGGCATTGTCCATCTCTGTTGGCAATTACGAGCCAGTGAAGGAAACTCCATATTCCCATGACATAGTCATAATCATCCATAGGACAACAGCTCTGGCTTATCCCCGTTAGTGGTACTTATGTGACCAACCGTTGATGTATGACCACGATTGGCTAAGGTAACTTCCGTGCAAAACCATAATTATTTACTGTTTGGTATATGCGCTTATCCAGAATCACAGTTACGATTCAAATTAGACGTCACAGTTCATTACCTGGGCAGGTCAAAACCAGGGTCCTAATATCATTCCACCTCAACAGGGCCTGTACCACGGACCCCAGAATCGTGTCACGTGACCCAGTCACTTAGCGTCACTGTCGGACAGCCCAAGCAGCTCTAGAATGGGTGGTCCGGCCCTTTAGTCAAGCCATGCCCTTCGAGCCCCCTTCGAGCCGTCCGTGCACCAGCACGCCGGTGTGTGTGGACGATAGCAGTCGGCGTGTCTCCCGTCTTCAGTGTTGGTATGGGAGCGGGGTCTCTAACTAATGCTCGCACTCGCTCTCTCCTGCCCTTCCATGTCGTGACCACAGTTCTCGTTTCCTTGTCTTCAGGGATATCGGACCACAATGCTAGCATCCAGGTAATGGATCGACGACCTATTGACTTTAATCCTAACTGACCGATAAATACGACCTGAACTGAACTCTTGCCATGCCCCTGCCCCACCCAACCCTTCATTCCTCCCTTCCCCACCCCTCCTACTGGATTATGAACTCTCACTGTAGAATTCTGACCTTGAACGCAGCTGTTCGTCAATTTTGATCCGGACATTTGATCATGCTCTGACTGCCTCCTGACCTCTAACCCTTTAATGCCACTCTAACTGACCCGTGACCTCTAGGCCATGACCAATGCCCTCTAGTGCTTATAATGTGACTTTGATCTTTTACACTCTCACCATTAGCCATAGCTTACTGGCGTTGGCTGACCATATGGATGTCTTCCTCCCACCTCTGCAGTTTCTTGCAGCACTTTAGAACCTTTGGGTGAATTGTGCTGCTATGTTAACGTAATATATTAATATTTTTCGGTGTTGAGCATAGTTGGATGCAAGAAATTATATGAGGTGCCAGTACGGTTTGTCCATGTCTTTAATTGCCAGGTGTCTGGGCTCCTTCAGCCCCAGGGCCCGTGGTACAGTTGTACTGCCTGTACACTTGATCACTGCATCCTTGTACAGAAAAGCATCGAAACAACTTAGTTGATTCCAGAATTAGATTATTTTGTGTGAGATCATCATGTAGGTGCGATGTCAACATTTTATCTGTAACCCTTCAACACCCACTAAGAGCTAATCATGTCATAATCACTAATCATGTCATAATCACATCATGGACAAATGTGCGAAGTGATTTGGTCGTTCAGCAAACCAGAGAAGAGTTGAAACACGCGCCGTAATTTTATCGCCAGGTAGGATATCATAGGCACTGCAAATACGACTCATTACAGATGACGCAGATGGAACTCGCGCAATCGGCAGTACAGGCTTTACAGTAGACATGTACGATATGCGTGGGATGACAAAATCGACATACAAAAAGAATAATCTAAACTTCGAGGAAAAATCTGGAACACCGAATTGAGGGGGGACGAATCTGTATGCGTTATTTCTACAAGTGTGATCTCAGTCAGGCAAGCCATTGCACCTGGGCCTGTCCCGTGGCCATCTGTCAGCCAGCCACGTGAAAGCCTCAAATTGCACCTAGCCTGGCACAAACGCCGTGGTGACATCACCGCCACAGAGTGGTGAATGGCGGTTGTTGTTGTTTAACGGGACGTGTGTGTGCGGACAACCCTTTTTCCTCAGCTGTGTGTACAGAAACTACGAATCCTCATCGAAGACTCCGATCAGAACTGTGAGTCGTAATCCTTGTCATTCATTTATTATCAGTACCTGCTTAATTGTGTGGAGTGTCGTGGGGGGCCGGAGCCTATCTTGGCAGACACGGGACTCGAGGCAGAGCTGTGTACGGGTGTGTTCGTGTGATGTGTACTTTAGATATAAAGACACACTTTCAACCAAGTCATTAATTTGAAGAAGAGACGCTCGACATGGCAGTCCTGAAAGAGAGCAACTCTCTCCTACGTCGAGCCATGAAAACCTATTTTCTAATAGTGGGGCGGATGTTTTTTTACCGCGAGGGGTGGGTGAGAGAGGGGTCTCACCCCCTTTGTCCGTCTCGTGTTTTCCCTTGAGCCAGTGAAGTACCTGGGGCTGCTCGCCATGTCCAGAATCCTGAGCTCACACCCCAAGGCCGTGCAACCGCACAAAGACCTGATCCTGCAGTGCCTGGATGGCAAGGACGAGTCGATCCGCTTGCGTGCCCTCGACCTGCTCTACGGCATGGTGCGTGCGTGCGTGTGTGTGTGTGTGTGCGCGCGTTGATGCACAGCCAGTTGGCACAGTGGTTAGCGTGTCTACCAGCCATCTGGCTACAACTAGAGTGCGCTGACGGGAACACGTGATGTCACATTGTGATGTCTTCACGTCACAGTTACGTATACACTTGTTACACCGTCACTGTGTGGGTGCGGAGCGCTTGCAACAATGAGCGGAGTATCGGGTAGCTGAAACGCAGCGAGACGGCACAGTGAGGAGCATACGTAGTGCATCTGCCATCTCAATCGGTTAACCCACAACACCTGGGTCTGTCTCATGACATCCTGTAAGTGAGCCCTAAGTGCTTTACGTGATGGCCTTCAAGTGCGTATGGCCTGGCACAATCGATGCGGTAATGGCACCGCCAACGTGCGGTGCATGGCAGTTGTTTGTGTGTGCAGGTGTGCGGAGTGCAATAGAGCGGCGCTAAGCATGCTGTGCTACTGACCCAATGACTCGAGTTCAGTTTCCTTTCACATCCATTAATATTGGTCAATATCTGAATCGGTCCTAGGCCTTTGCTCAGTCAACGCTGTCATACGTGAGTATCTCGTGTCGCAACTATTTATATCGAGGCAGCCGGGCATGGTGCTGGCCATCCACCTCCTCATGTACTCTGTCGGCGTTCATAGGTGCTCGCTAATGAGTCTTCCCCCAACTGTCTGTTAAGAATATAAAGGGGTTCTTTGTCTTTTGAGGAGACCCATCTTCCATTCCATCACCTGCTAGGTCATTGCTCTGCTTCAGGGCTAACGATCACACCCCCGGATGCCCCTCCATGTCCTCTCCTCTTGGCCCAGGTCTCCAAGAAGAACCTGATGGAGATCGTGAAGAAGCTGATGTCTCACGTGGACAAGGCGGAGGGCACGACCTACCGTGATGAGCTGCTCACCAAGATCATCGACATCTGCAGCCAGTCCAACTACCAGCACGTCACCAATTTTGAGTGGTTGGTTCCCCACCACTCTCACCTTCCTCGTACCCATTGATAGGTGCAGATGCTGGCTGCAAACCTCCTCGTGTGCTGTGTTGGCTTCCATAGGTGCTGCTTGACAACAGCACTTGCCCCAACAGCCGGTTGAGACTGTACGGTTGTCTTTGCCTTTGGTGAGTGGTTGCACGGCGGTTAGCGTGCTGTATTGCAAAACTGGTGAGCAGAGTTTAAATTCCGCTAAGGGCTAACACCAGTGACAATAATTTTAACCAGTCTAGGGCTTTGGCTAGTTCGACTTGACTTAAAATAAGTACCTGGTCTGCTTTGTAAACATCACAACTAGGCAGACAGGCATTCAGGCATGGTGCGGGCCACCCACCCACTTATCTGCCGTGTCGGCCTTCGTAGCTGTTCGCTAACAGCACTTGACCCGACAGTCTGTTAAGGCTATATGAGGAATGTCTTTGTAGGTACGTGAGTGAGTGTGTGTGCGTGTGTACGTGTGCATAGGTACGTGAGCGTGCTGGTGGAGCTGACGCGGCTGAAAGGCACGCGCCATGGTCCGCGGATCGCAGCCCAGCTGCAGGATGTTGCGGTGCGGGTGCGTGCCGTGCGCCCTTTCGCCGTGCGCCAGATGGCGCTGCTGCTCGACGAGGGCCCGCAGCGCGGACTCGCCGACGTCCTGTCAGCCGCCGCGTGGATCTGCGGGGAGTTTGCAGAGTAAGCGGCGTCTCTCTGTCCTTGCAAGCCCTCCGCCGCACTTCACGTCCCTTCCTGTTCTCGCGCGTCCCCCCTCTACTTCTATCACTCGTCACGCACGTATAATAATAATAATAATTGCATTTATAGAGCGCTTTTAACCCGAGGGTCACAAAGCGCTTCACAGAGCTGCGCAGAGAAGGGCACGTCAACAACAATAGCACCAGAATGGAAAATCAGCAGCAATAAAAACAATTTGGGATTTTTTTAAAATATACACATCGTTGCAGAACAACAAGTAAAATATGATCCCCTTTCTCCCTTCATTCCTCCTTCCTCAAGTGTCCACGTGTCCTCACGTTACCTCTACCATTATCCACTCATACTGGGAAGTCTCTTGAGATTCCTTCATTTGTTCTTAGTACCCACTTTAGCCTGTAGAGGGTCGCGATGAACCGGAGCCTCTTCCAGAGACATAGGGTTCAAGGTAGGGCTATTTCCACAATAGGATGCTAGTCCATCACATGGCATGAGGGATAATTTCGTTATCAAAACAAATAATCTCGTTAGCATGTCTTCACACTGTGAGAGGATACTGGAAAATTAAACCGGGAATGCACTGGCACCACATTTGCACGTGACATTTCTGTTCAACGGAGAGAGATGCAGCGGACAATAGGTTGGCTTGAGTGAATTATTTTTTCCAATTTGTTGAGGGAATCATGATAGCTCTCTCTGACCCCGTGTGGACTTGTTGCACATCCTCGTCTATCCGTACAATGAACCCGACGACCCTGGTTCCATTTCTCTCAAGACCAAATATCTCAACCTGTCTTGACCTCAACCTGCCTTGGCCTACGGTGCTTGCGCCGACGGCCCTAAAGACCACACGGCGGATCTCCGTTTTCCTGCAGGGACCTGGAGGAACCGCGGGTGACGCTGGAGGCGCTGCTGCAGCCGCGCGTGGGCACGTTGCCCGGCCACGTGCAGGCTGTGTACGTCCACAACTCTGCCAAGCTCTTCGCCTGGCTGTTGGGGGCATCGGGTCGCAACGTTGACCCCGGCACCGCCGACACCGCTGGCAGCGGCGGCCTCGCCGTCCTGGCGGACCTAGCCTGCCTCATGGCCGACCGCCTGCCTCCGTTTGTGAACAGCGGAGACCTGGAGGTGCAGGAGAGGGTGAGTGACGATTAAAGCGCTGCCCGAGGGATCGTCGCCGCTTAGCTTTCGGTGTCCGGCGAGATAGAGGGGAGTTGGTCATGTGCGTGTGCCGTGTGTCGTGTATGTTGTGTGTGTGCATAGCTTTGTGTCTGCTGCGCCATATGAGTGGTGTATGTGTGTTGTGTGTGTTCCTTGTGGTGTTGTGCGGTTTGTGTGCGCTGTGCAATGCTTGTGTGCTGTGTGGCCGCTGTGCCGTGTGTGTGTGTGTCGTGTGTGAGACATGTTCATGTGTCGTGTGTACGCCGTGTGCATATGATGTGTGTTTCACGTGGTGTGTGGCGTGTCTGATGTGGGTGCGGTGTGTGTGACACGTATGCCGTGTGTGGCGCGTGTGCCCTGTGCATGCCGTGTTTGTGATGGTGTGCCGTGGTATGTGCCGCGTTGCAGGCGTCGGGTGTGGTGCAGCTCGTGCACTACGTGCAGAAGCTGCACGAGAAGAACGTGGCCGTGCTGGACGAGGTCTCTGCCCTCTTCTCTGGGGAGCTCAACCCCGTGGCTCCTAAGGCCCAGAAGAAGGTGCCCATCCCGGATGGGTGAGACATGGCGCTGCCCCTGCCCTAACCCCACCTCTGGTGCTAGCTGGGGAGAAAAAGGTGGCCTCGTGTTGGTGCTGGTAACGGAACCCTATGGTGATCCACACCGGCCTAAATGGGTCTTTGCCGACAGGCCCTGTCGCGACAGTCGGTTTGTGTTGTGTGCATGCGTGCGTGTTTGCTCGCATCCGGAGCAGTGTTGGGAGCGGTTAGCGCACAGCACTCAGAACCTGCCGACCTGAGTTTGATTCCTGCTCATGGCCAGCGAGACAAGTGATGATTATCTGTACTGGTCTTGAGCCTCCTCTAGGATCGACTCAACCTCAAATGAGTACCTCCTACAATGTGTAAAAATCGCAACTGGGGAGACAAAGCCAGTTTGGCGTCGTGCTAGCCACCCACTCCCCCTAGTATGTCAGGCCAGCTTTCATAGACACTCGCTAGCAGCACTTGTCCCCTATAGCCGGTTAACGCTATACGGTGGATCTCTCTTTCTATTTGTATGCAGTAGGGAAACAAAGGTGGCCGGGCGTGATGCTGACCAATCCCCACCCCCTTATATCGTACCAATCTTTATAGACCCTTACTAACAGCACGTGACTCAGCAGTCTGCTAAGCTTGCGTTGGGGGCATTTGTCTTTTGCTGTCGGCGTTTAGGCTGGACCTGGACAGCTGGATTAACGAGCCCCCATCGGGGAGCGAGGAGGAGGAGGAGGAGGACAACGATGGGAAGGATGGGGACGGAAAGCGGAGACGGGGATTCATGCAGGAGCAAAAGGAGCAAAGCCAAATCCGGCAACCGGAACCCAGCAAGGACGAGATCAACAAGGCAGCTCATGCACACAAAGGATCCTCCTTATAGCTTCAACGGACTTTTGGGGCAGGAAGAATTGTGGTCTCTTTGGCATTTCGGGAGGTTTTAGCAGTGTGCACTGCCTTGTGAGAAGCTGACCACGTGTGTGTTTACCCCCCCTCAGATGCGAGAACAGCGCAAGCGAGATCAGGAGAGCAACCCTTACTACATCAAGAGCTCTTCCACCCACCAGAAGGTCGGTAACCCCCAAACCCTCACACACTCACCCGCACTATGAATAACGTATGCAAGAGTTCGACTGAGCCACATACTACAACTCGGGTGTGCTGACAGGGACACGTGATGTCACATTATGTGATGTCTTCACGTCACCGTTGTGTATACACTTGTTACACCGTCACTGTGTGGGTGAGGAGCGCTTGCAACAATGAGCGGCGTATCGGGTTGCTGAAACACAGCGAGATAGCACACTGGGGAGCATACGTAGTGCATCTGCCATCGCGATCAGTTAACCCATAACACCTGGGTCTGTCTCATGGCCTCCTGACAGCAGTACTTAAGTTGCATTTAGCCTGGCACAGGCTTTCCATGATAACATCACTGCCTCATGGTGGCGAACGGCTGCTGTTGTTGTTGAGGTGTGGTGGTTCAGAGATTTCTGTGCTGCACTCTGAACCGGGCGACCCAAGTTCGATTCCGGCTCATGGTCACCAACAACAGTAACGATGATCTGAGCTGGTCCTGGGGTTCCTCTCGCTTCAATTGTGTTGTAAACATCAGCACTTCTTAAATAATGGTGGCAGGGCGTGGTGCCTGCCAGCTTCCCATCTCGTCTTGGGCCATGCAGACCTTCAATACATGTTCGCTAACAGTACTTGCCCAAGACTTCTACTAACACTGTACGGGGAATCTTTGTGTGCTTGTGTATGTGTGCTGTTCTCTAGAACTCCTCGCCGGGAGTGAATCACATCCCCGTGGTAGAGATTAACCTCGACGTGCCGCTCAAAGTGCCAGGTAGGAGGAGGAGGAGGCAGCGGTGGTGGTGACCCCGTATTGTTGGTCCGCACGCTAACCACTGGCTGTGCACGTCCAGTTGTCCTCCCTTATGCCTGTGTGTGTCTCTCTCTTCATCAATGCACTCTGGACAGCTGGCGTCTGCTGCGTTGTTCCACAATAGCAGCCGTGGATAATCGCTATTTAATCGAGCAAGTGTATGTCAGTACGGTAGGGAATTAGTACACATCGAGCAAGTCGTAAATGTACGAGATAATGCGCAGTAAGAGCAGCGCTCTTATGATGGAGGAATCGGCGGAATCGCCTCCGACGGCGATTCCGTCACGGCCGCGTCGCGCTGATCGCCCGGATCGTCCGGGCCGGACCACGCAGGCCTCCACGCATCATCGGATCAGCTCGCGCAGCAGGAGGAGGAGCGACGTCGGAAGCAGCGCAGCGCGGCCTCCTCGACCGCGAGAGGGGAAGGGAGTGACTCGCGTCGCAAGGACAAGGACGGGCGGCGGCACCGGCGGCGGCGGCACCGCACCGCCGACAGCGAGGAGGACATTGCGCCCGCCCAGACGGTTGACATTGTCACCGAGGAGATGCCGGAGGTGTGCCGCGCGTGCGAGCACCTCCACGTGTGTGCATATGTTAAGGATATGTGGGGCATCTTTGTATATTTATGAGCTTCCATGAGTGCTCGCAAATAGGACTTGCCCATACACGGCTCGGGTGCCTTTCTGTGTGGAGTTTGCATGCTCTCCCCGTGTCCGCGTGGGTTTTCGCCGGGTACTCCGGTTTCCTCCCACAGTCCAAAAGCATGCTCCTGGATAGGTTGATTGGCTCGCAGACTAAAATTGTCCCGCAATGCCCGGCGATGGACTGGCGTCCCGTCGTCGGGTGTATTCCTGCCTTACGCCCTGTGTTTCCGGGATAGGCTCCGGCTCACCGTGACCCTATATAGGATTAAGCGGTTTCAGATAATGAGATGAGATGAGATACAGTCTATGAAGGTTATATGGGCAGTATTTATCTTTGTGTGAGTAGGGAGTGGGAGTGTAACGGTTAGCACGCTGTGATACAAACTCGGCCACCAGAGTTCAATTCCTGCTCACAGCTACCAACGCCACTGACGATTATCTGAACAGACTTTCGGCCTCACTTTGTCAACTCACAAAGGTACCTGGTGAAACGTCTGTCTTAACGTCACTTGTAGGGAGACAAAAGTGGCTGGGTGTGACTGCATATAAAGCAAAGTAAGGTGGCACAGTGGACCGCACAGGTGGCACGTCTCTCCATCATCTTAGCCTGCCAGCCCACAGCACTTACGTTTGTCCCATGACTTCTTGACTGAGATTGTCACACTTTAAAGTGCAGTTCATGTAGTAGTGGAGACGTCTCCACCACTTCGTGGGGAGAGACAACGGTTGTGGAGGCTGTGTGCCTAAGTGCGAGGATGGGTCTGTCCATACGAATGTTTGTGGCTTCTGGGGTGTGGGGAGTGGTGGCTTCGTGGTCCATACGCTAGGCTAATAACTCGGCGGCCAGGGTCTCGCTCACGGCCAATACCAATGACAATTTTCTAAACTGGTCGTGGGCCTCCCATAGGTCGACTCAGCCTCAAATGAGTACCTAGCGTGGTGTGCAAATATTGCTACTAGGAAGACAAAGGTAGCTAAGCGTGGTGATAGTCACCCACCTTCATAGGCGCTCGATAATGGCATTTGACCTCTGCAGTGTGTGAAGGCTATATGGGGGATCTTTGTCTTGTCATTGGAAGTCTGTTGACTGTGTGTATAGTGCAGTGGTTGGTTATGGTACACCGGTTAGCATGCTGCATTACAACCAAGATGATCCACGTTCGATTCCCACTCACAACGAATATTTTAACACATTATGAGCTTCTGGGTCGGCTCGGTCTTAATTGAATTACTTATTGCACTGGGGAGATGAACACGGCTGGGCATGGTAATGACCACATACCCCTTCGTGTGCCATGCCGGCCTTTGTAGGTGCTGTTTCCTCACAGCACTTTACCCAACAGTCTGTTGAAGGCAGTACAGGGTATCTTTTGTAATTGTGCGTGTGTGCGTGCACGCAGACACGTGCGTAAGTGTTCTTGGGTTTTTTTTCTGATCCTGATCTAAGCCCTGACCTGGCTGACCTCATGTTTATGCGAGTGCTTTGTTGTTGCTACCTGCTTCATCCTGCAGAGGGTCACGCTAAGCCAGGGCAATGTAGCCTGCAGCCTATAAACCTAGACAGCAGCATGACTTTATTAGACTGTCGTAGAATCCAATGAAAAGCCACACAGACATATGGAGGTTTATGCAAACTTGGTCAGTTAGTCAGTTTTTATTTAAGCTGGAAGGAACCGTTGAGCTATGTATTTCTTTTCAACAGTTTTCCAGTGCGGAGAAGTAAGCAAATCACAATACATCAGGGCATTGGGAGCAATTTAATTAGGACAATTGACGTAGGCACAGTGAGGCACCCTAGCCAGGGGTGCGTGCGCACGTGTGCTGGACCATCTTCCCGTGATCCAGCAGTGCTACTCACACTGCATCGCCAAGCTGCCTGTGGATGCACCGTGTGTTGAGCAAGCATCACTCACGCAGCGGTGACTCAAGCAGCCGGGAGCTGGTCCAATTTCACCGTCCTGCTGTGTTGTTCTCAATTGCCAACTCGCAGCAGCACTTCGTCTCACCTGGGAATCTCTGACAATAAGTGACGTGTGTGTTGACGCAGAACGCTCTTCCCAGCGATGACGAAGATAATAGGTTCGACCTCAAAGACCCCTACAAAGCTCTGGACATGGATTTGGACAAGTGAGTAGTTCCTCTAGATGTTAACAATTGTGAGCGACAACGTTTAACCTCAAATGTAATTATATAAAAGTGGGCTGAGTAAGAGCGGGCTTTGGTTTCCGGTTAACGCAGTTGCTGTGCAGGCAGGGAAAAGACAGCCACAAAGTTAGCCAGCACTAATGTTTACCAGTTACTGTGTCCATATAATAATGTTGTCAGCCAATTCATATATATATATTTTGCTATGGGAGGAAACCGGAGTGCCTGACTAAAACTGATGGGAACACAGAGAGAACACACAAACGCCGCGTAGAAAGGCAGTCGAGCCGAGGATTGAGCCCACGTTGTTTCCACTGTAAGACATGATTATTATCTTAATGTATAGTGGACGCAGTATCTGGTATATGTTGGCCCTGCTCACCGTGTGACTGTTTTCCCCGTCTCCCAACTCTCTCTGGCATCTCACACCCGCGAGTCGTTTTTCTCTCTTCGAGAGTGAGTAAATGCCGCACGTCCCATTGCGAGTGGTCGATCGTACTGAGCGATGATGTCTGCTTCCAGGCCACTCACGGACAGGGATAAACTACCGGTGAAGACTCACCGCATCGTCTCACCGGGCAGCGAGACTCCCGGACAGCCAGGCAAGACGAGCAGCAAGGACAAGGGCAAGGACAAGGAGAAGAAGAAGAGCAAGGAGAAGGATAAGAAGAAAAGCAAGAAGGACAAGGTTAATCTTCCTCCCATTTGACGTCTCATGTGGGAATCGTGCATCCCACGCACAGTGATGTTAAACCCCGCCTCCAACCGGAACCGTACACCTGTCTCCGACCCTAAACCTGACTCAAACCCAGGCCTAAATATGATCCTAACATCGCATAACGATGTAGGTTTTCACGCCTGAGTATGCCTCTAATATGTGAGACGAAACGTCGTGAGGTGGAGAGAGGGAGCGATCGACGCGGCTGTTCCGAGAGAGCAGCTTTTCGAAGCAATCATCCTGACCATCACGTTAAACTTTACCCCAAAAGTTGAAACAAACCTATTAACGACCACTAGACTCTTAATTTACTCGTACTTGGCCTACCCCTGTATGTTGTTACAACAATGACGGTTGCTTTCTGAGCGCCACCTTTATCACCGTTACCGTTGCTGTGGGGGGCGGCAGAAGGAGAGGAAGAGGAGCGACTCACACGGGGAAAAGAAGGCAATGGTGACCTCCCCTGAACTGGAGCCCAGGGTGGCGCCCACTGAGGAAGAGGGCGGCACGAGCACACACGCCAATGAAGATGTACGACCCGCACTCTCTCATCTTTGACCTCTGGGTCCCGTACATTTAACCCTTTCACATCAGGACTGCCGCATGTCGTTTTTTTTGGGATGTTTTGATTGCGTCGTTTTGTTGTCAATTTGTGGCTCGAGACACATAGGTTGTCATGCAGAAATCAGTGCATCACCCGTTTTTAGAGAATAACATCTGTAAGTTGGCATCCAATGCACACCAAGTGGAGGTGTACCTCACACATTCTTTGCCGTGTAGCTATTTGTCAGACTGCAAAATTAATGAATTCCAGAAAACCCTGATTTTAAGTGAGAAACCAAATTTGTTCTTTTTTGTGCAGTGGCTGATAACTACACTGAGCCCGTGAGCTCGCTATACTTTGAACCTATCAGGTTTAATCGTGAGCATTTTAAATTCATATTCCAATGGGTGCCGGCTCAGTGGTCTAATACAATAATAGCACCGTGACCCCATGCCACCAACTTTCAATTCCAGAGTGTCCATTGGTTTGTCGGCGATGGACTGGCGTCCCGTCGTCGGGTGTATTCCTGCCTTACGCCCTGTGTTTCCGGGATAGGCTCCGGCTCACCGTGACCCTATATAGGATTAAGCGGTTTCAGATAATGAGATGAGAGATTGGTTTGCGCTGTGTGAGCAACTTACAGAGAGACTCCTTATTTCCATCTCTAGGAGGATCAATGAATGGTAGGTTCACATTCGATTCACCAGCAATGCAGGATAGTGGCAGGTGACTGAGGTGTGTGTTAATGCACGGCACACAAAGGATTTGGCAGAGATTTCCCATGATAGATATGAAAACAAAGACAACGATCTCCATGTAGCCTTAACAGACTGTAGGATCAAGTGCTGTTAGCCAGTACCTATGAAGGCCAGCATCGTACACGAGGGGGTGGCTGGTCAGCACCACGCCTAGCCACCATTATCTCCTAGTGGCGATGTTTTACATACTGCACTCGGAACTGATTTGAGGCTGAGTAAATCTAAGGGAGGCGTAGGACCAGTTCAGAAAATCGTCACTGTTCAGAAAATCGCGAGCGGGATTTGAACTTGGGGTGCTCGGTTTGTAGCCAAGTGAGCCAACCACTGAACTACCCCAGATATGGACCATGCATGCACATGCAGGTCATTGAACATACAGCACATCCACACACACACACACATCCACACACACACAACATCCACACACACACACACAACATCCACACACACATCCACGCACACAATCACACATGCCGTTCACACAACCTGCAGCACACACACTGCACTTGCATCACACGTACCACACACACAGCAACTGACTTAACGCCTTGTGTTTGTGTGTGTGTGTGTTGGTCGCTGCTCTCCACAGCTGAACGATTTAGATTTCTGGCTGTCAGACGCAGTATCTCCCTCCAAATCCAAGGTAACTCGGCCGGTTCTGTGAACACGTCACTGGTTAGGACTTCATGTGGCTGTAGTTCAGGCGTCCTGCTGCTGTCGTTAAGAAATGTGACTGCAATAAAATAACTATAAAAAAACTTTTTTTTTACAATGTATGCTTCAGACTACATTTGTCCGTAGTTCGGAAGATATGTGGCTGCGATTAATACTTGGAGCTGTAGAGATGCCAAGTTCAAGTCTAATTACATTTTTTTTAACCAAACAAGTAGCCAGTGCTCATTCCCACTTGCAGCCCTAAACTAGTGGTGGAATGTCCACATTTTCTTAACTCTTGTTGTTCTTGTCTCTTGCAGTACGAGTTCATAGAGAGCACGGCGTCTCCGGCAGGAGAGGAGCAGGAGGCCGCGGACAAAGTAGGGATCCTCTCACTCCACCTCATCTCATCTCATTGTCTGAAACCGCTTAATCCTATATAGGGTCACGGTGAGCCGGAGCGTATCCCGGAAACACAGGGCGTAAGGCAGGAATACA
>JAZEWT010000001.1:2747676-2762343 GCA_036362905.1 Mordacia mordax
ACACACACACACAGCCACACTATTACCTGCTCACTCACACTCGGCCCTGTCTGTGCCTCTGCACAACTCCCATACATCTCAGCCCGATCTCCCTGCATCAGCCAATACCTCCTCCTTGCACTATGCAGCCCATCTTGGGGATGGAGGGGAGGGTTGCCCGTTGAACCAGCACTCGCCCGTGTTACCCCATCCTCACACCGACCCCTACCCCTACACACGGCCATTGGCACGCTGAGCGACTCGTCGAGGCGGTGCCGCGCACCTGCACCGGGTGTCGCTCCATTGCGCCGCCTCCTCGACGCCGGATGCAGGACACCGCGGGCCTTCTTACGCCGTCCCCTACCTCGTGAACACGGTTGCAGAGCCTGGCTCAGACTGCCTGACGCCTGGCGTGGATTGGTGGACGGGTCAACTTTTCAGTTCCCGTACCTCCACCACATTCTTGGCAGGGATGGTCTGGAGGCTCGGGAGGTAACCCTGCCGTTGGGTTAGCCTCGGTACGTGACCCCATACCTCTACACACCACACTTTTCCTGCTGTACAGGCTCAGGAGGTGCCAGGTTGCTTTTTACACTGCTGTACCCAAGCAGTGCTGGTGACGTCACGCCCAGCAAATGCACGTTAATTACCCCCCCCTCCCACCTCTGGCCATGCTAATCCCAAAAACGTATGGCTCATATGGTCAGAGTATAAGGTTTGTTTCCAGCTCGGCATGGCAACGAGCCAGTGGAAAAACCACGTGTGCAGTCTGAGCTCCTCCTTGCTGGTTTGGCTCAGGTGTGCCAGTGACTAATTCGCGGCATAATGAGTGTTCCACAGCTGTCACCGAAAAACCCAGAACGTTCGAATTATAGGGGCCAGGACTCTGCGTCGGCCAGCAGCTGTTGGCTGCTCATAAACTGGTTCTCATTTTATCAGCCTCGGAGGCGAAGGGGGTGGAATGCCGCTGAGCAACGTGTGCGGTTGTCGTCTTTGCGTCGTTAAATTTCAGGGTATAGAGAGGGTGTTCAGGGATTGAAGGTCCTCACAAAAAAACAATGGTGACTTAAGGGCATATATGTTGAGTGAAAAGTCATCGCCTTCACGAATAAGCATCATCGTCATCAGCCAGTCTCATTTCACTGCTAGATGTAAGGTGAAACTCTTATCGAGAAACCGCGGCCATCTGGCGTGTGCGAATATTGTCACTTGCGGAAGGGAGTTGCTTCCTTCTCCTTCACCCCCCCCCCTATCTTCACTCCACACGCACACACCGCCATCTACCCTCCACCTACCAGGCGTCTGGTGGATTGAGCGTGACATCTCGGAATTTTGTTTTGTCGTCTTAGTAATGGAGAGTTTGTGTTTGTTAGGGTTAGTGTTCGATTCTGTGTTTTGTTTTTTGTTCTCTTTAATAAGACGGCACCAAAAAACGATGGAATGAGTTTATATGGAATGACTTATAAATGCAATAGACTTGAGGATTCTGCACTGTACACTGATTGCTGTTTTGAACCTGTCACCTCTTCTTACGAGGCCTAATCATTCCTTCTTTTATTCGTGTGTTATCCTCGTTTCTTCCCTCCAGAAAACGAAGTAAAAAAACGGTCTCCAACAGTCACTCCTGCGCTTGCTCGCTCGCTCGCAGTTAATAGTTTGCCAGCGGCGTGTTATCTGCGGCCTATCTCCATTTGTCACGTACGGTATTAGGACTTGCTTTAGGCCGCAGGGCTTCATGGGAATGAAAAACCCGCAATACTATGCAACGTCCTGTCGTGGGGAGTGCGTTATGAATGCCACGGGCGATTTCCAGCCGTTGGCAATTAAAGGGCTTCCAAGCACAGCCTCCTTCACCTCACACGTCGTGTGAAGATGCAACACAACACTTAATAACGTATATTTTCACGGATCGATGTATGAGAATTTCTCCCAAGAGCTGCTATTTTGGACAGCCGTGGCAAGTGTTCCTTTCTCCGTGATCCCACCTGAAATGTCCTCCCAACGCGGGAGGCAAAACGTCGCAAAAAGGAGAGGAGGAATGATTTATACTGCAAAGAGCAGCTCTCTGGAGCGATTCACAATTTCATTGGGATCTGCGTCGCGTCTCCGAGTGTGAGCAACCACGTCTCTGGCTCTCTGGACAGACAACACTTATATCAGTTTTAACTCCGTGCGACACTGTCGTCAGCCTACGTGAAAGCCGTTTACCAGCCTCGTCATTAGTCGACCTCGTCGTTTGCATCGAAGAGCCGTCGTGTGCACCTCGCGTTGCAGTCGAGTACCGGTTTCCGCATCGGGGAATCGCCGGCATGGTATCGGCACCTCGCGTTGCTGCACGATGAGAGCCGCGTTCCGCTTCTGCCATCCTACAAAAAAATCTTGTGAGCCACGTTGCTGATGCTGCACTGGAATGTCATCTGCCCTGGTCTGTATAAGATTACAACAGGTCTTACCGTATCTGGCCATTATGCAGGCGTTAAGATGCGGTAAGACCTGTTGTAATCTTATATATGTATACTGGCAAAAAGTACGCCTAGTGTTCTGGTCTGACCTCTGTTATGAATCGTCAAGACAGTATTGGACTCTGGGGATGCTGTCACACACTTATATCATGTCCGACGGGTTATTAATTAGTTGTCACGTGTCAAATGAGAGAGCGAATAACACTTGTGAAAATAGAAATGCCCCCTCGAATGAGCGGTCAATACTCGCAGGCAATGCTGAACCGAAAAGCTATATCTCGTCATCGCTTCCTTCCCTATGCTGGGATCCATGGTCGTTGTACTGTACCACGTTGTCACCATGATCGTCAACGTTCTGTCATCTCACGTCTATGCAATGATATCATCCGCACCTTCCAGAGAGAAGGTTCTCCAGGGGCGGTTCGATTCCTGTTTCGGGCACTTTTCTGCGTCGAGTTTGTGTGTTCTCTCCTTTTCTGCATGGGTTTTTTTTCTTCCCCACGTAACTAAAACCACTCTCCTAAATTGGCCGATAATGTAATATATGGCGCCGTGTCTGACATGTTGGCGCTGACTGAACACCGCCGGGTCGCTTTGAACGAATACCTTTGATATTGAATGATGAGTGTGCCACGCGGCGTTCTAAATTGTAATATTTCCAATGTCGACAAAGCGTCACAAAAACATACATGGTTTAAGTTCTCAATCCATCAACCCAAAGATGAGTACCCGTTGCATAGCCTTTGCAGAATGTAGGGATCAAGTGTTAGCGAGCACCTATGGAGATCATCACGAAGTGTCACCACATTGAAGGCAGCATCTGGCTCAGACCTAGATAACGAAGGCGAGGAGAATCGACTGGACAGAGGCATGGACAGGTAGCTGATGGACTAATTGTATTTTTGGAAAGAAAGCGATGTCGGCCAATGGTTAATGATCGCCGTGTCTGGATAAATTGCCTTCGTTTTTCTCTAAATGGGTACCTCATGTTCCACCAATTCGGGTTGGATTTTCCGATGTGGGTCTTTTGCGTCAATGGGAGGCGATGTGAGCTGGTGTGCGATACAAGTGGACCCGCAAAGTGCCGCGTATTATCCTTGCGGTGCTCCGTCGCAAATGGATCCAGGTTTCACACCGCAGATGCGCGCCCTTGTGTGCGTGTGTCCTCCGTTCACTCCTCAACGATTTAATGTGCACGGTGAAGATTGTATTCCATTGCTTGTCAAGTACAATTCGATCCTTTATCAGATACCCTGCTCATAATTTGCCATGCGACTTCAGTCGCGAACGGGATGTTTGAATGCGTACTGTGAAAGCGATAGCGCCGTGTCTTACAGAGATAAAATAGCGTTAACTAGCTGCTTTGCAGTTTTGTAGCGTTGGGCACAATGTTCGTTCAGCGTCGAAGGTATTCGTGCGAAGAGACAACGACTCAAAGACGCGAGGAAACCACAGCGAGGGGAGGTAGCCAGCGCCAAACTGCTGAGCCTTGCGTCCTGTATCTTATATCGGGCAATTGATGAGTATTTAATAACTGAATTCATTGATAAGTATGTGATATATGTAAGACGATTTTTGAGATTGGAGGAAAATAGGCAGATTCTTTGCAATGTTATATCAATACCTGCTGAATTGTGAGAGTCACGGTAAACTGGAGTCTGTCCTGGCGTATAAAGGATGCAAGGCAGGACTTTACCCAAGGTAGGATGCCAGTCCATCGTAAGGCACCGGGGGAAAATTTAATCGGCAGCAAGCCATTTAACCTGAGCAGTAGTTCTTTGGACTGTGCGAGGAGACCGGTGTACCTGGTGAAAACTCACGCGGACACGGAAAGAACGTTCAAACTCCACACAGGAAATTTGACTGCGTCCAGTGAGTAACCAAAACTATTGTGTTTGTGGGGCGTTTGCAACTTAATAATGGCTCACCACGGTGTATTTGCGGATCCGATATAAACTTTTATATTTACTTGCGTTACCCAGCACGAGCCTAAAGCAGCTGTTAGACACCAGTTGTTGAAGCACACCGTTAATATCGTCTCCCGATTGAGATGCTTTTGAGAGCCGACATGCACGCCACACTTGCGTCTGACGTTTTTAACATCAGTTGTACAAATTATTTCGATTGTGATGTTGCTGCGTTGACTGGTGTACAAGCACATTGAGCAAAACCAATCTACTGATGTCGGTATTGTCACGGCTCGATGCGTCATGATTGCTTTCGAAAGCTGCTCTTTCGAGATAGCCGTGCCGCTCGCTGCACGCTCCCCTTGTAACGTTTCGCCCCCCACGTTGGAGGTATCCTCAGGCGTACTGGACAAAAACAAGTCAATCCGTCCCGTGTCAAAAGCGCTCTGGCCATAATGACAGAATAACAGTTACCGACCGAATATGGCGAAGAATGGAATACAAATCCTGTACATCACACGTAGGCGCACAGCTCACGGACTATAAAGACGCACCCACTCTTAATGTGGCTTAAGAGTCGAGGGAAGGGGGAGGAGGCGTTGTATACTGTATTGTAATGCGGTCCGCGTAGCGGCTAGCGCGCGTCACTACGAACGCGACGACACGAGTTCGACTCCCGCTTGGCGACGAACATTGAGGGTTATCTGAACTGGCCGTGGGCCTCCCCGAGGTCAACTCAGCCAGCCATTCCTAATGTCACACAGCCCGAATACCTGGCGCGATATGCATGACCCATTGTGACTTAGAGATACAAAGGCGGCCCAGCGTGGTGCTGGTTACCCCCCCCCCCATACCCCTTTTCGCTGCTGGCCAGGATTGGCTCTCGCTAACAGCATTTGTCCATTTTCCCCCAACCAATTGTTAAGGATGAGATGGGGGGGGAGAATCTTGTCCCTTTTATAATGATGGACCCCAAGGAATTAGTAGCGCTCGCGTGATCTTCGGTGTCACTGCATTCGGGAAGGCCGGTCTGCGTGTGCGTCTGCGGTGATGCGGGCCGCGCGCTGCACGCCCAGGTCCTCTTGCCCTGACCGCTGTGACCTGCCCTGACCGCTGTGACCTGCCCTGACCGCTGTGACCTGCCCCGACCCCGTCTCTCGTCACATGCCCCGGTCGTTCTCGTCTGCGGACCGTCGGCTGTTCGTCGTTGCTCGGCGATGACCGTGCAGGAGGGAAGTTTAACACTTGTTTGCTCGGCGATGACCGTGCAGGAGGGAAGTTTAACACTTGTTTGCTCGGCGATGACCGTGCAGGAGGGAAGTTTAACACTTGTTTGCTCGGCGATGAAAAGCTGTTTGGACAGACGTTACAGGAGGCCTGTTTGACGTTGTGCCCTGCTGAACACGCAGCGAGTCACTGATTAATGATGACACCACGTAATATGCGGTCTATTTTGACGTGCCGTACTGAACACGCAGCGAGTAATTGATTAATGATGACACCACGTAATATGCGGCCTGTTTGACGTTGTGCCCTACTGAACACGCAGCGAGTCACTGATTAATGATGACACCACGTAATATGCGGTTCTCACGGAACTTGTCATTTATTCAAAGTCTGGGTTTTGTGATTTACACGCACAGGTCTTATTCTGTTCCACGCATGATTTGTCCCAGTTTTTTTGTGCCTTCGAGATTGCACTGTTATGTGGAGTTGGTGGGGTAAAGTGTTGGTACCTCCAGTCTCCTTGCAGGACGTTTAGCCGGCGTGCGAGAGTAGACCATTACTACAAGCCAGAGCTTCCCTGCCTGGCGGAGGGTCTCTTCCGCCGGCAATGATAATAGGTAATTGCACGGCTGTGCCTACATTCAATACCTTTATGCAAATAATGTAAAGGATTCCGCGCGTGTAGGAGATTGAGGGGGTTGATGGATTGTGCAGAGATGCCGCGCGTCGGTGGTACTACAGGAAAATTGGCCGCTGAGCCCGCTACGCGAATCTTAATGTTGTGCTACCTCCCCCGTAATTGTGTGGCGTTTTCTCCAGTCACTCCGGCTTCTGCCCGTACGCAATAAATACATGGCACTGTACCCACTGGGGATTTGGCCAAACGGTTTCGGCCACGGTCCTCTTTAATGGACGAATCCCGAAACTCCACCCAGGGTGATTCAGGGTGATTGGAAGGACTTCTGATGAGAGTCCGTAAATAGCGGTTCACTTGTTTAACTTCAGCTCCTTGATATTTTTGCTTGAGCCTTAACCTTTGTCTCTCCACCTTCTCAACGCCTTTCATCATTCGCATCAAGATCGTGACTGAAGTCCGCGCAAGGGGCAGGACGTCGTTCCTTCTTCTCCTCGCGTGATGTTTGCTCGACCTCAGACACTGGGTCAGTCTTCCTTTGTCGGTTTAAACGTTTCGCACGTTGAGTCTGACCGGTGAACTCTCCTCATCGCTTGCTTGCGACTTTGTGAACGCCGGGTGGGTCTGCGCCTGAGCGGTTGCGTCGCGCGACTGGGTTGCATGCAACTGCATGCAACCCAATCACCTCCGCATGGGCGTCTATCCCTGCGGCCACTTGCGAGGGGTTGCTCAAACATGTTGCTCACGCAGCAGGAGAAACCGCCTCTGTACCCATGCATTGATGTCGGGCTTCACGTCTTTATGTGAGAGTTGCTCTTGAGAGCTGCACTTTCTGGATAGCCGCGTTGAGCGTTCATCTCTACCGCACGACGTCTCGCCTCTTAACGTGGGGAAGGAGAGAGGAGAAACGCTCGACACGGCTACGTGTAAGCCACGTTTCTCGCCGCCACGCGTTGTTAAGTGTTTAACGTGTTAGTGTAACTCCTCGTTCAGGTGTGGACAGCGGCTGCGAGGGGTTTCGCGAGCGAGGTGCGCGCACGGATGTCCTGTTTGACATCGCCCCTCTCTTCCCCTCGTCGTCTCGGTATAAATCATTTATAGTCACTACTCTGTGTAAGAGAGCTTTCGAGTCCAATTATAGATGCAATGCTCGAGTGCCCTCCTCGCTGTGCCGCCGTCTTTCTCTGTAAAGCGTGCGAAGAGAAGCCTTTTGTATTTCGGCTCGGCTCAATGAGACCAAATTATATTGTCTTAAAATTGTAACCGGTTTTTTGGTCACAACTGTGCGTGTGTTTGTTCATATATGTGTGTGTGAGTGTGGGAGGGGATTGTTGGCCCGGCGGTTCGCACACTGGGCTGCAAACCCGGCCACTCGAGTTCGAGTCCCGCTCAGGTCCAAACACCAGTGACGATTTTCGTGACGATCCCGGGCCTCGCCTGGGTCGACTCAGCCTCAAATAAGTACCTAATGTCTCATCTCATTATCTGAAACCGCTTAATCCTATATAGGGTCACAGTGAAGCCGGAGCCTATCCCGGAAACATAGGGCGTAAGGCAGGAATACACCCGACGACGGGACGCCGGTCCATCGCCGGGCATTGCGGGACAATTTTAGTCTGCGAGCCAATCAACCTATCCAGGAGCATGCTTTTGGACTGTGGGAGGAAACCGGAGTATCCGGCGAAAACCCACGCGGACACGGGGAGAGCATGCAAACTCCACACATAAAGGCACCGGAGCCGAGAGACTCGAACCCGGGACCTTCTTGCTGTGAGGCGTCAGCGCTAACCACTGCGCCACCGCGCCGCCCAGTACCTAATGCAATGTGAAAATATTGCCACTATGGAGAGAAAAGCGATCGGGCGTGGTGCTGGTCACCCACCCCGTCGTGTGCCGTGTCGACCTTCATGGGTGCTCGCTAAAGGCACTTGACCCTACAGTCTGCTCTATGGGGGATCTGCGTCTTGTGTGGGAAGTGGTGGCACGTCCGTGTGCGCGCTGCGCTACGAACCCAGTGCTCACGAGCAAGAACAGTGACGAATATTTAGAGCTGCGCCTGGATCTCCTCCAGGACCGACCCTTTAACCTCGCCAGTGGCAGCTCTTTGGACTCTGTGTGAAAACCGGAGTACCCGGCGAAAACTCACGCGGACCAGGAAAGAACATTGCAAACCTCACATAGAAATGCGGCATCCGAGAAGGGAATCAAACTCTGGTAATTATTGCTGGGAAGCGACAGCGCTACTCACTGGGCAACCGTACAAGCCGGCCCGTTATAATTTTATATTTTTATTACTACCACGCGTATGTTCCAAATGTTCCCATTTCTGCCCTCCTCTGCCCACTCATACCTTCCTGAAGCCAAATCATTTGTGCAACACGTTATTCAATATGCACTATACGCCTAGAACATTGCTTTCATGATCAAAGTTGATTTTATGGATTAGGCCACGTAATGGTTTGCCCTGAACGTATGTGTTATAAAGGGACTCATTAATTTAGATTAATTCATTAATTTAGGTGCCATTGTATTGATGCAGATTCCTCACGGCTCGATGTCGGAGGATTGCTCTCGAAAGATGCTTTTCCGCGTAGCGCTGTCATCTTTCAGCAAGGATTTCCAGATCGGGTGCATTTCTGTGCGGAGTTCTCCCCATGTCCGCGTGGTTTTTCGCCGGTTACTCCGGCTTTCTCCCGCAGTCCAAAGAAATGCCGCTGCCGAGGTTCATTTGCCTGCCGGCTATAAATAGCCCCTGCTGCCTTTATGGACTAGCGTCCCATCCTGCAGTGTATAGCGCTGCCGTGCACACTGTGTAGCGGTATAAATGTGTATTATTGGATGTGTTAGATGAATAGGCTCCTGCTCACCGCGGCCTTCCACAGGATGAAGCGGGTGCCGGTAACGAATGGTGGAACGCTTGGAGACTTTCTGTAGTTAAGAATCCGGTTATAGCAATGCATTAGCGCGGCTCCACAGATCCACACAACAATATATCAGCTGTCCATCTCCTTAAACTGCTTACTGAATCGGTCGCACGTGCAGTAGACACAGGGTCTCAATCCGTGGTTACTTTATCGTTTATAATGCCCAGGCGCCCCCGTAGTCATCCCCGTCTCTCCACCTTCCCGGTCGTCCTCCCCTCCACAGACACTGCTCCACCGCCTAACTGAAAATTGATTTTCTCCACCATACTGCAGCGCCCGTGTACAGGCTGCCCTGCTCAGCGGAGATGTAGTGCAGCGCAATGAACGTTCTACGCCGTGACCTTTATTTAAGCAGGTGAGTAACAGCTGAGAGGGATACGAGCCTTTGCTGACAGAGCCAACCAAATAGAGAGGACTGCAAGCTGTGTAATTGGCAAGAAAAAAACCCTGGACTTTGAGTATTTTTTCACGCGTTAGAGGCCTCCTCAGGCGCAGGATGCCTCTAACGTGTGAGGCGAAACGTCGCGAGGTGGAGAGAGGAAGCGAACGACGCGGCTGTCCCGAGAGAGCAGCTTTTCGAAGCAATCATGCATCGAGCCGTGAAACCCTGCATCATTACAAAATTGACATATCCATGCAGGTCAGTGAGCTCAAAAAGGAGGACGAGCATGGAAAAGCAGAACAGGTGGGAACTCTACACGTGGGGTCGGGGGAAGCATAGCATAGGAGCGTGCAGGTGATACCGGTGTTGGTTTGGTGAAGCTCAGCTCTGTGGAGGCGGTTTGTGAAGGACGCGACTGAGCAATTTGAGGTAGTCGCCCTCCAGCAACGTGTTTGTGCTGTGTGTGTGTGTGCTGTGCGTGTTGCGTGTGCGGCATGTCGCCCTCGAACAGCAGACGAGGGACGCTCAAAACAACGTGCAGAGGTTCGAGCGGCTGAAACTCAGTTGGCACAGTAGGGAGCACAGGTGGTGCCACTGTCGATTATCTCGGGCAGTTTAACCCATGGCACCAAGCGTCTGACTTGTCACCAGCAAGCCTTAAACACGTCACGTGGCCTCAAGATGCACCTGGCCTGGCACAGGCGTCGCGGTGACTCCACCGTTGTGCGTTAGAGTATTGTTTGTGTAGAGTATTGAGCCCCGTGTCTGGGCGTGCGACATCCTGATGAGTTTGTTATTTTCAGGTCTAATTTTGTCAGTCGGTTCATTTGGGTTTAGGCCTCATCAGCGCCGAGAAACTGTTTCTCAAGGCCGGCTCGGGCTAACGCGACAAGCCCGGTAGGCCCCATCACCTGCACAGGAAAGGATGCCATTTCGTCACTGGAGTTTATTTTAGTAACTCCAGATAAACGCAGACAAATGTATCCACTGCATGCAGCGTTAATCGGAGTGTGACGCACTGAGCGTGGCAGGGATTTGGAAGCAACGTGACACTGAGCGTGAAATACGTGGTGTGATGCATGGAGCGTGCCACTGAGTAACACGTGGACTGACGCATGGATTGTGACTGAGAGTGACACATCGTGAAAATCAAATCAGAGTAGTCACGTGTAAAAAGTCATGCAGAATTTTTTTTATAAAATATCTCCAACTCGACCAAATCTCTCCGGCAGAGATGAGCACACTTGCGAGATGTGAGCCCGTGATGAATACTGAATTTACAGCGTGGTCCAGATGTCTTGTGACCTCTATTTAGTTGACCCGTAACCTTTTTACATTTGCTCATTCATTTTCGATTATAAACAACCGTTATTTATTTCAGCTTAATAAAGTTTATACTATGGCATTTTTATACTACCTACAGTACATTACGCACCCATTGGTACACATAATGATTACTTTTTTAGGGAATTAAAGGCGGGTCACAAGACATCTGGACCACCCTGTATTTATAAAACGAACTTCTTCTACAGCTCACAGTCGAACTCTCCACCAGAGTCCAGCACCACGGTCACTGCCGGCGGCCATCGTTCAACAGTGGCAGCTCTCGTGTCGCTCCAGTCACCTGCTGCACATGATGGAATCCTGCGCAGCAGCAGCAGAGACTGATAACCTCCTCTTCTTCTCAACGCAAAGGTCACTGTCAGTGGGGTGACGCCGTGGTACCTCCCCACCACTGCCTGCAAAGTGGCGGTGATCATCATCATCATCCTCGCTGCTGCTGCATTTTCACAGCAGCAGCAGCAGCGTTCAATCCGCACCAAATTTTCGGAGCCAATGAGGCCACTACCTCTGTTGCCTGGGGTCAAGTGACGCTGGTTGTGGCCCCAAGCCTCGTTGACGGTTATTTACGTCCGTGACAGTGTGCCTTACTAATTGCACTGGGGCGGCGCAGTGACGCAGTGAGTGTTGTTTCTTCAGCAAGAATATCCCGGGTTCAATACCGGGCTCGGATACCTTTTTGCATGGAATCTACCCATTCTCCAGAGGTTAATTAGCTTGCTGTCTAAATTGCTCCTGGCACTCTGCGATGGACTTGCTTCCCATCCTGGGTGTAACCCACCCTTGCGCCCTGTGTCTGCTGACAATGGATAAATAAATTGTAACGATAATGATGGATAAAAGGGTGTACAAAGTGTTACTCTTTCTGGCTTTATACAAGCCATAAAGTTTGCAATAACACTGCATAATCTGTATACTGATCAACAGGTCGCCATATAGTTCGTACCGTAACACATTGTTATTCCGTCCATAGGACATTATTTCAAAGCCACGCTCTATGACCCCACAGTCACGAACTGCATACGGCTCAACGCTTCAGTGGAACCACGAGGTCACGTCTCTTTCACCCGGATTCGCAATCCCCTGTTCTTCCCCCACCCCCCCACGAGTGCTGCTGAGCATCACAGAGTTGCCATGCGCAGCTGCTGGCTAAAGCTAATGGAACTGTGTAGCGCGTCCGCCTGGCCCGTCGTGTTTAACGGCGGCAGTTCCACATTCACCCTCGAACTTCCACCGTTGCCTTCTCCACTCCTCGTGCGGCTCCTGCTCGGCTTCACCGCCACGGGCCGCCACCACCCCCTGACGCGTCCACCACTTACACCACTGCTGGTCCCGCCGGCGCGACCCAGCACGGCCCAGACGCGGCTGCGTAGACCGCGGTTGCCGATGACGATGAGATAGGGGCTGCAGACGGAGTGCAGCATCCCGACGAGGCGGCCCACCAGCACGGCCACCTTGTCGAAGGCGAAGAACATGGAGACGAGGACGTGCGTGCCCCAGCAGAGCATGAATAGCAGCACGAGGCCCACGAGCACCTTGGCGGCCTTCATCTGGCGGCACAGGCGCCGCGCTCCGGCGCCGCCGTTCTCCGCCAGCACCTGGCGCCGCCGCCGCCGCGTCAGCAGGAAGGCGATGATCTTCGCGTTGGCCAGGATCATCCCCACGACCGGCGTGAACTCGTACAGAATCTACCCCGGTGTGGGGGTTACGGGAATGTGTGACGTTATGGGTACTTTTTTGCCAGTATACATATATAAGATTACAACAGGTTTTACCGTATTTGGCGATTATGCAGGTGTTAAGATCCCAAACACCACAATAGACACATTTTACAATGCGTCCAGTTTGCAAAAGCCACACATACTAGTGGCAAAGTATGCAAAAAGGTAGCTTTGATAACCTATGCATTGTCGTTCAACTGACCGACCTTCACCTGGCAATGGCTTCCTTTTGAGCCTATTTACCGGTGTCAGCCGTTGCCAAAAGGCAGTCAGCTTAAGACAATGCGGTCTCAATGCTTTATAGCTTAGGTGGAGCTGTTAACGCTATGGGTACTTTTTGCCAATATATATATAAGATTACAACAGGTTTTACCGTATCTGGCGATTATGCAGGTGTTAAGATCTTAATAATCGCCAGATACGGTAAAACCTGTTGTAATCTTATATGTGTGAGGTTGTATGAAACAAAATCATGTTTAAGAAGAAGAATGCTCTTCAAAGTTGTTCTTGTTTCGTTTTGGAACAGTCGTGTCGAGCGTTCCTTCTCACTCATACGCGACGTCGGAGGCATCATTGGGGGTTTCTGAAACGGCTGCTGATGATGCCTCCAATGTCGTGGCAGAGTGACGTGGTGGTAACTTCGCATCACAGAAACAAATCCCTGCCCGAGGCAACTCGTTTACACCTCGGGCGTCTGTGTGGAATTTTGGGTGTTCTCCATCTGTTTTGCGTGGGTTTCCTCTAGGTTCTTCGGTGTCCTCCCAAAACTAAAACAAGCGAACTCATTAATACATTGGCAGATATGACATCACAAGACATCGGTGTTGGGCGCTGGCTGATGACTTGGACGAATCCCTCTCTATATCTCTGCAATCTTCTCGCACTTCCATATCCGTGGCTGCTCCGTGACCAGACACGGAATCTGTGCACCGCGTTTTGATAGTAATAATAATAATATTAGTACTTCTAGAGCGCTTTTCACCCGAGGGTCACAAAGCGCTGCACAGAGCTGTGGAGAGAACGGCATGTCAACAACAACAACAACATCAGAGTGGATCAATTAAATGTAAAATAACGTCTACAAATCAAGAGCATAAACAGTCCTAGCCGGAGGACTTCAACATCAACAATTTCTCAATTTTAACCGATAGACCAAGCATCGTGGAGAGAAATCCCACAGGAATCCAATCCCGACCACAAATACATTCCAAAATTTACATCACCATCACGGACATAATTCAACTAATTCTGCAAAAAACATTCCAACCTTCAACTAAGAAAACACTAACAACCCCACTCCATACTGTTAAAATCGTATTATTATTATTAAGGTGCGACAAGGAACACTCGACCACCGCACCGTGAGCTGCAGATCCACTCTAAATGCAGTGGCTGTGGACGCATTGCGCTTCCAGTGGCAACTGGAGGGCAGTCGATGACTGGACCTTCGGTGGCTGGGACAAGTGCACGCCGTCTCGAGGACGCCGCTGGCACGTGTCGAATATTATTATGAAATCAAATCGACAAACGTTTGACGTAGCTTAAATTAGAACGCTCTTGATTGGCATATTTCTTATGGTTTTTTTTTATTGTGAACTGCCTCGAGATGCTCTCCACGTGGAAAGAGCGCCGTCCGCGAGCAAACCGCGTTACATTTTTATTACGGGGAATGCCACTCCACGCGTCAGGGCCACGCGGTGATTGACAAGCGGCTCCGTCCGGGAGTCGGGTGGCGGCGGATCCGTGACCAACGAGCGAGAAGTAAACATTGGGCGACAAAGCAAGGGCGATACGCGTGTACAATTAACATTGACGTGGCCTCAACTAAATGTAAGAAGTTGATTTAATGTGTACGGATTATAACGCACGGCGCAGTGTTCGTTCCGTGTCTGAGGCTGTCGTTCTCAACTGGTAGATTAACCAATCAGTGGGCCGCGAGCGCCACCTAGTGGTCCGTGGAGACCAGACCCGAGTGGGCCACGTGGGCATTTCGGTGAAATATATTGAAAAGGAAAACGATTTGCAGGTGCGAGGTGGAGGGCGAGGGGTAATGCCGCCACTTGGTAAGCCGGTGCCAACCCGCAAGACAC
>JAZEWT010000001.1:2790768-2800942 GCA_036362905.1 Mordacia mordax
CTCGTTACCCCCGTTAATCCTCATTACCTTAGTTAACCTCGTTTCCGCCCGTTACTCCTCGTTACTCTCGATAAGCGCGTTACTTCTCGTTACCCTAGCTACCCTCGTTACCCCCGTTACTCCTCGTTACCCGATCTCTGCGACTTGTGCTGCTCCACGCGTTGCGGTCGCAGCTCCGCGTTCGTCCGCCGCCGATTCTTCAGCAGTTGGGGATCGCGGCGATTTTGCACAGGGATCCGATACTCGGGCCGCCTGCCTTGTCTGTAAGGGTTGGAAATTCCACATTCCCAAGGTGGGCGCCGGTCGTTTCACAAGGAAAATCACTGTTGACCTCTCACAGCGCCTCTCTGTTTACAGAGCGCCAGGGATTTAATAAATGCAGCCCTTTAATTGGATCTATAGTTCATTTATACATGGGTGGTTGAAACAAATTCGGCGACCTGACGGTTATAACCGATACTATATATATCATGGAGCAAGTGTGTTTTTTGTTTATATGTATATCCGCACTGAGGATCCTGGGTTCTAATACTGTATAAGCGCAAACTGTGTTTACACAACACCAAGGTTCTGAGCTTTATTGTCACTTAACAGTTACGCTTCTGTAACTTCAGAGCCAAACGTACCTTGGCATGTTGTCCTCACTCTCAACTGTGAAGGTCTGGCTCAATTCAAATTTACTAAAACTAAATGGTGACAAAATAGACGTTTTGTTTGTCGGAACCCCGCACAAATTGTCCAAGACTGAACCTATGCAATTGATGCTTGACGACCAGACCGTTGAAGTTGCTAAGGCAGTCCGCAGTCCAGGTGTGACTCTTGATTCTTCACTCACCTTCGAGACACACATCAATAAGGTGACGAAGGTAGACTATTTCCATCTCAGAAATATAGCCAGACTGCACAACATCCTGTCACCTGCTGACGCTGAGAAGCTAAAACACATCTTCATCTCCTCACGAATCGATTACTGCAATGCACTGCTCCCCGACACCCTTGCCTACCTGATCAGTCGTCTCCAACGTGTGCAGAATACAGCTGCAAGAGTCCTCACTCGCACACACATCCACGATTACATATCCCCAGTACTGATGTCTCTCCACTGGCTACCGGTTAAATACAGGATCGAAATCAAGATCCTCCTTCTCACCTACAAGGCTCTCACTGGCGCTGCTCCAACATACATCCGTGATCTACTTCAGGCACCCTCCTCGACACGACAACTTCGATGTTCCAATACAGGCTGCTTGCTGCATGTGTCCAGGTCGCACCTTCATTCGATGGATAACAGAGCCTTCCTCGCGTGCTGCTTCCAGACTCTGGGATGCCCTTCCATTGGAGATTCGTTCAGCTGAGTCCCTTGGTATCTTCAAATCCCGTCTCAAGACTCACTTGTTCCGTAAGGCATTGAAGTCCCCTGGCTAGGACTGTTGATGCTGCTCACTGTTGTTTTGCTTAGAAGATGGCGCGCTGCAGACCTGCGCCTGCTCAAGAATACTTATTCCTTCATTTGTTTAACAATGTATATGAGATCATCTCTCGGCGTTTTAAGTTAGCAATTACACCATCACCCCCTTTGCCACAGAAAATACAATCGACACATTCCTGCCCCGTCTGTAGGCATGTGCCCCGTCTTAAATATTCTCAAAAAAATACATATTAATGCCCGTTAGTGACTGCCGTTCATGCTACTTTCAAACCCTTAATCCACTCTTTAGAAGCAGAGGCGTTTTGTTTCAAATGCATACAGGGAGCATACTCTCATCTCATCTCATTGTCTGAAACCGTTTAGTCCTATACAGGGTCACGGTGAGCCGGAGCCTATCCCGGCAGACACAGGGCGCAAGGCAGGGATACACCCACGATGGGACGCCAGTCCATCGTCGGGCACTGCGGGGCAATTTGGCCTGCGAGCCAATTAACCTATGCAGCAGCATGCTTTTGGACTGTGGGAGGAAACCGGAGTGCCCGGCGAAAACCCACGCGGACACGGGGATAGCATGCAAACTCCACACAGAAAGGCACCCGAGCCGAGAGATTCGAACCCGGGACCTTCTTGCTGTGAAGCGTCAGCGCTAACCACTGGGCCACCGCGCCGCCCGGGAGCAGACTCGAGATTGGCTATTGTCACATGGTCAGGTTCATCTCATTCATTAACCACATTGGATTTGTATTGATGTGGGTTTTCATTAGTGTGATGATAATTTCAATGTGGGAGGTGAAACATCACGAATCAGAGGAAGAACGCTCGCCACGGACATCCTGAAAGCACGTCTCTTAACAGCAATAATCTCATTGATTTTTTGATTGGACATAAGTATGAAACCGCTTAGTAAAATGATTCGAGCTGTGTGGAGCCTGTGTACTATTTTCTGTGTATATCCGTTCTCGTGCCATTGTTGTTGACGTGCCGTTGTCTAGATCTTTGTGAAGCGGGTTGTGACCCTTGGGTGAAAAGCGCTCTATAAATGCAATTATTATAGCCTGTACCGCCTGCTCTCGTGTATTTTCGGGTTGTACTGCATTGTTATTCGGCACGATGACATAACCAGGGTGATAGAATAAGTTATTTATTTAGGTTCCCATACAAGCTCCCAGTATATGAAACAAAATGTCAAACAGCTGAAAGCAAGCATTAAAAGCAGAAAAAAAAATACTTTAAAGTGATGCAGTGCAGCACAATCATGACAAACTTATTAATTAGTCTGTAGTACGGTCTTCTGCATGTGCACAATTTGTAGCCGGATCTGCTATAAGCAGCCCACGGTTGAATGGCCGCTCCCACGTTTAGTTTCTCGCTGTGGGGAAAGATGATACTGGAAAAAACGTGCATCATGATAGTATACCATAATCGCCAAGATCTAAAACCAAACAACCTTTTTGGCCATGGTGAGACAACACGGATCTCGGGTCTCCCACTCATCGTCCACAAGATCACGATGGAAGATGGTAAACTACACCTGACATTAATTTATCCCCATTTCAACGATTTAGTCACAATCAATACCCGTTTATTCCTGTAAAGCTGCCACTCTCAACCGGTAGATCGTGACCCACCAGTGGGCCGCCAGCGCCACATAGTGGTCCGTGGACACCAGTGTAAAAGGTTATCCCCTGGTCGTGGTGAGCTAGAGTCTATCCCGGCAGACACAGGGCGCAAGGGTATCATACTGTGTCGGAGCATTGAGCCAGCAAAATCGAGAGCCTGGGTTGGAGTCTGGGCTCCTCCAGCTATTGATCATTAAACTGGGTTTTGAAATGCAGTAAGCTGATGGTTTGTGTACGGTCACTACTAATGACCTCACAAAGAAACATAAACACGGCATTAATTTTTTTTTAATTACACATCAGCATATACTAGCATGGAGGATGTAAATTTAAAAAAATGTGTCTCCTAAACAATTAACACTGTAGAGCAGAGTCAATGCTTCACCACTTGTGTGTGAGATCACGAAGCGAAACATTGCAGAGACGGCATACACTTGGCAGTTCCATCTTTCGGGGGTTCAATGTTGTACGACAGTGAGACGTGGCCAATGAAGGAAGAGCACGAACGAAAGTCGTTCAGAACGGCGATGAGAATGGTCCGGAGGATGTGCGGTGTCACTCGCAAATGATGCCAAAGGATCGATATCAGTGGAGGAAGAGGATTTGGGGAACAACCAGGTAAACCTGAATAATGTTCATTAAACTGGTTGTTGTTGGTTTAAAAACATGTTCTACGTTTTTTCCACGTGGATAACACCTCCATTACATAACACTACATTGTACTAACACACTTTTGAAGGTTTAGCATGCTACATAAATGTGCAAATAATGATCGCTGTATGTACACGTACAGGCTATACACATTGACAGTTCTGTTTGTATGGAGCAGCAGTCTCAAGACCTCAAGGTTGTGAGTTCAGATCATGTGGAAAGCGTGCTGCTTAATTTTAACGTCGTCATTGTCATTATCATCGTTCCTTTGGGGTAAGTAGAATGAGCATCATATCGTGTAGCTGCAACACTCACAAATGGAGTAATCACCATAGCAACAGTTGCAACAAAATTATATTCGATTCATAATCAGGTCATTAATTCCATCCCGGTCCAGCTTGGTCCCTGGGTATGATTGGGACTTCTTGCGAGGCCAGCGTAGCAGTTTGTTACTAGTTCGGCATGGCAAAAAACTAGTAGGAAAATCACCCCGTACCGAGCTGGCTCGGCTCATATGTGCCAGTGAGAAAAACCGCCATTAGTCAGGGTCATACTGCACTGCCGGCTAGCCAGACTCGATTGTATGACGACAACACCTGATGATCATCGCGTGTAAGGAGATTTATTCGAGACCAAACCGTCACCGCTCATCATGAACCGGCCTCGCATTAGCAAGCGGGCACATCTTGCGGTGTCTGTTGCAGTGGCTCGATATTCCGAAGCTCTTGCCACAGCCCTGGCACACGTAGGGTTTCTCGCCCGTGTGCGTGCGCATGTGGTACTTGAGGCCAGAGCACTGTGCGAACACGCGGCCACACACACCGCAGCGATATGGCTTCTCACCTGTGTGCACGCGCTGGTGCGTTTTCAGGCCTGAGCTCTGCGAGAAGGAGCGGCCGCAGGCGCCGCAGCGGTAGGGCTTCTCGCCTGTGTGGATGCGCATGTGCGCCTTGAGGGCATCTGAGCGCACAAACTCACGCCCGCATTGCCGGCACTCGTACTGTTGCCGCCCGGGCGCCAGCGCGTCGGGACGGTTGGTGCGTGGCCGCCCCTTGCTGCTGGCTGACGCCACCACAGCAGCCGCAGCCTCCGCCTGCTGCTGCTGGTGGGGACCAGCAGTGGCGGCAACAGCAGCCACGATCATCTCGTCCACATTGTGCTGCTGCTGCTGATTCTGCTGTGGGTGCTGCTGCGGTTGCTGATGCTGCTGCGGTTGCTGATGCTGCGGTTGCTGATGCTGCTGCAGCTGCTGCTGGTGCAGCTGCTGTAGCTGCAGAGCAGCTCCGTAGGCGGCGCTGCGCTCTTTGGCGGCGGCGGCTGTGGAAGAGGAGGCATAGTACTGGCGCGCACCATCTAGCGTACTGCCGTCTGGGAGCATGAAGCCAGGCAGGGTCTCCAAGCTCTTCCCTGGGCAGCAAGGAGGAGGGCACAGGGTGAATGTCATCTCGGATTAGAGACGAAGGGTTTGATTCCTCACTGTGTAGAACGATTTAATTCACTGTGATTCGATGAACCATTTATGGTCGTGATTTAATTTTAAAGAATTGTTTTCACGTTAAAAATGTTCACATCTCGTTTGTACTCAAGTTTAGTTAGCTCCATTAGACATTTAACGAGAGTATAACATGTGTAGAGGGTCATTATCATTATCAATACCCACTTAATCCTGTACAGGGTCGTGGGGGTCGAGAGCCTATCCCGGCAAACAGGGTACAAGGCGGGGTCATACTCAGGATGTGACACTAGTACATCGCAGGGCACTGGAAGCAATTTACACAGCACGCCAATTAACCTAGCTAGCAGCGCGTCTTTGGATGGTGGGATGAAATCGGGGTACCCGACGAAATCCCACATGGCCACGGGGAGAACACATAAACTCCACACAGAAAGGCACCCGAGCCGGGATTCGAACCCAGGCCCTTCTTGCTGTGAGGCAACAGCGCTACTCTGCACCACCGTGCCACCTTGTGTAGAGGCTGAGTTGAGCAATTGTTATTGCAGGTGTCGTTAGCATATTTACATCGATTAATACTTGCATTGCTACATGTCTACTGTATTCTGTGTTATCTGTGCTGTACAGTAGTGTCGAGTTTGTTCCATTATCCTGAAATTACCAATTGCCTACAATTTACATGCATGGTAAATTATTTTTTTCATGCACTATTTAATGCTGAAGTTTGAGCATAAATATCTATTTTATTGGATAAAACAATGACTCATTCCACAATCAAGGCTTATGTATGTGTACATATGGGGGTGTACGTTTCTTCATCTTTGTACACTATCTTATGGGGAGTGGTAATGTAGTGGTTAGTGAGCTGCACTACAAACTCAGTGACCCGACTTCGATTCCTGTCCACAACCAATAATAGTGATGAATATCTGCACTGCTTCACAGCAGTGCAGATATTCACCACGCTTGGATCAATTCAGCCTTAAATGAGTACCTGGTTCCGTGTGTTAACAACATCACTGGGGAGATAAAGGTAGCCAGGAATGGTGTTGGCCCCTTATGTGCTGTGCCAGTCGTCATAGGTGCCTTGCAACTGAATTAGCAGGAACAGACTGTTAAACACTGGGGTATGTTTGTCTTTGTACATAACCTTGCTATCATCCTGTGGTGGATAAAGATAACGATTCAGTGGGTGGGCGGCGCGGTGGCCCAGTGGTTAGCGCTGACGCCTCACAACAAGAAGGTCCCGGGTTCGAATCTCTCGGCTCGGGTGCCTTTCTGTGTGGAGTTTGCATGCTCTCCCCGTGTGCGCGTGGGTTTTCGCCAGGTACTCCGGTTTCCTCCCACAGTCCAAAAGCATGCTCCTGGATAGGTTGATTGGCTCGCAGACTAAAATTGTCCCGCAATGCCCGGCGATGGACTGGCGTCCCGTCGTCGGGTGTATTCCTGCCTTACGCCCTGTGTTTCCGGAATAGGCTCCGGCTCACCGTGACCCTATATAGGATTAAGCGGTTTCAGATAATGAGATTCAGTGGGTCCCTACCAGGCTGCGCTCTCGCCTGAGCTAGGTTCTAACTTCTCACCTGGGCTGCTGTTGCTTTGCTGCCGCCATTCGCATCCCTCCTCGTCCTCAGGGGTTGGACTCTCGGCATCATCGTTGGAGAAGTCGCCAGTGTTGCCTGGACAATGAGAAGCAAGAGAGGAGGATAAACGTCGGCCCACTTCTGGCACACCATACCCGTATATGTAACACAGCCAACTGTTTTGTGATGACCTTGCACTATAATCATGGTATACCAGAGTAACGTGTTCCAAGTATGTAACACGTTCTTCTTATGTCTGCTGATGATCGTTTCTGCTGACACGACTGCCCTGATGAGATTTCTTCCTGATATCCTTTTGGGAAAATTGATGCAAAAAGTTTCTGGAGAACAGTCAATCAGTGGGAAGTAAAGCTGAACTAAGACATAAAGGTCTTGGTGTTGTGCAGATAAAATGTGTGCTTATGAAGAATTCGAAACTTTATCATTTATATACAGATTATCCAACACAGGAACGAGGTAAGGTATGCCGGGCAAAAACTGTGATCATGATACACTTTGTGTGATTTGTATTTGATAATGGATATTTTAGAGTAATTGAAGTCCTTGGTCACTGTCCACATCAGTGGCAAGTGAGATTTGAAAGAAAAATAATATTACGATTCATAACACACACAGCATTCGTTCAATGCAGAAGGTATTTGTTTGAAAATGACTCAGAGCCATATGATTAGCTGGCGCCAACTCATTCTGGGCGTTCACTGGGTCAACTCAATGTTGCAAAGAGGACTTGGGGCATTGTGAAAACTCGGCACTTGAGAGACAGAGCTCACTTAAAGCACGTGCAAACTCCTCTGCTGTGCTACTGTGTTCTCAACTCCAGTAACATTTGGTTTGGCATCGTCCATATTTCTGACCAATATGTCAAAGCCAGCAACATATAATGAACTTGATAATGAAGAGCAACATACCAATGCGAGGCAACACCGTGGCACAGTGAGTAGTCCTGCCCTCTCACAGGAAGGTCCCGGGGTCAACTCCTGGCTTGGGTGACCTATGAGGTTTCATGTTCTCCCCATGTTGGCGTGGGCTTTTTTCCTGGGTACTCCGGTTTCCTCTCAAAGTCAAAAGACATGCTGCTTAGGTTAACTGACCTGACTAAATTTTCCCCATTGTCCTGCAATGAACTAGTATCCAATCCTACGAATAGCCCTGCCTTGTGTGCTGTATTTGCTGGGAGATGTTCCAGCGCCCTGTGATCCTGTACAGCATTATAGCCCTGCCTTGTACCCTGTGTGTGCCGGGATAGGCTCCAGCAACCCGTAATCCTGTATAGGCTTAAGCAGCTGATGATCATGCACGAATGCAATGCGGTTGCATCTGGATTCACTATGACCTCAAACGTCATCACGTTGTATAACGGTTCCACCTCCTGCTGAACTCGACCAGACCCGACGGCACCAACTCACACGCCGCGAGCAGCTCACCGTGGCGTGAGTGCTCATCATCCCGCTCCGTCCGGTAGTCCTCATACTTCGTAGGGAACCTTCCGATGACCGCGCCACCGCGCACCACCTCTAGTTTCTGTATGGAGACCGCGAGCTCGCGGCTTAACCCCGTGAGCAGCGCGAGCAGCACTTCGATGAGCCCCGCCAGTGTCACATCGCGTAGCGAGTCGGGCATCGGAGCGGCGCTGTCATGCAGCTCGGAGACCTGCAGCGCCTTCACCACCTGCCGCAGCACGGCGTAGAAGCCGAAGGGCAGGCGGTCGCGCGCGGTGGCCAGCAGCTCGGCCCGCAGGCAGGCGTCGCCGACGCAGGCGCGCAGGACCCCGTAGTCCCGGATGCCCAGCTCCGAGTCCATGGCCCGGGCCACCTCCGCGTTCACGCCTTGAGCCTCCAGCCACGCCGGGAAGTTTTCCTGCTGTGGCAGCTCCATCGTGGGCTCGATCTCCATTTCGCACTGTGGGATTCGCGGGGGTGGAAACGCAAGGAGGGTTTTTTTATTTATTTTGTGTTTTAGGCCTTTCCACGTTCGAACCCCGAGTGGCACAGTGGTACAATCTGTGCCTCACGTAAAAAAAGGTCGTGCGCAAGGCAGTTCGATTCTCGCCTTGGGTGCTTTTCTGTATGGAGTTTGTGGTCACCCCCTGCTCTGCATGGGTTTCCTCCGGATTCTCCGCTTTTCTTCTGGAACTAAAAATCACCCATTGTCTGATAGCATAATATATAGGCTGCAGTATCTGGCAAATGTTGGTGTCAGTTGACCTTGTGGCTGCCTTACCACTGCCTCTCTGGCTTCCTCGCACTTCTGAGACATTACATCTTTAAATTAATACCTTCGACATTAAAGTAAACAATAAAACAATAATCGTATCGCTATAAATGCATGGTAATCAAAAAAGCTCGTTTGAATTGCCATTATTTATGGCAGTATTTCACTAACAGTACACAAACACGTCAAACGCAAACACAAGTTTATTACGGCCGTGTGCTGTATAGGAATAAGCCACATCATACCCGTTGGCCAAAGGCAGAAATCGCAGCTGCTGTGGCGGTGATCACTGAAGAAACACTCGCTGCTGCGGTTACGGATGTCGGTAATCGTCTGTAAATGATATTGGATGCACAGGGGACCCCCATTGAAAACGTTTCCACATAAAACCTTCCGGGCGGCACGGCGGCCCAGCGGGTAGCGCTGTCGCCTCCTCACAGCAAGAAGTTCCCCGGTTCGAATCTCGGCTCGGGTGCCTTTCTGTGTAGGAGTTTGCGAGTTCTCTCCCCGTGTTCGCGTGGGTTTTCGCCGGGCACTCCGGTTTCCTCCCACAGTCCCAAAAAACATGCTGCTGCACAGGTTAATTGGCTCGCAGACTAAATTACCCGCAGTGCCCGGCGATGGACTGGCGTCCCATCGTGGATACATCCCTGCCTTGCGCCCTGTGTCTGCCGGGATAGGCTCCGGCTCCACCGCGACCGTGTACAGGACTAAGCGGTTTCTGACGCTGAGATGATGAGACGAAACCTTCCGTGCTTCATTGGCGGTGTGACATCGATTCAAACGGCCGCGTCTCGTGTGAAGACTCACACGCACTGGGGCACGGCAGCGCTGCGGTGAGCCCGCCCGCACCACAGTCGAGCACTGGAGTTCCACACACGGTCACGGACCGATCAATAACAGCGGCAGCGAATACAGTACCTGCACCTCTTCCTTGGGCTTTCCTCCCCTAGGTCGGCTTAGCCTAAACCCCCCCCACCCCCCACGAATTACCGGTGTGTGATGTAAACAACGGCCATGCGGTGGGGGGAAAAACAAAGGCGGCCGGGCGCGACGTGGGCCGCCAAGCAATCGAGCCGCCTCGAGTGCGGGCCTCACGACCAGGTTGCCCGCGACTGCCGGCTCTTGCCCCGGCGCTGCGCCGAGGCTACGCGGGGGACCTTTGTCTGTGCGCCGCCGCCGCCGCCATCGCGGAGCGAGTCTGCGT
>JAZEWT010000001.1:2811555-2822948 GCA_036362905.1 Mordacia mordax
ATCAATGGGTTAACCCTGAGTAAGAAGAGTGCACCTTTATTAATCAGTATCGATGTTATTTTTGGCAGGGCTTTAATAGGTTGAATGGTGCACAATTGTTAGCACAATGCACTATCAACTCAGCAATCTCACTTCGAATCCGTGTTAGGGACCTGAAAAACATTTCCACTCCCGGTATACCACATCCAATATGCCTCTTCTTATGATTGTGGAGTTTAGTCACGTGCCTCATCTTGTTTACCAGCAACCTTGAAAACATTCCGTTAAAATTAAGCCTTGTAGTTGCAAATAATATCTGAACCATTGCTGGCAGCTCTCCTACACGATCCACACTAACCAGCAGTGTCAATGGGTACACAACAGTCGATCAGCAGGTGGAATATGGTGGGATAAAGTGTGGGCACTCCCATGACTTTCAAGACATCTGGCTAACTCAGAAGTGTTGGAAAAATGCTGTCTAGAGCTCCCTCTAGTGTACTGGGGAATTTACAGGGCTGTAAAGTATTTTTACTTTTACCATTTACCATGCACTGAGGGGGCCAGATGGCACACCATAGCCCACGTACCGGCAGAATCCAGCATGCTCTGCACTTGATTTATTCTGCCCAGCGTGAATCACATCCAGGAGCTCCGATACCATGTCTGGCATAATTGCCATGTCTGGCATAATTGCCAGACATGGTAATAAAGCTGTTTTACTTATTACATATTTACACTGGCAAAAAGTACCCATAGCGTTAACAGCTCCACCTGAGCTACTAAGCATTGATAGTGCATTGTCCTGAGCCGACTGCTTTTGGCATCATCTGGCTGACACTGACAATTAGGCTAAAAAAAAAGCCATGTTTGGTGTAGGCCAGTCAGTTTGAAGGACAATGCATATGTTATCAAAGCTTCCTGTTTGCATATTTTGCCACAACTGTGTGGCTTTTTCAAACTTGACACATTGTGAAATGTGTCAATTTTGGTGTTTTTGGATCTTAACACCTGCATAATTGCCAGACATGGTAAAACCTGTTCTACTTATTAGAAAAGTCTGTGATGTAGCCAAATTTAGTTTAGAATTTTATGTCAGCGCAATAAGTTACTGGTGTTTGGACAAAGACCATCAGCTCACTATACTTGACTATGCCAGTTCAACTGCATGTTACTGCCTGCATTTAAACTCAGCATATTAGAGGTGTAAGCTCAGTACCTGCATTGACGGCTAAGCTACCTGGCCAAATCTAATCCCTGTTAATTATTTGAGCATTATCCCAGGTGTGGTCCCACCTTTCAAATTTAAAAACACGTACATTGTACATTTATGCAACTTACTTGAATAGAACTGTCGGTGGTAGTCACACTTGTAAGTTCAATACGCTCCGTCTCCTCGCTTGTAACTGCTGGAGAAGCCAAAATGTGACACTCATCAATATCAAATGAAAATGTGGAAATCATAATGAGAGTGCAATGCATACCTAGCGCACAAAGGTAAAGGTGCAGCACTTCAACTGCTTGCTTATGCCATTGCTTACAGTACCCAATGAGAAACGAGACAAATCATGGACAAGTAGGAGGGTGATGTTGCTATGTGTTATCCCAACTGAGTAATTTTAAACATTTTTAAGCTTTAGATTGTTTCACCAAAACCGGTTACAATGTATGGGGGGTTTTTTAGCTATTGAAAAAAACCTCTGAATTGAGAGTCTAACACAGGTCCTTTTTGCTGTGAGGCACAAGTGTTAACACTGCATCGCCCTGTCATCTATTAGTCTCACTGTTTAGCAAATGAGATGAACATCAAGGTACCGTTTCGGCATATCTTGTTCTTAATATAAAACACCAAGACGACCACAAGAACAACGCCAATCACAAGACTGGCTGAGATCCCGGCGATCTTTCCTGTACGAGCAAATGACAACGGACAAACACGTGGCAGGTTTACACATTGCCATATATTTTCAAAGCCCATAGACATCTACATAATAAGTCGCTAATCTGTACATTTGTATGGAAAAGTCCTACTTCAATGCTGTACAAAAGCCAATGAGTGAGGCACCCTTTAAAAGTGGCTAATATGTAGTTGATGTGAATTATTGCATGTCTTTAACTACTCTATCATTTCAAACAGCCTGGCAAATGACATGAGCCATGATTACACAGTCTCCTGTATAAGAATGCATCATTGAAGAGGGGCATGTACATGCTCAAGAGCACGGCCTGAACTCAGTGTAAACACTGCATAATTGCCAGGCAATTATGCAGGTGTTAAGATCTTAACACCTGCATAATCGCCAGATACGGTAAAACCTGTTGTAATCTTATATATGTATACTGGCAAAAAAGTACCCATCAGTGTAAACATTTTATCTCGGCAGAAAACAGTACTTTATTACAATGAAATCTCACCAGGCACTAGATTGTAATTAAAAAATACCTTGCTAAATGATGATTGCTTCGAAAAGCTGCTCTCTCGGGACAGCCGCGTCGATGGCCCGAGAGAGCAGCTTTTCGAAGCAATCATCATGCATCGAGCCGTGAAAACCTACATCATTACACCTTGCTAAATGTTATGCCAATACATTATATGATGATACCACAAACGTGGGAGGCGAAACTTCGCGAAGGAGATGGAAGGAATACTCGATACAACTATCGACGCATCATTATACTGGACTATTATGCGAATGCATTCTTTTTCATATCCGTGAAATTATCCATGCACTCTTCAGTAAAACCCTCGGACTCTCGTTATTTGTACACTGAACCGAAATGTGTACACTCTGTCCACCACAGACGAAACATCAGACAGCATGTCGATTAATCCATGGCATAACAGGACAAAATATATGGAAAGCTATACAGCGCAAATGCAGAAAGCATACACAATAGATGCTATGGGTACTTTTTTGCCAGCATACATATATAAGATTACAACAGGTTTTACCGTATCTGGCAATTATGCAGGTGTTAACACCTGCAATTATGCAGGTGTTAAGATCCCAAACACCAAAATAGACACATTTTACAATGTGTCCAGTTTGCAAAAGCCACACATACTAGTGGCAAAATATGCAAACATGTAGCTTTGATAACCTATGCATTGTCCTTCAACTGACCGTCCTTCACCTGGCAGTGGCTTCCTTTTGAGCCTATTTGCCGGTGTCAGTCGCTGCCAAAAGGCAGTCAGCTCAGGAGAATGCGGTATCAATGCTTTATAGCTTAGGTAGGGCTGTTAACGCTATGGGTACTTTTTTGCCAGTATACATATATAAGATTACAACAGGTTTTACCGTATCTGGCGATTATGCAGGTGTTAAGATCTTAACACCTGCATAATTGCCTGGCAATCTTATACAACAGATACTAAACATTTCTCTCACCTCCATCCGGCCTAAATTTGCAGGGTAGTGATGGCTGAGCCCGTCTATAGCCTTGCTGACATCGACACATGGTGTCTTTGGTGACACTGCACACTTCTTCAACCTCTTCGTCTGCACAGCATGGATGAAACACGTTTTATTTTAAATTATCTCATCTCATTGTCTGAAACCGCTGAGTCCTATACAGGGTCACGGTGAGCAGGAGCCTATCCCGGCAGACACAGGGCGCAAGGCAGGGATATACCGACGATGGGACGCCAGTCCATCGCCGGGCACTGCGGGGCAATTTAGCCTGCGAGCCAATTAACCTATGCAGCAGCATGCTTTTGGACTGTGGGAGGAAACCGGAGTGCCCGGCGAAAACCCACGCGGACACGGGGAGAGCATGCAAACTCCACATAGGCACCCGAGCCGAGAGATTCGAACCCGGGACCTTCTTGCTGTGAGGCGACAGCGCTAACCACTGGGCCACCGTGCCGCCCTTCACAGCGATGCGTACATGTCAAATAGTGTGACACGTCGAACTCACAGAATTGTATGCGTGGCTACAGGCATTAACATCAGAACTTCGTGAAAATTTTACAAAATCGTGAGCACATTGTCCCATTAGCCCAAACACTTACCTTTTAAAAAACTGTCACAGTACATAAAAACTTGTAATCATTTTAAATAACATGTTATTTTATGCATTCACTGAAACCATAACTTGACTATGTAAATATAACGAGTTAATAATGTTTAACTCATTCATATTTAATTTACGAAATGTTGGTTTCTAATTGGGTAGAGAGTTAGTCGTCAGCTCATTGCATTACGAGCTGGCCCACCTAAACGTGACTTCAGGCCATGGCTCACATCACCAGTGCTGAGTGATATCTGAACTGAGCCTGGACAACTCTCATATTAAGTAATAGGCATCGCAGAATCTACTCATAGGCACAGAGCTTAAAAGCTAGACCAGCATGTGCGATGGACAAAAGCAGATTCTGTTGAGTATCAATATTTAACATTGACCCTTCTGGAGCATTGTGTACCCCGTTTTAACAAAGCCATATACATATTGATATGGTTGCTGCAAATATGTTCCTACTTACATGCAGAGCTGCAAACACTGCACACGATGCATTCAGAAGCATTGTTTGAAACATCCATGTAGTCCTGCCTTGGAGTGCAAATTGGGCAAATTGGGTGTCCACCATCAGAATCGCAGTCCTCTGCTTTCATATGTCCTGAAGAAAAGAATTACTCGGGCATAGCTCATCATCATCATCATCATTTATTACCCTGAGCTACGAAGCATTGATATTGCTTTGTCCTCAGCTGACTGTCCTTTGGCAACATTTGGGTAACACTGACAAAAAGGCTCAAAAGAAAGCCACGTATGGTGTAGGCCAATCAGTTTGAAGGACAATGCATACGTTATGAGAACCTCTTGTTTGCATATTTCGCCACAAGTATGTGTGGCTTTTGCAAACTAGACACTTTGTGAAAGGTGTCTATATTGGTGATTTAAGATCTTCACACCTGCATAATTGCCATAAATGGTAAAACATTTTCTACTCTTTACATATGTACACTGGCAAAGTACCCATAGCTTAAGCTTTATGTTGTTTCTAGATGGTACTTTGATGTATTCTTCCCTGGTGGCCAGTGTGAAACTGCTCACCCTTTACCCCACCACACTCAATCTACCAATCGACTGTTGTGATCACATTTTCACTCTTGGGTGGACAGATCTGAAGGATATAAGAACCCTATGTTTGTTTTAAACGCTGTTCTGGGAGACCGAATGAGTGGTCTCTGGATTAAAAGTCCAGTATGCTAACCATCAAACCATGGCAGCATTCATATTTGGAGTATTAGTGTTATCAATTTCCTCCTAAGAGTTTCATTGAATTGTAGGTGGAACCAACCTTTGTTGGTGTGGCAATACAGAATGTAGTGTTCAGGAGTTGGGTTTTACCATTAGGATTGGCTTATTCTGATATATGTACTTTACCATGCAGCAAATGATAAACGAGATCAATTGACAAGCAATTCTTAGTGACAATTCCTACAAGAGACTCTTAGTTGGGCCATTCATTAGCCTGATGATGCCTCTAATGTGGGAGGCAAAACATTGCGAAGGAGGAAGAATGCATGACAGCTACCCAGAAAGAACAATTTTCATAAATATATTTGACGAAACCAACTTAATTATAGGAGTGCACAACGCATTGTTGCAACAAGAAATCCTTATCGTGAATTGAGAACAAAACGGTAGGGGAAGTCAAGACAAAAATCGACAATAAATTCACACAAATTGCAATCAGCAGCACGTGTTTCTCACTTAAAGTTTTCGCAATTTAACCGATTTCGTTTGAAAGTTTGTACGTTGTAGAAGTGATATTTTTTTGTACGGATTTTATCTCCAGTAATCACGGGTATGTTTCCATTTTACTTGCGCATTCGTTCACTTTATGACATTGTAATGGTTGTCTAAATGTGGTTATTTTCACCTCTCACAATACGGTATGAAAATAACGTCTGAAATTGCCAACATGCTACAGGGAAGAAAATAAAAGTACCTATAATGATACTGAAGTCCTGTACTTTAGGAGTTCTCAACCTTTTGCACCTCACGGCCCAATTGACCCACTTGAGTCTGGCCTTCACGGACAACTGGGTGGCATTGGTGACCCACTTAAGATGGCTGTCGTGCTTTTGGCCTGTTGTTTGTAGGGCGCTGTGTCCTTGCTGTTAGAAAGTTCCCATCACGGAATAGATTATTTAAAAGCCCTGTGGAGTTGGGGCTTTCTGGGGGGGGCACGCGGGGGGGGGGGCGGACGGACAGTACGGGCTGCGAGGGGGCGTCGGCTTCCTGTTTTCGTCCCGCGGTGGTCTCGTGATGTGGACTCGTGATCTGGACTCGTGATCTGGACTCGTGATGTTTACGGTGGAGGGGTAATGTCATTTAGGGGGTGCTGGAGGGGGGGCCGCGGGGGTATATAAGGAGGGCCGGTTGGAGGGACAGAGGAATCGCCTGGGGGAACGAGAGGGATCATCAAGATGTAGGCTGCTCGTCGTATGTCGCTACACTCCGGCCCGTGTTTGCTGGTTCCAATAAAGCATCAAAATCAAGAAGTTTCTGTTCGTCCGTGCTCGCTGGCTGATCTTTCGCGGAGTGGGTGCTGATCCTCGCCGTGGTGTTACCGCTGTAAGCCGCCACAAGCCCGCAGTCGAAGCCGTGGTGCCACAGCCCTATTCAAGTGTGATTACAATACTGTAACTGCAAAATAAGTGTATACGCCGGTATTGTATATTTACCTGCAGAACAGAGTTGGCAACAATACCCTGCTTCCGTTTTGTATTGTCCTTTATCTTGGCATTCATCACCTTCAACCTAAACACGCCATGCGGTTTCACGAAAGAATGGGAAAATTGCCGTTCTCTCTGCAGCTCTGTACAGCGCTTTGTGACCCTCGAGTGAAGAGCGGTCTATAAATGCAATTATTGTTATTACATAGCAAATTGTTAGGACTGAAATAATAATGAAGTGGTGAAAAATAATGCATACAAGCATCAACACTGGGGCGACAATGACAGCTGGCAATGCACAGTGAGGTCCCGGGTTCGAATCTCTCGGCTCGGGTGCCTTTCTGTGTGGAGTTTACATGCTCTCCCCGTGTCCGCGTGGGTTTTCGCCGGGTACTCCGGTTTCCTCCCACAGTACAAAAGCATGCTCCTGGATAGGTTGATTGACTCGCAGGCTAAAATGCCCGGCGATGGACTGGCGTCCCGTCGTCGGGTGTATTCCTGCCTTACGCCCTGTGTTTCCGGGATAGGCTCCGGCTCACCGTGACCCTATATAGGATTAAGTGGTTTCAGATAATGAGATGAGAGAATGCACAGTGCTAACTACATCTCCTCATGTGCATTGAAAGCCTTAATAGTTGGTCACTAACAATACTTGTCCCAACAGCCTGTTACAGGTTATAACGGGCGATCCATGCCTGCTATGTGGCATGCTTGGTATTGAACTATGCTCCCTACTATGTCAACTCGCTAAAACACAGCAAGTTGGCACAGTCGAGGACATAGGTGGTGCATCTGTCAGTCTTCTCAGACAGGCGTCCATAACTCCTGGGTCTGTCCCGTGACCTCCTGTCGGCGAGCCTTTGACACTTCACGTGGTCTCAAGGTGCACATGGCCTGGCACAGGTGCCGCGGTGACGTCGCCGCCACACAGTTGGGAATTGCAGTTGTTGTTGGTCTTGAACTGTACAAATTGTTACATATACAATGTGGGCGGCACAGTGAGCAGCGCTGTCGCCTCACAGCAAGAAACACCCAAGTTCCGTTCCCAGATCGGGTGCTGTGTGGAGTCTGCGTGTTCTCCGGGTACTCCGGTTTCCTCCCACCTTTCAAAGACACGCTACTACCTAGGCTCACTGGTATGCCGAGTAAATTGTCCCAAAAAAATGTGCCCTGTGATGTACTGGTGTCGCGTGCTAAGCATTCTCTGCGTCCTGTGTCTGCCGGGATAGACCCCGGACTCCCGCGACCCCACACAGGATTAAGCGGTGACCGATGATGATGATGATGAGACTGCGTGTGTATCTCGCACTTACCATAGCGATCAATGTAAGACAGACGATGCCAGAGACTAGACCCATTGCTGTCTTCTGTTTCAGATGAAGTAGCACGAATATTGTTTATAACCGACTCATAGCTGCAGGGAACAGCACTCAATTACAGCTGTCACTGGCTTAAAGCACACTGTACCGTACATGTTTTGTAGTCTTTGACAACGTGCATGTAAACACTTGGCTACCAATGGCTAGAAGTGTAAAACACTTGACAATTGAACGTGACTGTCGATCAAAAGTACACGTTTACTGTAAGGTACCGACATACATTTACTCTGCAGGTTTTACGGAGACACTCGACCAATAAAGTCGTGACACCTGCGATGCAGGAAGTCTTAAACTGTACGAGTCTGTGTCAATCAGGGACTCAAACTGGAAAGTCCTGAATGCACCCCCGTGAAAATAACACCGTCTTCACTGTACACATGCTTTCATTTGTTTGCGCAGTCTTCGATGAGAGCACGATGAAAAGATACATCGGGCGGCACGGTGGCCCAGTGGGTAGCGCTGTCGCCTCCTCCTCACACCAAGAAGGCCCCGGGTTCGAATCTCGACTCGGGTGCTGCTTTCTGTGCGGAGTTTGCATGTTCTCTCCCCGTGTCCGCGTGGGTTTTCGCCGGGCACTCCGGTTTCCTCCCACAGTCCAAAAGCATGCTGCTGCACAGGTGCATTGGCTCGCAGGCTAAACTGCCCCGCAGTGCCCGGCGATGGACTGGCGTCCCATCGTGGGTGTATCCCTGCCTTGCGCCCTGTGTCTGCCGGGATAGGCTCCGGCTCACCGTGACCCTGTATAGGACTAAGCGGTTTCAGATAATGAGATGAGATGGTTGTATATGGACCCACGTGGACTTGACTGATAAGTAGTGTTTAGTGTTAGCCGCCTAGACCCTAGAGACATAGCACCTGCCACATTCGCCTGGGTGGATGGAGTATTGAAAGTGGGTTCAGTGCTAGTGTCGAGGAGGAACACTAATCACTTGTGAACGACAGGGAGCGCTAGGCTGCGATGCAGATGCTATATTGTGAGTTAAATGCTTTTGTGATTGGAAATGCACTATAACTAGCGGCTTTTGAACAGTAAGGGAGGAAAGGTACCGAAATAGGAATTTTGTGATTGTGGGTGTACTAGCCGCTTGTGAATGGTAGGGGGTGCTAGGCACCCCATACCCATCAACGGGTATTGTGACAGAATTGGTTGGCATAGTTTTGCCGTTGCTATATACAGATGGGGGTTGACAATTTATAATTGCATTTACAGAGTGCCTTTCACTCGAGGGTGACAAAGCGCTGCTCAGAGCTGCGGAGAGAACGGCATGTCAACAACAACGGCATTAGAACGGAAAATTAGCAACAATAACGTTTTATTTGGGGGGGGGGGGGGTTGTTAGCAAATAAATACGAGTTTTATTCTATGTGCCTAGTCTGCAGCGCAAAATTCTGGATCTCTGACCCTGTACAATTTCCCACGTTACACCAAGCCTTTGAATTCCCCATTTCCTGACTTGAGAGTATTCTGAGTTGTGAGCTCCCAAGTTCGTTACGTCCTGAGCCAAGAGTGGGTTCGCCCACCCGTAACAGACTCAAAGTCACTGGGATTGATTCAAGCGAGGACTTTTTCTCACGGCCATCTATGTGTAGCCACATCAAGAGTTGGCTCTGGAAAAATATCTTCATTCTGATGATCCCCCTCCCTGCAATCAGAACCTTAATGTGGTGAAGGGGGTTGTGTGCCCTAATGAACACGAGGGCTATGTTGTCCGATGCCTCGGTAGGGTCACCCATGGGAGATTGGCCTTCGATGAGAGGCCAGACAATTGATAATGAAAAGAACATATACGCTGGGAGAACCTAGCCCGAATAAGGGAAACCGAGGCCCACTTCTGGAACTATGCCTGGGAGTGGAGCGTACAGTCGGGTGCCTGGTGACCAGGTGACCCATGGAGCTGGGTCAGGCACAGTCCGAAAAAGTAATGTGGAGCAGTTGCCGTGTAGGTCCACCACCTATAAGGCAAATCATAAGAGTCTGAGGAAATTCCCCTTGGGCAGCAGAAAATTGGAGGGGTGTAATTGGGAGTAATGGCGTGCCCAATGTGAACCTGAGCGAGAGCCATCTGCGATGGGGAGCTACCATTGTGGTAGCGCCTCGTCGGCACTGGAGCCGGGGGGGGGGGGGCTGTTTTCGAGGGCTCCCGGCTCGTAGAATCCCAGAAAGGAGGGACGGCGGAGGCGGGAGCTGCGCAGGAACCAACAGAGCAGGCGGCAAGTGTGCAGATTGTGTGATGTCTGATGTTGTGTTGTTCCACAGTGTGTGTTGTTCCCCAGAGTGTGTGTTGTTTTTCACTGTCGTTGCATGATATTCTATTGTCCACCATGTGAGACGTCGTTGTCATGATGCTGTATTGTCCACTGTGGTGTGTACTAGGAGAGTACCGTAGTATGTAGCGGGAGAGGAAGGTACTGTGGTGTGTACCGGGAGAGAGTACGGTGGTGCAATGGCTAGCTTGCTGTGTGAGAGAGAGAGGGAGTGTGGTGTGTGTGTGTAGAGAATGGTGGTGCAATGGTGAGCGTGCTGTCGGTGTGTGGAGAGCGGTGGTACAGCGGTTAGCGCACTGTGTGTGGAGTGCGCCACTGGTTTGAATCAGCATCGTTGTTCTGGTGTGTGTGTTTCCCAGTGTGTGTGACCGAGTACCCCTCACTGGTTTGAGTCAACATCAGAGTGAGAGAGAATGTCATGAGTCCCCAGCGTGCGTGCGTGCCAGGCTGCGGCGCGGCATGAGTCTGGGTGCGTCGACGGCGAAAGGTCCAAGGTGTGACACAACGGCTTCGACTGCGGGCTTGTGACGGCTTACAGCGGTAACACGATGGCGAGGATCAGCACCCACTCCGCGATAGATCAGCCAGCGAGCACGGACGAGCAGAGACTTCTTGATTTTGATGCTTTATTGAAACCAGCAAGACACGGGCCGGAGTGTAGCGACATACGACGAGCAGCCTACATCTTGACGATCCTTCTTGTTCCCCCAGGAGAGTCCCCTTTTCCCCTAAATTGCCCTCAGTGCCCGGTGATGGACTGGCCCTCAGTGCCCGGTGATGGACTGGCGTCCCATAGTGGGTATATCCCTGCCTTGCGCCCTGTGTCTGCCGGGATAGGCTCCGGCTCACCACGATCCTCTACAGAACTAAGCGGTTTCTGACAATGATGAATGAGGTTTCAGTATTCGTTCACACGTCATGAGTGCGTCACAAGCAATCAATCCTATCACGCGCGAGAGAATCGATGCCGGTCGTGACACCTGCAGCGGCTCCCGTCACTTCGCCGCGGTCCCTTAGCTCTCGCGGCGTCAGCTGAGCCCGCCGCTCGCTCGGCGTGCGTCTCTCTCTCCGCGCTCGTTTCCGTCTC
>JAZEWT010000001.1:2823431-2868591 GCA_036362905.1 Mordacia mordax
GGGGGGGGGGGGGGATAGACTCCGGCCCACCCCGGCGATCCTGTACAGGATGAAGCGAGTATTGATAATGAAAATACACTCTTAGAAGACTACAGACTGCTGTGCAACACACCGTATCACACTCTAGACTTAATACTGCAAAGGGTAATGCGGCAAAAGAACTATCAGTAGTGTACGATCCTCATTAGCTTTAAACCGCAGTAACCAGTGTAATAAGTAGAACAGGTTTTTTTTTACCGTTTCTGGCAATTATGCAGGTGCTAAGATCTTAAAACACCAAAATCGACACATTTCATAACGTGTCTACTTTGCAAAAGCCACAGATACTTGTGGCAAAATATGCAAACAGGAAGCTTTGATAACATATGCATTGTCCTTCAAAATGATTGGCCTACACCAGACATGGGCTTTCTTTTGAGCCTGATTGTCAGTGTCAGCCAGATGATGCCAAAAGGCAGTCAGCTCAAGACAATGCAATATCAATGTTTAAGCAGCTCAGTAACCAGGTTGGTGGAGTTTGGTGAAATCACACGCATGAGTTGCATTGAGTGTGGAGGCTGTCATCCAGCAGCGGATTGACACGAGGGCTGTGCTTGTAGCTGTTCATACAGGCTACACATAGCAGCACTGTTTGAGGTGTGACAAAGTACCGGTGTAACTCTTTTACAACACGAACAATTTATCAGTACCCGCTTAATCCTGTACGGGGTCGTGTGGGGCGGCGGGGGTGCGGAGCCTATTCTGGCAGTCACAAGACGCAAGGTGTGGCTATACCCAGCATGTAACGCCAGTACATCGCAGGGCACTGGGGGCAATTTACTCAGCAGCTCAGTTAACCTAGGAAGCAGTGTATATTTGGAGGGTGGAAAGAAACCGGGGTATCCGATGAAAACCCACCCGTACACGGGGAAAGAGCACGCAAATTTCACACAGGCATCTGAGCCTTGAATTGAACCCGAGAGTTTGTTACTCTGTGAGGCAGCAGTGCTCTTAATACGTAACATTTCCTCAAGTGAGATCCTTACATTGAAAATGATTAACTTCTACAACCACGTGGGTTTGCGCTATGGGACAGTGGTTCGCGCACTGCACAGTGAACCTGACAACCCGAGTTTGATTCTAGACTACGGTTCACATGAGTGATGTCTTACCCAATCCTGCGTATCAGCCACTCAAATTGCCATCCTTAACTGACATGCGTGCCAAAGTACAGTATGGTCAACCATCCTCTTGACTTATGACATAAGGCCTTCATCCAGCAGTGGCTAGATAAGGGGCAATACACAAACTATCAGTGGCTGAGATCGCAGAAATCCCAAGTTAATAGAGAACTATTTTTTTTGTCCAAATTGCCATAAAATTAAAGCCTACCAGGTCCCGGGTTCGAGTCTCTCGGCTCCGGTGCCTTTCTGTGTGGAGTTTGCATGCTCTCCCCGTGTCCGCGTGGGTTTTCGCCGGGTACTCCGGTTTCCTCCCACAGTCCAAAAGCATGCTCCTGGATAGGTTGATTGGCTCGCAGACTAAAATTGTCCCGCAATGCCCGGCGATGGACCGGCGTCCCGTCGTCGGGTGTATTCCTGCCTTACGCCCTATGTTTCCAGGATAGGCTCCGGCTTCACCGTGACCCTATATAGGATTAAGCGGTTTCAGATAATGAGATGAGATGAGATTAAAGCCTACCACTGCCTGGGCATTGACATCTTGAGTCATTTTTGGATTGTACTACATCAAAAGTGATTAACTACACGCAATACAATCAAATATGTTGGGAGTACTGAAGTCAAAGCTTTTGTCACCCAACTCCTAAAATTATATTTTTAATGTTATTTCAGTTTTCTGAACAGCCGTGAGGGATGGCGTGCGCGGTGGCAGCCGTTCCAACCATCGCCTCCATCCTGGAGCCAAGCGGTGACTTCCCGGCGTGGCTGGAGGCTCAGGGCGTGAACGCGGAGGTGGCCCAGGCCATGGACTCGGAGCTGGGTATCCGGGACTACGGGGTCCTGCGCGCCTGCGTCGGGGACGGCCTGGTGCGGGCCGAGCTGCTGGCCACGGCGCGCGACCGCCTGCCCTTCGGCTTCTACGCCGTGCTGCGGCAGGTGGTGAAGGCCCTGCAGGGCGCCGAGCCCTGCGACAGTGGAACGATGGCGCGCTGGGATGCCACTGCCGCCTCGTCTCATGGTGACCTGACCCTGGCAAGCCTGGTAGACGTGCTTCTCGCTCTGTTCAGCAACTTGAGCCGAGAACTGCTGCTGTCCATGCGGAGGCTGGGAGGTGGTGATGGTGGAGACTGTGGTGATGGCAGTGGGAATGGAGGGGATGGAGGGATCTTCTCAAGGGATTCACCTCCAGAGCCAGAAAGACTCACACCTGATTACAGGGTGGCCAATGAGGATGATGGCACTGCAAGTGTGAAGGATGAGTACTCAGGCTATGGTGAGTGAGCACCAAGAGTATCCATACAGACTAGTCTATACACTGACTTTGTATTTGTCTTGTTTGTGTTTCAGATGCGATGGTATGTTAATTTTCATGCAGATTATCTAATGTCGACCTAACTTTAGACAAAAAAAAATTGTGGACGAGCATCACCCCATCCATACTCATGAGTAATGAAAACTATGCTGACTGTTGAGGTGCTGGATTCGATTTTGGATTTACCCACTTTTGATTAAAAACTGGGTTCACCGGTTTAACTAACTGATGATATTTTGTATAACAAACTTAACAGTCTTAACGAGAACTATACACATTGAGCTTCCCACTAAATTGTATAAGGTTGGTGAGAGATGAGTCGTGAGTGTTTGGTGATTGATAAATATTTGGTGACGGTCAGGTAAGTCTCATCCAGAGTTGCATCAACCCTTGTATGTATACTAAATATAATCTGTCCTAGTTTTATTGGAGCGCCTCACAACCCACTTTACATTATTATCTTTCCATAGATAGCAGATAAATAAAATACTCTTTGATTCACCACATTTTTAGATCTACTCAACAAAAACCTATAAATTGGACATCAACTACATTTTCGGTGTTATATTTCATTTTCTGGACGCCTCAGTTGTCATAGTTTGGCGTCACAATTTGCAGTACTTATAATATATCCATATATATATGTATATTTCATGAGCATAAGGTGAAGGACTATTGGTTCCAGTCTGCAATTTTTTAGGCCTCTGTTGGCAGAAGGGCCTCCACCAGAGTATACTTTCGAGATCCTCGTTTGAGGGTATTTGGCCTATATTACCACACTGGCCAGAGATACTTCTTGGAGGAGGTAGGAGTATTCGCACTTTACACCACGAGCTTGATTATCCGTTATGATTGATGAACAATTGCGTATCTTGTGTTCATGTTGTTTTTTTTTGTGTTTTTGCTTTAGATGCCACTGCAGTGTTTACAAATACTGAACACCGCTTACCAACACAAATGGACAACCATAACCACCTGTCTGGTATGATGGTCGTGAATACTTTGTAATTTTAATCCGCTGGGAAATTTCATATGTAGCAAAGCACACAGTAACAATTTCTTTACCATCCTTATCGTAAAGAGTGCCATTATGAAGGTAATTATATAGAGATTTACCAAAAAACGCTAATTTATGCAAAAGTGGTTTGACACAGACAACATTGAATGCACTATTACCAGCTCTTCATCCCAGCATGTTAGAAAATAGCACACAAGCAGATATCATAGAGCTACCTCTAAGATCACTTTTTGTAATAGGCAGCAATTGTTGGTAACCGGACTGAAATCAACTCACAGCACACTAGACTGCAGTTTCAGCACAGTTTTCTGACATATAAATTGGAACCAGCTTGGCAGTCTGACTTCTGGGCCACAAAACCGATGTTTTTATTTTTACGATTTTTTTTGTGTGCAATCATTGATGACTGGAGTGAGGCCATGAACTCACTACACTCGATAATCCATGAATTCACTCCATGTTGTCATCAGTGCCTAGATTCCCCATATGCTAAGTGTGTGTTTTCATTGTGGTTTTTGGCAGAGAAAACTCGGCAGACCCCTACCACTGTTGCTGATAGGAGCAGTTACAACGGCGTGGCTCACAACATCAAACTGGAGACGTTTGAAGGTAGAGTTTGCAAATATGTTTATTAACAAGCATGGATGCAGGGTAAGGGATGAGGAACTTGCGACTCAGCCCCCAACTTAATGTCAAACCGCCAAAGACCATGTCTTGCATTTTGAAATGACCCAAAAACAAGATGTATTGTCACTGTAGGCATCTTAGCCATGCATGTTTGGTACAGGAAGCAATTATTTTCAACTTGGTAAAACGTAACGTATGTTTCAAATATTACTACGGTTAGTCACTTCTGTCAATCTTGTGTCTGTGACAAAAGTGCCTGGGGAATATTTATTAATGTCTCATCGCATCTCATTGTCAGAAACCGCTTAATCTTGTACAGGGTCGCGGTGGGCTAGAGCCTATCCCGGCAGACATGGCGTAAGGCAGGTATATACCCACGATGGGACACCAGTCCATCCCGGGCACTGAGGGCAATTTAGTCTTCAAGCCAATTAACCTATGCAGAAGCATGTTTCTTGGACTGTGGGAGGAAACCGGAGCGTCCGGCGAAAACCCACGAGGACACGGGGAGAACATGCAAACTCCACACAGAAAGGCACCCGAGCCGAGATTCGAACCCGGAACCTTCTTGCTGTGAGGCGACAGCGCTACCCACTGGGCCACCGTGCGCCCATAATTATTAATGTGACTTCTTTAATAACGGATGGCTGAAAATCATTCTATTGTAGTTCCATAAGGCTTTCAAGTCCTCTGGCTAGGACTGTTAATGCGGCTCACTGTTGGTTGTGCCGGGATGATGGCTCGTTGACCTGCGCCTTCCTCGTTTGTTGATTTTTTTTATGTCCTATAATTTATTTCCACTATTTGACTTTCAGTTGAACTGTCCTGATGTTTTTGTTGACGTGTCATTCTCTCCACAGCTCAGATTTATGTTTAAAAAAAACAACCCCAAAACGTTATTGTTGCTGATTTGCTCTTATATTGTTGTAGTTGCCGATGTGCCGTTCTCTCCGCAGCTTTGTGCAGCGCTTTGTGACCTTCGGGTGAAAGCGCTCTGTAAGTGCGTTTATTATTATAATCTTAGCAATGCCGACAGAGTGCTATGTTTTGTGAGCCACCAGGTTACCTCTGATAGAGGCCCTCATCCAGCAGCTTTTCGAGATATAACCTCACCAATTGAAGACAGATCTGGGTCACATGAGCACCAAAGTAGAACCACAACGTACATTCTTTTGTGTATTTTAATGACCTTTTATGGTTAACCCACGACTGAAAGTCCACAGCTTTCTGGACTTAACCACCAGTTATGTATTGGAAATCCCATTCCTGTGTCCACACAGCAGCAGAAATGGTCACGTGGGATGGGATAAAGTGGTCGCATATGATGACTATGAAAGAGTAAGCCAAAACAGGAATCCTCCACGAAACATGACGCATAGGCTCCTGAGAAATAATAATTATAATAGCATTTATAGGAATGCCACTTAAATGGAAGTACTTAAAGCAAATTCTAATTTCTCACAGACACATAATGTTAAAATAAGGAGTTGTGTTCATCGCTGGTGAGCAGTGGTCGAGTTATTCAGACGAAGGGACAGAATCGCCTCCTCTCATAACCTATGACAAAACTACGGCCACAAAAGTATTTACCAGAAGACGTATCATAATTCACTTTGCATTCCACCTTAATCTTTCTAGGCCATTTGTACGTTTTTGAACTATGGTCGAACTCGATATTTCTACCTTACACTTGCGCCAACGACCATAAGAGGGCCGTTTGGTAGATGGTGGCTAAACACGTGGCAGAGAGGTAGATGGATAGATGTTTGTTATTACAGCAGAAAGTGCCCAGTGAACTTGCAAGCGCTCGATGCAGGATTGCTTCGACACAACAAACGTCCGAACTGACCAACACATCACCACACAAAAGCAAAAGGAAAATATACTCACAGCAGGAATCTATACAAAAATGAGGGAGTTTAGGTGATATGTACTACGTGCTTATGATACGGAATTCTGTCGCAAAATAGTCCATGTTCACACGTGCATTCCTAAACAATGTATCACCTTTAAAATATATAATTAACATGCTAAACAATTACAGTAATAATTACATATGTTCCGTAATTAATTGGCAACGTGTATGCGAAACAACGAATAATGCGGCAGCTTATTGCGAGGAATTCCTGTATACCTTTTAGAGGGGCTCTGCTGGCAGTGGTGAAGTATATTGATGGCTGCACCTTTGCTTAATTTACCTTTACATTCTTGGAGGTGCAGGAAAATGGTTGATATCGTAGGTCAGCAGTGGAAGCTCAGGGACAGTGGGCGCTTTTGTTTGAGTGTTGCCTCTGCACGTGTCTCAGGAGATGAGTCAAGGGCAGTATCGGGAGGAGAAGGGTGCAACCATCTGCGCTGGGAGGAGACAGGGGCCCACGGCTCTGGGACAGCAAGGACAATGGCAAACAGCGGCTTCCAGCTCGCAGGCAAGACTGGGATGGATCCCGAAAAGTTGCACAACTGCATCAGGGCTAACATGTTCCCATTACTATGGGTACTTTTACCAGTATACACATGTAAAAACACATTCCCATTACTTTTGTAAGCATGTGCCTGTGATCTCATCGTAAAATACAGTTGCTTATCACAAGTCTAAAATCTAGTGGCCAGTCTTGAAAATATTACAATTGAAGATAGTAATGTTTTCAAGCTTTAAGAATCATGCCCATCATCAAGTAATACGCTGAAAGATGGAACTATTTAGTGTGCTAATTATTACACCATTCCACTGTCCTCATTGGCCATTCTTTTTACATTTAAGCTTGGCCGAAAGAAAAAAACAACCCTCACTGAAGATGTCACCAACACTGAAGATATTCACACCTAGTGGGGAATGAGTGGTGTTGGGATAAAACAGGCATGAACTATGTTGTTCCGTCACTTTTGGAAGGAGACTTCGCCAAGCCATTCTTCAGTCCTGTGATGCAACAATTCCCGTAGAATCTGTACATGAGCTGACTTTATTGCTCCACTGCTGTAGTGGATAGCCTTTCCAGAACAGTGTTCAGTGTTAATTTTCTTCCTTTTTTTTTTATTCACTGAAGTTGGATTTTAGTAAAATTCTAGATTTTGGATGTAATTATGTTACAATGCAGTATCGCCAACAAAAACAATGCGGTTATCCTTTAGACAGAATGGCCTCCATCATCACGCCGTGCAATTCCATCCACTGCTCGTCACCAATAATGGAACAGCCAATGGGAATCCAGGGGTGGTGTTTTGCATCTAAGTTAATTCTTTCACTGAGAGCACAAGGTGAATAAAAATACGGCTGGCAAATTGATAGGGATTAACTGCTCTCAAGAATTAGTTTTCAGTTGTAGTGTCATTGCTGCTTATCGTAACACTGTCACATTCCTGCTGTTGCTCAGTTATGGTATAAAATAAACCTCTTAAATGGTAAACAAGCCATGCAATTCCCTCTATCATTTCTGCCTCCACCCTCCTCTAGCCATGAGAAAAGGGTAACATGGATAACAACCGCCTACGCAGATTATAAAAATTCATGAACCCGAGAAAACTTTTATAATTTCCTTTGTTAGGTATTGTGAGAGGGGTGACGTGTCTTCTGCCTTGGCTATTTCTAGGGAGAGGCTTCGAAATAAAAACATTTCTATGCTAGTACTTGTCAGTTAGGACTCTAGTTCATTTAAAAAACTCGTACTGGTGCTGTCTCCTCCTTTCCTTTTAGGTAAACTGTTGGACAAACCCTCTCCAGACCACGTTAACCAGGACGGACACACACGCAGGGAATTGCTTGTGCCTCACCTCAATCAGTTTGACTCCCAATGGCGGCAGCAGCAGGAACCTCAGGATCAGATGATCGATGATGGCGACATTACCACAGATTGTGTTGCAGCCAACACCACCACCAACCCGCGTCTTCCTGCGAGCTGGCGTGCAGCCGTCATCACCGCAGCCGCTAGACGACGCAGCCGAGAGCCCGGCATTGGAATTATCGGTACTGGTGGCGGCGGCGGCGTTGGCGTCGGCAGGAGCGGAGGGCGGCGCTTCGAGTGTGCTCAGTGTGGCCGGCGCTTCACACGCTCGGAGGCGCTGGTGTTCCACATGCGCACACACACAGGCGAGCGGCCCTACTGTTGTGACGTGTGTGGCCGCGCTTTTTCGCTGCACTCGAACCTCAAGGTGCACCAGCGCACGCACACGGGTGAGCGGCCGCACCGTTGCGATGTGTGTGGGCGTGGTTTCACACACCGCTCCAGCTGGAAGAGGCACCAGCGCATGCACGATCGGATATACATGATGCAACAGCTACCAACAACGGCACCACCGACGATGCAGAGCATGGCACAGTGCCAGCAGGAACACGATGGCGCTATTGAACACAGCTAGTGCAATTTATAATGCATTAAAAAAATGCTTGGGTGCTAATTTCATTGTTGAAATAACATTGATTAACAGTGATGCAGTGAGTTAAATCATATGCCCTCCGAGTGAAAATCTGTAAATTCACTGCCAGATTTTTTGTCAGGGACCCACTGTTGCGGGTTTGACGTTTACGAGGCATGTGCGCCTATCACTGTCAGATCAGTAGAGCCAGCTTTCAAAATGCACCAAGCGTTGTGACATGGATGAATTATAAGGTGGGGCGGTTGTGCCACAGTGATGTCAGTAGAGCCACGTTAAAGCCAGGAAGTTAAGTCACTCTCTTTCGGTCAGCCTTTTTAAAACACAGAACTTGAAAATCATGTCCAACAAACTGGGGAACAGTCCAGATATATTACTTCCAGGTAGCACCTGACGGATCGATTTGGCTGCTTTAAACAATGGGTGTTGCATGCCTTCACTGGGAATTTGGAGGCAGTGCTTAAAATGACATGTTCCTCTTGTGTGACCTAGACTTTTATTAGTGCAATAAGATCCTCCACGGTTTACCTCCCACAAAGTTATAATATTGCGCAATGTTCGGGTTCACTCAAACGTTACACTTTTTTGGCTAGGCTTCGGACATTCATAAAAGCAGCCACGATGTAACCTGATCATATTTGCATTTCTAGAGTGCTCTTCACCCGAGGGTCGCGAAGCTCTGCACAGAGCCGTGGAGAGAATAGCACATGAAATAATACCTATAAATCAATGAAGGACGTAAAATAACAAATAAAATCATTGTTAAATGAAGGAAGATACGCTACTAAGCAGGCACAGATAAACAGTGAACCATCATCCAAACGCACAGCAGTGAACAGCATCAACAGTCTGAGCCAGATGAATGAAAGGCCTTACGGAACAATTGAGTCTTAAGACGGTATTTGAAGATGCCCAGGGACTCGGCTGACCAAATTTCCAATGGCAGGGCATTCCAGAGTCTGGGAGCAGTGTGTGAGAAGGCTGTCACCCATCGAATGGAGGTGCGATCTGGGCACATGCAGCAAGCCCGTGTTGGAGGATCGAAGTTGTGTTGAGGCTGGCTAAAGTAGGTCACGGATATATGTCGGAACAATGCCAGCGAGATCCTTGTAGGTGAGAAACGCCGCTCCCCTAGCCCCCCCTAGCAGCGTGCGAGAATCCTGTTACCCACGGAATGGAAGTGCGCTCTGGGCACATGCAGCAATATTGGAGGATCGAAGTTGTCGTGTTGAGGAGGGTGCCTGAAGTAGGTCACAGATGTATGTTGGAGCAGCGCCAGTGAGAGCCTTGTAGGTTAGAAGGATCTTGACTTCAATCCTGTATTTAACCTATAGCCAGTGGAGACATGCCAGCACTTGTGATATGTGATCCTGGATGGGAGTGTGGGTGAGGTCTCTAGCTGCTGCATTCTGCACACGTTGGAGATGATTGATAAGGTAGGCATGGATGCCATGGAACAGTGCATTGCAATAATGGATTTGTGATGAGATGGCCATGTGGATTAGGTCTCAGCGGCGAAGGGTGACAGAATGTTGCGCAGTCTGGCTTTATTTCTGACATGGAAATGGACTACCTTCCTCACCTTGTTGATGTGTGCCTCGAAGGTGACTCAGGAATCAAGAATCCTCACTCCTAAACTCCACACTAACATGTTCCATGTGACAGATCTAGGGTTCTGTCTGCCCTTAACACCGAAGCTGTTGTTGCCTTCCCCTGCACCAAATGGCACACACTCATTAGGTGCTGCTGATTGTACTGATATTAGAAAAGTGAGAATGATGATGCTGACAAAATGAAGATGGTGATTTTAGTGTCTTGGAGAGGTAATGATGCTGATGTAATTTGCAGTTAAACTTGACTGGCATTTGTGTAGACAACTTTGCTATTTTAAACCCAGAATTTTGTAGCAAGTGTGTTAATTAATATCCTCTGCATTAAAATACAGCTGGAAACGAATTCATGTAATTCCAAAAATTAAGCTACACAAAACTGAAATCGTAGCATTCCAAACTAACTGTTAAGTCAAATTGTGTAGGTACAATGCAAATGTTCAGCTATATCAACCACTCAACAGATTCAATAAAATCAGGTTGTCACGCGGGCTATAGACCTCCCATTGTACTATGAAACCAGGGATCCGAGTTAATATCTCAGCCACAACCTAACATCAGTAAGCTCGTGCTATAAAAACCAGTTCCGAAATCTCCTTTACCAAACAGTATTTGATGAGGGTGGTAAAATATTGTCATACATACCTCCCTGTGATAAACACCACATAGTGAGGCTTGCATCTAGTAGTGGGTTGACGTAGGGCTGTCAATTAGTGGCACAAATGAGACAACAAATCGACCAAAAATATGCCGTTGCTGAATCAAATCATGACCCTCAAATGTGATGAGTCATCTGCTCTTTGAGTTGGATGACTTGCTACATGGTTGGTGCTCAGGCTGATTTTTACACTGCCTTAAGAGCAGTCTGCCCATATGATGTCGGCCTAATTTTTGAACGTGAACTGTAATCCAAATCATTAAAAAGTATGCATTGGTGTGGATTCTTCAACATTTTACATCATGTAGGGTGGTGTCGTAGTAATATCTGCGCTTCACGGGAAAAAAAAGTTCTACCAGAGGTGGTTCTATTCCCACCTAGTGCACCTTTCTGTGTGGAGTTTGTGTGTTCGCCTCCTGTTCTGCATGGGTTTCCTCTGGGTTCGCCGTATTTCTCACAACTAAAACAAAAATACTCATTAATCGGCTGACAATATAACGCAGTGTTTGGCAAATGTTAGCGCTGGCTGCCTGAATGGCTGCCTTCCCCTGCCTGTGTGGTTTCCGTGTAACGCCTCTGTAATGATGCAAGTCGCCCTGGAAAAGGGCATCTGCTAAATAATAATTGATTCCTTCCAAAAGCTGCTCTTTCGGGATAGCCACGTCGAATCTCTCCTCCTTCTTGACGTTTCGCCTCCCACGTTAGAGGCATCTTCAGGCATTGTCTTTTGGAAGCAATCATCATGCATCGAGCCGTGAAAACCGACATCAATACAAATAATGATTTAAAATCACGAATAATGTAGTTGATGCTCAAAATATTTCATCATACAGCATAACGAGATGGGTGACGTTATGACATGTTGTGATCATGTTATGACATCAGCAAGGAAGGGCTATATACTATTATGCACATCAAGGCACAAACATATCTGCATAATGATGTTTGAAAGTTACCACTCATAACAGCTGAGCAGTATCATGGTCAGTATGTTTACCAGCCAAGCCAGTTGGGCAACATTAACTGTTGGGATACCAGCTCTCCAGCCACTCTTTCATTCTTAGGGGAAGAGGACATGAACACGTGTTCCTTATTGGTGTGGTCTGCTGTAAAAGTGGACCTCAACAAGCTTGGGAGAAATTATTTGCAGGTGGGTCAGTGTTACAGAATTGTAGCCAAAATTAAAATGTCTGCTAAAACTATTTGAAAATAAAAATACGAATATCGTTTGTACAAGTGTTCAGTAATCAGTGACGAATCGTTTCCAGGCCACAGCTGACCTCTTTAACAAGTTATATCGAAACCAGACCAAGGACCCCTCTTCCACCAACTCAACACTGATCAGCATAGTGATTTATGGCGAAACAACTTCTATGGTTACATAACATGTGAAAGTCTCCATTCAGCAGTGGACTGAGATATGCTTAAAACTCCACCTACTGTGAATGTTTCAATGTTTAAATGTGACATGAGAGCGATGACAGATTCCATGAATTTGAGCTTGGTTTTCCTTTCAGTTGTGATTTGTTAAATAATTTTTCCTTAATGCTACAGGAAGAAACTCACTGGGTATATTACACAACCGGGCAGAGGTCTGTCACTTTGACTAAGTGTAAATGCACCTGTAATAATAAAACAAAGACCCCTCATATAGCCTTAACAGACTGCAGGGTCAAGTGCCGTTAGCGAGCACCGACGAAGGTTGACACGGCACACCACGGGGTGGGTGACCAACACCACGCCCAGCCGCCTTTGTTTCTCTAGTGGCAAAATTTTCACTTTCAACTAGGCACTCATTTGAGGCTGAGTCGACCAAGGGGAGGCCCGGGACCAGTTCATAAAAACATCACTGGTGTTGACCGTGAGCAGGATTCGAACTCAGGTCGCCGGGTTTCCATCCCAGCGCGCTAATCGCTGGGCCACCGCCAACCACTCCTGTAATGTAATAATGATACCACTGTCAACAGTCACGCAAGCAGTCTGACGGATGTTTACGCAGGCCTCATCTTGAATGACGTGCCTACAAAACCGGAATAAAGTGACAACTCACCAGCTATATCAATTTCAGATGTAGTAGTTGGTGGCAAAAGAACAGCTCAGAAGCACCGGTCTTTCACTTTGCTAATAATGGCAGACGAGCTCGGTGAGTGGCAACATGATTCAATCAGCCAGCCCTGCTGCTCGTTGTGCAGTCACCAGGTTGCCCCCTGTCAACCACCTGACATGACTGAGCAAGCAAACGGACAAGCGGCCCTACGGCAAAGACACGTGTGGCCGGCTCGTTGGCTCAGGACTACACGCTCAAGACCTCGACGCACACGTGCGAATGGTTTCAGTCACCGCACCGCCAGCTCGAGCACCACACGCGCATATGTACGCCGACACACCGCTGAAAGGGATGATCCCCGATGGTCAAGAGTTATTTAGTGATGGCCAAGGAACAAATGCAACCAATGGTACGATCATCATAGATATGGCACCACGTCAAAAAAAATCTTGTGACGTGATGTCACGAAACCCACTAGTTTTATTGGGACTCGCCAGAAATTGTGAATCTGCCGTAGGATATCTCGCTGGTGAAGACGTACGGGAGCGGCGTAGTTTAAACGAAATCATTTTAACTCGCGGTGTCTTGCGAATTTCAACAATACGCATCGCAATGCCCGTAATCTCAACCCCTTCATCTCCGTTCATTTCATAAAGGCGTCCAGCAAATGCTGCACGTTCACAATTGCGATGCCTGAACGGAGAGCGCTCTCATAACAGCCAAACTCGTAGCTTCTCCGCAGACACCCGGCTTCCGAGGTGCGCGGGCGACCACGTGGCGCGGCTTCTCCCGGCTTGTAGCGGCAGCCCGGCGTCGTCTGCACTCATTCAGAGGCGATAGATGAGCAGAGGTCTTCTGGAGTTTCCGGTGCTTTATTTAATAAAACAACAGAACGTCAGTGCCCGGGGTAACGCCGGCACATCGACTTGTAGCCGCCTCGCGCTCAGCGCGCTATCCTGACGGATCACATATTGCGTGGCCTCCTCCTCACATTTCCCCCCGAATTTCTCTCCAGCGCTCACATACACGCGCTTATATGCATTTTCGCACGCACAACTACCAACTTCGTTACCGACCAATCAAAGCGAGTGCGCAACTGCCAATTTCGTGACCGACCACAAGTTATGACTCAACGTGGATGTCGTCACATTAATTCAGCCGGCCGCCTCTCGCACGCACCCAGCCTGTCACGCGCGAGGCTGGACACCGCACAATTATCCCCCCAGACGGTGCCTCCTCTCCCACCGGGTACAATCACGCCCCTCAACGCAGGGGTGCACAACGTATGTTGTTGTGACACCACGGCTTCGACTGCGGGCTTGTGACGGCTTACAGCGGTAACACCACGGCGAGTGTCAGCACCCACTCCTCCACAGATCAGCCAGCGAGCACGGACGAGCAGAGACTTCTTGATTTTGATGCTTTATTGTAACCAGCGAGACACGGGCCGGAGTGTAGCGACACACAACGAGCAGCCTACATCTTGACGATCCTTCTCGTTCCTCCAGTCGACTATCTTGCCCCTCCAATCCCCCCCTGCCTATATATCCCCGCGGCCCCTTCGAACGCCTTCTAAATGACATCACCTTTCTACGGTCAAAGTACCCTGCCCCCACCACGGCCCGTTGGTCGATCATCAACCCCATGCATCGTCACCACATCACGAGACATCACGAGAAAGCATCGTCACCATATCACGAGACATCACGAGGCGGCTGAGTCATCATATCACGAGACATCACGAGACACTACGAGACGAGACCAGAAAGCTGACGCCCCCCCCAATTCCTTAACTCTGCATTGTCATTAAAGAACAGTTCCAAATAAAATAACCAGTGTCACAAAGTGGCCACGGTACCTGTTACTGCTCCACATCCCCTTGGAGGCACACAGAACATTGACAGCAGGCTGTAACAGGATAGGCTTATGCTAAAATAAGAATAATTTAACATAGGCCAAACATCAAATTGTTTTCAAAGCAATTCGGTTGATTTTTTTTATACTCTTCATGGGCCGAATAAAAGATGTATTCCGAAGCTCTCCCACGAGCCGTGCGTTGTGCACCACCGCACAAAGCCCTCAATAATTACCCGACTCGTGATGAATCAACCACAATAATCCTGTGAAGCATATACAATCACGATGCATAATTTGGCAAATAATTACTAAGTAATATTTAGTAGACGCCCTTATCCAGGGCGATTTACACCATTATACCAGTGTGATGAAACCAGAGCGGTGAGGGGAAGGCAGCCATGCATTCAGCCGGCGCCAACATTTGCCAGACACTCCGTTATATTGTTATCGGCCAATTAATTATTGAGATCTTTTTTTTTTAGATGTGAGAGGAAACAGGAGAATCCGGAGGAAACCCACGCACAACAGAGGGAGAGAACACAGAAACGTCTGCACAGAGAGGCGCCCTCGGTGGGAATCGAAACGCCTGGGTCAGGACTTTCTGCGAGGCGCAGATTTTACCACCGCGCGAAATGATCAAAACATTCCTCTCCAGCGACAGTTAAACACATATACATACAACGTTTCGCGATTACTTAAAATCGCGATCATTAAACCCGCGATATTAATGATTTTACTGAACTAGGTGGTCAGGGATGTCTTTGTGACCCCAATTTAATCCCCTTCAACGTAATATTTCTGTAAAGCAAATGGGCGTAGACTGCAATGGTAAGCAATGTAAAAATAACACGCAAACTACATTAGTCTGAAATAAACAAGGGTTAATTAAAACAATTAAATGAGCAAAACGTTACGAGTCAATTTTAAACGTGAGTCACAAAACACGTGGAGCGCCGTGTACGTACAGGGCGGTTACCCGATTGGCTGGAGTTGAAGGTAACCAGCAGGGCTCACGGTGAGGCCACGGGCGGCCGTCTTGGTAAGGGAGGCGCCCCGTGTGATCCGTGGCTTCGAGCGTCGGCTCGACTCGGAGACGTCGCACAGACCTAACTCCCCGCTTACGACGCTCCCCCTGACCAAGATGGCTGCCTGTTCACTCCCCGCCCCCCCACGGTGTGCGCGTCACCACATCCCCCAGCGCGGACCGCCTCGCCTGCTGTGATGGAGACGGGGGAGGGATGGTGGTCTGCGCGCACCGCCCGTCGCTCGTTAAAGTTTCCGCTCTAATCCCGTGGTCACCTCGCGATTTGTTTCGTCCGTTCCGCCGCTCGTGGAGCTGAGAAGGAGGCCGGGAGACTCGAGGCCGGCGCTTTACTCGCCTGACCGCCGCCTGACGCGACCCCGTCCTCAGTCGCCGCTCCCGGGCAACTCCAGCCGTCGAGCGTGAGATTTCACAAGGCCAGCCTCGCTCTGCTCTCGCACACGCGTCGCCAGTAACAAGAATACATGATAACAATAAACACCACACGGCTCTTGAGCACGACTACGCAACAACACTCCGGCACAGCCACCTCAAACCCGCATTCACAACGGCCCTCCGCGCCACCACGACCCAAGCTCGCGGCGATGTCACGGACGCTCTCACGCATTTAACGTGGGTCGCTAATGGTCGTTCCATCAGAGGTGATCTCTCCCTTCCCAGCAAACGAACAACGCTACCGTTGTACTGCGTCGCGCTGCTCTCACGCCATGAAATCCGAGTCACGCTCGGCCCTCACGCTGCCGCTTGTTCGTCTCCCGCAACTCGGATTGCACATCGATCGCCTGAAGGCGCTTTAGTAATGCATCAAAACGAATGTCATTCTCCAGTCACACCATCACGCCTCCGTCCGCACTACAGGGTGATCTGGATGTGTTGTGACCCCACGACGTTTCGGAGAGTTACATAGGGATCACAAGACACCGGGACCACCGTGCACACAACACCGCACTCGCCCGACACTTATACCACACACGAGCCTATTCTTCATTCACTTGGGTCGTCACCTCGCAGGCACAAATCACCGGGACATATCATACATAGCGTAGACAGAGTAAGAGAGAGAAGATTATGTGTAATTAACAAACACCCGGGCATGCAATCATTACGTGTTCCTTGAAAACGTATTGGTGTCCCAGGACGGTTGCGTGTCATTGGCGGGGCGCTCATTCTCTTCTGGCCGCATGCTCCGGAACTCCTTCCCTCAAATAATTCGTGCTGTCGCCTCCCTAATCCTTTTCAAGCCTATAATGAAGACGTCCATTCTTTTCCCTCTTACCGTCTTCCTGTGCCAATAAAATAAACGTGCCCACTTATTCTGTCGAGCGTCTTGAGATGTTTAGAAGTCGCTCACTCCAACACAGTCCCGCAGGCTACGAAGCTCGTCGCAGCGCCGGCTTCACATCCCTCTCAAGCACAACCTTCGCAACAGCTCCGCCAGATAAAGCACCCGGCGATTTTAAAAAGAGCTCCTCAAAACACATGCCTCGCACGAAATATGTGCCCGCTATGAATTGCGTTTATTAGTGTCAATGCATATTGTGTTTGCGTATGGGTTTCCATGCACATTGTGACGCCGTGTTGGCAGTGATGAACAAGCAAAAGCTACATGTTTTCAACACATTTGTCAACTTTGCACTCAATGAGACGATAGTAAGCTATTGGTACGTTTGGCCAGTGTACGTATCTACAGAGAATATATTAGTGTAAATTAAGCATCGATTCTGTCATTAGCGCTTCATCTGTGTTGTAAAGAAGGGCCAGTGTCCAATACGTAACATATGTACTGTATGTTTTCCGTTTAGTGCAGTTTGATGAATTTGGTGAAATTTGTTGTGCAAATATATGGGTTGCTATGTAAGTATAGCTATCTAAGTACATTAATGGGTACTGTATAATTGTTTAGGTCTCTGACTGCTTTGTTCTGTGATATAAATATGCCAACTATTTTTGTTCAATGCTTTTAGATGCAGAAACCCTATTGTGGTGGAGGGGTTTGTGTGTTTAAATAACCTCAGAGCTGTGCCACCTGGAGTCTAGCACGTCTGGTAGGTCTCGCTTGTTAAACAGGTCTGGATAGAGGTTCCAGACAATAATCGAAGACCCTCTCACTTTAGGAGGTTGGCGTCAGGAATGGCATCCAGCCGTAAAACTCTGCCCCAATAACCTTGTATTGATCGACAACCAGTAAAGAGTTTCATGTTTCAAATCCAGCAGACCACCGTTTTAATACTCTGGGTGTATTAACTATAAAATACATGCCACTTGCTTCTACAGCGGACATTAAAGATCCCCGGAATTCACATGAAAAGAGTAGGCCACTGTGTGCCGCATTTTGGTCAAAATTTGTCAAATTTGAAAGTATATCCACCACATAGCAACATTGTCTCCTACTGCAGAACGTGGTGCCTTTGTGATTGCTTTGCTCAATAAGAATAAGGCAAATGCTAAATATACCAATGCTTTGGTTTGACAAATCCACGTTGTGATTGCAAATTGTATAAACTTGTGTAGGTGATGGCGTGCATTACGGCAGACCTGCCGGACCCCCGGACCGACTTCGCTGCGTGGCTGGGTGCACACGGGGTCAAGGTGCCCTGCTTTGCTGAAGCTGTGGAGCGAGAATTTGGCATTGGAGATTACGATGACCTCATAGCATGTGCCGAGGACGAACAGGTGACACATGGAGCCACAGTATTCACTATTAAAGGTAGTCATTCAGAGATATTGACTCACAGCCACGAGAGGGGCAGAGGGAAGACAGCCACTTGGTTATCCGATGCCAACATTTGACATACACTGCATCCTATATATTATGATTTTATTGGCCAGTGAATAAGTGTTTTTTTAGTTGTAGAAGGAATCCCATACAACAGGAGAACACACCTACTTTCACACAGAAAAGTGGTCACACCAACCTTAACCCTAACCCTGACCTCTTCGTTCTGCAGGTGATGCTGGAGCTGTTTGCGATGGCACGGTGCCGACTACCGTTCGCGCTGTATGCAGCGCTACGCCGCGTCATGAAGGTGTGCGCAGCTGCTCTCCCGCAGGCCCACACTGAACACGAGCCCGGCACAGGCCTGAAGGGGCTGCTTGCCATCATCGTTGCAACGCTCAGCAGTCTGAGCCAGGAACTGCTAAGGTCAGCGCACAAGTTCAGCACCCTCAATCTCACGCAAGGCCAACAGTGGGTCGGTGACGGATATGACGGAGATGTGGCCAGCCCAGGTGAGTGGAGATGTTTGACATGAGGGTTGAATGTGAGAATGCATTCATGATAAGTGTGAGAGTGGAATTCGATGGAGGCCCTTTGGATTTGTTGACCTCTTACCCTGGCACTGAGTGTCAGTCCTTAAAATAATAACCCATTCCCAGAGATTCAATATGTGTCCGAGTATGGCTGGATAATGTATTTCGGGCATTTTACACTTCTTTAATGTCATTATCACAGACACTTTTACTATTACTGTTGATAGTGATGTTGTTTTTGCTGTAATTACTATTGCTACTGCTGCAATTGATAACGGTTGCATTACCAGTACTGCTGCCATTGTTGCCACTGTTACATGCTGCTGTCGAAGCTTTTGGTATCGTTAATGCTATTGCATCTGCCGATTTGGCTGTTGTTACTCTTGCATTTTACTTCTGTTGGGTGATGCTTCTGTTGCTGTCATTCATACTGTTGCCATTTCCGTGTCCGTATAGACAGTGACGGGGGCGTGAGGCTGGATGGGTTTGTGCCTCCCATGCCTTGCGAGGACAACGCTGTGAGAATCAAGACTGAGGACTGCAAAGGTGCAAGCCCATGGCTCACGATCGATTGTGGGGTTAGCGCTGATGCATCTACTGTCTCAATTACATCACCACGCAAAGACATAAGTGTCTGGACCAGACTGGGAAAGAACCAGAAATATGATGATTACTTCGAAAAGCTGCTCTCTCGGGACAGCCACATCATTTGCTTCCTCTGTTCACCTTGCGACGTTTCCCCTCACGTTAGAGGCATCCTGCGCCTGAGGATGCGTGAGCCTTTGAGTGTTATCCATCATATACATGATGTGTCTTCTGTCAGTACTCCAGTGCGCTCTGAAACTATAACACTGTCAAAGGGAAAATGAATGTGTTTGGGGGTGGGGAGTTCGGGGTAATATAATGCAAGACCATTCAGAAATGTTCTTGAGACCCATTGATACTCCTGAATAAATAAAATATGATGTTATTAAGCTTTCCAACTAAGCTTGGAAGCATGAGTGCAATAGCTCTTACTGCATGTTAATAACAAGGGTTACTATAATAATAATTGCACTTCTAGAGCACTTTTCACCCGAGGGTCACAAAGCGCTGCACAGAGCTGTCAACAGCAACATCAGAGCAGTTCAGTTGAAAGTCAAATAATGGCTATAATTTAAAAGACATAAACTAAGCAATAAAAATAAATGTTAAACAAGCAAAGGAAAGAATAAGTGTTCCTGAGCAGGCACAGGTCGACAGTGAGCCATCATCCCATCACGACAACAGTGAGCCATATCAACAGTCCTAGCCAGAAAATTTCAAAGCCTTACGGAATATGTGAGTCTTCAGATGAGATTTGAAGATGCCCAGAGACTCAGCTGACCGAAACTCCAATGAAAGGGCATTTCGGAGTCTGGGAGCAGTGTGCAAGAAGGCTCTATGATGATTCACTATTAACAAAACTTGAAAACAAAGTTATGTTGATGTTAGTGACTTGCCCTATTGAGAACTGGCCAATTTGAAAGTTGTGTTTATTGCTCAGATGAAGTTGTGGAGGAAGAGGTGGAGGAGGAGGGACCGGATGGAGGAGGGCCGTTTCCACCCGTGTGGGACCCAGCGGAATTTGGCACCGCCGCCAATGACGACTATACAGGTGATGCTCCAAAGATGCGCTGCCCGTAAAGCTGTTTTTTGATTGTACGAGACTCTTCCAAGCCAGAAGTGTATTTGCTATTGTGTACCACTTGCTTGACAGTGGTGTGTTTGGAAATTACTGAATATGTTTTGCTAGGACTCTTTGTGTCATTGTGTAATGTAAGATCTGCACATGTGTGGTGCGGTAGCGTAGGATGGACCACGTGTCACTCGCTTACTGGGGGTTCATATGTTGTCGTGGTTGCTTTCATGCCGTTCCCTCCACAGCTATGTGCAGTACTTTGTGACCCTCGGGTGACAAAGTACTGCACGATCGATGGCGCCTCCTCTCTCCTTTGCGACATTTCGCCTCCCGCGTTGGATTGGAGGCATCCTCAGGCTCTAATTTTGTCAAGCTCTGCCATATCTGTCGCTGCAACTGCCTCTTGCACAAAGTGACTTAGGTGTGTTTTAATGTGTATTCTGCCAAGGGTATTTAGGGGCGGCACGGTGGCTCGAAGCACTGTCGCCTCACAGCAAGAAGTCCCAGGTTCGAATCTCGGCTTGGGTGCCTTTCTGTGTGGAGTTTGCATGTTCTTCCCGTGTCCGCATGGGATTTCGCCGGGCACTACGGTTTCCTCCCACAGTCCAAAAAACATGCTGCTGCATAGGTTAATTGGCTCGTAGACTAAATTGCCCAGTGCTCGGTGATTGACTGGCGTCCCATCATGGGTATATCCCTGCCTTGCGCCCTGTGTTTGCCGGGGTAGGCTTTGGCTCACCGTGACCCTATACAGGATTAAGCAGTTTCTGACAGTGAGATAAGATGAGATTAGGCTGTATAAAAGAAAAGAGTTCTCGAACACTGATTTTAATAACCAGCTACACCTCACCGGAATTGATTTACGAACCCATCTCCCTCTCTCCCCACACCCAGTGCAAGGGGATGAAGGCGTAGACAGAATGTGCATCACCAAGGAAGACAGCCATGGCAGTGGTGATGATGCTGAAGAAGACAAAACCGTGCTACCGAGGCCTCCTCCACCTCTCTCGAGGTCTCCGCTCTCTACAACTACACTGCCTCGGCTGTCACCCTCCCTGCCACCGTCATCACAGCCACCATTGATACGGCCACCCCTTTCAGGCCAGGAGGCCATGCACCAGCAGTACATGTACGTTATCCAGGTTATGAAGAGCTCAGCTGCGGGAGGTGGTCTGGACAGTGGCTGTGCCAGTAGCAGCAGCATCAGTGGTGGCACCATTCGGCCCTTTGCTCCACCGGTAAAAGAGGCCTTCACCAGCCGTCGATCAGCTCCCAGTAGTAGAGCTTCATCAGCAGGAGGAGAGGATAAAAAGGTGGGCATAGGGGTTGGTCACCTTTCATCAGAAGGGCTGGTGTCACCACTGCTGCCACCAAAGCTGCCACCAAAGCTCGGAGCGCCGGGCGTTCCGGTCCGCAAGCCGTTCGTGTGCCAGCTGTGTGGTGAGGGCTTCACACACTCGAGTGGGCTCTCACGCCACAAACGAATCCACACCGAGAAGCTTTACAAGTGCCATGAGTGCGGAAAGGAGTTCCTGCTGGCGTACACGCTCAAAAGGCACCGGCGTGTACACATGCAGGCAGAGAGTGGGGAATGGGCTGGAGTGGGCTTGGGAGATTGGGTTAGATCTGAGAAGCTGTAATAACGATGGGCTCACTTTTCATTTTACTCTAAGCATATGGTATTTGAGAATATAGATATAAGTGTGACAAAAGCATTTCACTGCACAAGGAAGTTGTAGGTGCACTGAATTCCATTGGCAGTGTGGGTACTGTACTGATGTAGGTTTTCACAGTTCGATGCATGATATCGCTTCATGGGAACCGGAATGTCATATCCTCATGCCTGAGGATGCCTCCAACGTGGGAGGCGAAACATCATGAAGGAGAAAGGAGGAGTGGTTAACGCGGCTATCCTGAAAGACCAGTTTTTGGAAGCAATCATCAATGTCGATACTCTTGTAACATTTCTATATACCTTTGGAGGTTATATTTCACTGCATGGGATGACCGCTGGTAAAGTCCCAATTGATGGTACTTATTTTGTTAGCCATGAAGAGCTAATGGAGTCCGTTGATTTGAACTTATATCTCGAGTATTGTGAGTTGAGCGGCCTGACCACAGGATCACCCAGTGGGGTTTGATGGTTTGGGCCAGGACTGAACATGACACTGATTCTAGCAATGGCTCCAAATGTAGAGAAAATCTTGGCTTGACACTAACTATTAAGGGGTTATAGATTGATTCCAAACCATACCAAAATGTGGTGTGAGTCAGTTGGATACCCTGGGGCATATAAGCACCATATAATGGAAAATCTTTATAAATGCAATTCATGCAAATCCTGATTCTGACCATAGCCTTAAACCTAACCTGTTCATACAGTAACTCTTACATTTACCCAAACACTATGACATGCCTGCATAAGACCATATGTGACCTTGTTCCTTTCTACTAGTTTGCATTGGTACCCCAACGCTCAGAGAACCAATGGTGAAAAATCTGAATTACTATGGTAAGTTTTAACTCGGTATCAAATATTTTCTGTTACCCTGACTAAAACTCTGATCCTAACCCTTTACCGAATAGCCTAATTACGTCACTGACCCTAACGAACCATAACTTTGGATCATCACCTGCTCGTGATGTCAGTTTTGCCACGTGGACCATTGATCACTTTGGTGATGCCTTCACACAGTACAGTAAATGCTTTTCTGACCCAGTGAAGTTAATGACTTTATGACCAGTAGTACAGCAAGCAGTTTAATAACAGGTTTCCTTTGCAATCAAGACTCAAGAGTTTTCCTTTTATGTGCACTGGGGATTTCCTTCTGACATTGCATTAAGGCGTAAACAATTTTCTGTTTGCTAAGAGACTACATTTACAGCTTTGTTAATTTATTCCACATATACACTTGCGAATAGCAGCACTGCTCATAGGTGTGCGAGTCATGAAAAGCTCCTCGCATCTTGCGTGTGAAAAATATTTTTGGACGGTACAGACGACAATGAATCCGGTAAGGGACAGACAAAACATTTTAAAATAATTTTTAAAACCTGAATCTTCACCATTGTGACCATCAAACTATAATGAGAGTTAATAATTACTTACCTAACATTGATAACTTGTAAGTAGGTTTTTCCTGGTTGCAGCTCAGCTGTGTTTATTCTCACCCTTTATATGCGAGCTGCGTCAAATTATTAACTGCTGCCCGCTTGTCAAGGCGCTTTGGCTTAGTGAAAGCAAGTATGTCAAAGAGTCAACAGATGCTTGTATTTTTTTTGTTAATGCTGGCATGAAAACTTCAACCTAAAGCTCTTTGCCAAGAATGACCCGCATTATTCTGAGTAGTAAACACAATCGAGGAAAACAACATTTAAGTCATGCACCACTCAATACTGCCAGGTAATATAGATCTAACACCAATGCGTGTAAATTGACTTGCCACATATGCGAAATGGGGATATCTTTTAGTCGAGGAAGGCATTTTTAAAGACCAGGGAAAGTAAAGATTTTAACTGAAATGGGAGGTGGCAAAACCACGTTATATTTTTTTACTGTAGAAGATCTCTCGAGGTTCGTTAAGGAGAAACAAAAGAAGTGCCTCAAAGGCAACGTGCTGAGGACTGGAGTAAACTATAGTGATGGAGGTAATTAGCTGATTTATTTTAATATGGAATGATGCAGTCTCTTGAGTGGCTAGGAAAAGCAGCTTTGAAATCGCAGCGGTGTGTTTTGAATGGTGCAGAGGCACCAGGAGTTTTGGGAAAGCCTTTGATCCCAGTCTGTATATGTCTTCAAAGTCGTCAAAGCTTGGGACAAATGGTAGTGTTGACATTATCCAATCTTAGACTGAGGGAAATATAATGCTTGTTACTGTAGAGGAAACAATTTTTTTCTTTCTCAAATATATTCTCTGTGAGCCTAAAAAGAGAAATTAGAATCTAGGAAAAGACCCAAGTATTTAAAATTGTCAATGAGTTTTATTATTTGGGAATCAGAAACTATTTGGAAAGAAGAGGAAGGCTTCTCTGTATAGTATTTGAAAACAATTACGTTTTCTTTGCATTGAGGATAGGTCTAATGGCAGCTACTTTTAGTGGCCGGGTATCAATAGCCTGCTGAAGTTTGACGTAAAGATCCCACAAATCCATGAGGGCTGTCATCAAAAAATAAGATTATAACAGTGGATGAGGTCGTTGATACAAAGTGACATAAAATGGGGCCCATATTTAACAAATAAGTTATAAATATTTACATCACACCCATTCTGTATAAATAAGCAATACATGCAATTATAGAGTCTAAATTACATACTGTACTTTGTGCATTATCTGTTTTTTGTTTTTTTCCAGGCGACAGCCTTCGTCATTTATCCCAGATAATAGAAGGTTGACCGGAGCTGGTCTGTGCATTATAACTGATGTTTCCCAATTTTCCCAAACTTATGCCTACATTGTCCAGTCTCATTTCAGCTCACTTGAAATACCTTTACTCCGAATAATATAGAAAGACGGTGAACTAAATTAAAACGACAGGTGGGTTGATATTGAACCACAGCTGGCCGATAACAATATATAGGGTGCAGTGTCTGGTTGGTTGGCGTTGGCTATCTGGTCCCCCCCCCTCCCGGCACTGTGCCTCCAAGTCGTTCTCCCTTCAAATGAAGACGTTCGACATTAAACGAATACTGTACACGTTATAAATTGTAAAAAAAAATACCTGTAATCTCTCCTCATTGTAAGCCCCCACAACGGGTACAGTTACACAGAAAGCATTGGTTGGTGTATCAAATTTACCAGCCTCTCTTCCCACACAGATTTTCTTCAGGCCGGTATTTTGTGGTGTTCTTGAGGATTCTCTGAATGTGTGGGATTTTTCTGGCACACCCGTTTCCTACAACATGCGATAAATTGATGTGTGAAATCAAATGGTTAGGCCAAACAATCGAAACAGGACCCGAACTCAAAAGAAAGAGTTTTGAAGATGTGTTAAGGATTTCTTTTACGCACATAAACGTTTCTATATCTGTACATTAAAGTAACTATGATTGTTAATAGATATTCATTCCCCCGGTACGGCAGTTCAGACGATAAAAGCGATTTTTAATATCTCCCCTGCTTCTGCCCACACATTAGTGTACGTGGGTATATCAACGTCAGTTGATTGGCAGATCACGTGTGGTGGGGTAAAGTGTGAGCACGGTTAGTAGCCCGGTTCCGAATGGGTTCCTTTGCCGAGTTCCATTAGTAAAAGTCGAAATACATTGTTTAATGTTAAACTGTATTGTATACGAAGCAGTAATGCACGCGATCCTTTCTAAATTTGGACAGTATTTGTATTATTGTAAATATGTATAGGTTTTAAATTGTAAAGTCGGAACACAATATTTACAGTGTTTACTGCAATTTGTAGTATATTGTGGGAGCTCATTCCTAAGAACAGTACGAGTGTTCCTAAGTCGAACGTTCCTAGTGGGGGATTACCGGTTTTCCCACCTCTTCCGAGACGTTTGGCCGGTGTGCCAAAGTAGGTCAAATACTCCTTTGGTGGGGCTGTCTGGACCTCCCTCCAGTGGAGGCCCTTTCCCCAGGAGTGGTGCTTGAGGTTAAAGCCGGGGCTGTAGCTTTATCTAACACGTTACACTCACTGCTTATGCAAGAAAGTTAACGGCAAGATGGTGACGCAACTTCTCCGCTTGAGAGAAAGAAAGTCCTACCCGAGGTGGTTCAATGCTCGTTTCAGGCGCCTTTCTGTGTGGGGTTTGTATGTTCTCTCCCTGTTCTGCGTGCGTTTCCTCCGGTTGCCTTCCACAAAAAAAACCCCACTAATTGATGAATTGCCGATAATATATATGACACAGTGTGGCAAATGTTGGCGCTGGCTAACTGCGTAGCTGCCTTCCCCCATACCCACCTATTTGTGCTTTCCTCACGCCCCTTGACTCGTTCCCTGTGAATGAATAGCTTCGAAATTGAATGAATACATTCGACATGTAATATGTGCGCGTTTTTAATTGTATTAAATAAAAAGAAAGCTTCACAATGGACGACATTGCTTTCTAAAGCCTCTTCACGTGAGTTAGACGTAGTGTTGGGTATTCATATTAGTGTCGCATTAACCACCGAGTACCAGATATCCGAATGTTTATTTTTATTGCTGCGGAATAGTCCACACATAACTCCCAACTTACTGTATACTATTACAGACAGTTCTTAAGCTGTAGTGTTATGCTCCCAAGTGAAATAGTAAAATAATGGAGATCACATGCATGGGTCCTGTTTAGTTGATGTTTATAATTATAGCAGAAAGTACCCAGTGAGCTTGCAAGAGTCCCAATACTGTACGTGTTAGCCCAGGGATGTATTTCATTATGAAATATGGTGGTAGCATTCACATTAGATGTGCAAGGAGGCAACATGTCTGTAGGCCATGATAAGGAAATGAGGTTAAGATTGTGGGATCTGCTACGGTGAATGTAGTTCTTCAGCTGAATTGTAATCCTTTGAATATGGCAGCCTTCTGTACATTTTTGGCTTTATATCCCGTCAGAGATCAAGGAAAAGGTCATTATCATTAATTGATATATCAAGATCAAGTACCGATATGCCCCAGGGAATATGGTCTCCATTGTGAAAATGCGAGCCACAGGTTTGAACATGTCATGGCGAGTTAACATAAAATGTTGGTTTGGAATATACATCACCCTGTTTCGTTTGTTGACTTAGTGAGACATCACTTGAATAAACAAAATTTTCCACTTTGCAAGTCAGGTCATGATCCCTACAAATCTTGCATTTTGAAAAGTGGCATTTTTTCCCCATACGCTGGGTGTTATTCCCGAACCTTAATGAATTTTGGCTGACATTTTTCCAAAAAAACTATGCGCTTGTTACGATCCAGAATCCTGATAGTCACATATCCTATTTTCATAGGGTGTGAATTAACTGGCATTTACATCCCAGCATGTAGACCTTAGTGGTATTCCACTTATCCGTTATCTATTCATACACAAAGTGTTAACCATAAAAGACTCTATCTCTAACTCGATCCTAAGAGGATCTATTGGTTACAGTAGAACACACTCATATGCTGTCCACTATAACAAAGTGAAGCTCATCTAGTTTTTGTCTATTACTAATCGTTGAACTGTCAAAGCCAGTAGATGCATAATTTATTTGTTCCGCAGTCTCTGTGCGTTCAGATTAATACATTTGAAAATGTGTACCATTTTAAAAATGAAATTTCAAGCAATGTATTTTGGTTGACCTGACCTAAGTGCTGAAACTTTTTTAAAAACAGTTTTGTGTATTGCTAACTTAATTGATCTGATTTAACTATGAATCTTGGGTTGGTTTAAAGTGTTAAAAGATGCAAGTCTGCCAGGGGAGTAATGTATTGCACCGAGATTACACCTGCTTTGTAAATAAAGAATTTGATTTATATCATGTGTACTAATTAAGTGTATGGATGTGCATGTTGAGTGGTTGTGTAAGGGTGCAGCCCTTAAATGAATTGCTAAGGCCCACTGCTGGAAGAAGGGCCTCCACACGATTCTTTAGACCTCTTCCAAGACTTTTCCACACTGGTCGGTTGCCTTGAAAGGGTTGGAGTAATTCACAATTTATATCAGCACAATCTATCTGTCGTAGGAATTCTGCATCCAAAACTTACAAAATCGCTGTGTATTTTCTGCTGTAATAAATATCTAATGTACTGTCTAGACATCAAATACGTCGTTGTTGCCGACATGTCGTTCTCTCCACAGCTCTGTGCAGCGCTTTGTGATCCTCAGGTGAAAAAGCGTTCTGGAAGTGCAAATATAACTGCAGTGTACCCATGCATTATACTCCTGAGTGGAACGAGGTGGAGCAATTTACAAAGCCAGTATGCTCAAGCATTGCAATCGCGACAATATACTGTGTTTACAAATGCATAGCATAATTAAATAAATGTACAAGCGCTTTATCGAGAAATTCAAAGCATTGGAAATAAGTTATAACCACGTTACACAAAGCAAGTAAAATAAACAGCCACTAGTACACATCCGTACATGCACATTTTTGGTTTCTGTGCCACCTTCAAGAAGTTCCCGAGGTAATCGCCTTGTTACGTGAATAAAATGTTTAATGTTACAGTTGAAAATACTCGGTGAGCTTGCAAGCTGTGGATGCGGGGATCATGTGACACCCTTGCTTTCAGGAGAAGGTTGTTCAGTCATTGTGGGATTCGTACGTTAATCTCTAGTTCACGTGGGTTTTCTACCGAGTTCACCAGTATGATCTCATTGTCAGAAACCGCTTAATCCTGTACAGTCGCGGTGGGCTGGAGCCTATCGCGGCAGACAGGAAGGGATATACCCACGATGGGACGCCAGTCCATCCCGGGCACTAAGGGCAATTTAGTCTGCAAGCCAATTAACCTCTGCAGCAGCATGTAGTTTATTGGACTGTGGGAGGAAACCGGAGTACCCGGCGAAAACCCACGCGGACACGGGGAGAGAACTCGCAAACTCCACACAGAAAGCAGCACCCGAGCCGAGATTCGAACCCGGGTCCTTCTTGCTGTGAGGAAGCGACAGCGCTACTCATTGGGGGCCACCGCGCCGCCCTCACCAGTATAATGATTGCATTTATAGAGCGCCTTTCACCCCAGGGTCACAAAGCGCTACACAGAGCTGCGGAGAGAACGGCTCGCCAACAACAACGCTACTGTAACGGTAAATCAGCAACAACACATTTTTTTGGATTTAAAAAAACATACACATCGTTGCAGAGCAACAAGTAAAATGCTAAATTATCAGTGTTTATAATACATATATTTTGAAATGGTTTAATGTAACAATTATCGTATAATAATAACAGCACCCCGTTTAGAAACACCCATGTCACTGGTGACGTCCCCCGCTCACTCGCGCGATGACGTCACACGTACGGCTGGTTCAGCTCGCGCCCCAGGGCGTCACCCCTCCCCCCGTCGCCGTGGTCTCGCCAGCGCGATGACGTCACACGTACGGCGAGTTCGCCTCGCGCCCCAAGGCGTCACCCCTCCCCTCGTCACCGTGATCTCGCCAGCGCGATGACGTCAACGCGTCGCACGCACGGCCGCGGCGGTCACCTCGCGCCGTGGGGTTGCCCTCCCCGCCCCGCACGCCCCGCCCCGCCCGCCCCGCTCGCCCCGCCCCCCCGTTCGCAGCACGGGCCCATCGCGCGGCTCCTTACTTCGCGGAGGCGCGTAACGCGAGCAGCCCTCGTCCAATAAGCGAGCCGGTTACTGCGCGCTGGCCACACCCCCGCTGGTGTAGCGCAGGGCGCAGCGTGGTTTCGCTGGCCCGTACAGTGCGGTCGCCGTGTCTCCGCGCTCATCGTTTCGCTGCTCTGTTAATAATCGGCGCTCTTGAACGACACGTTTAGGCGCGGCAGACGAGCGAGAAGGTGAGCGTGCAATTGCGGCGCCGCGTCTGTGCACGTGGTTGAATGGGAGCGAGGTGCGCGTGCGGTCGCGCCGTCAGCGCCCATTGTGAGGTTCAGGGCGCGGGGCCTCGGTGAAGTGCGGCGTCTGGGGGACTCGGGTGATGTCTCTCCACTGCTGGATGAGCGTCGAGCCATTACCCGTGCCGGAGACATAGGCGCTGCTATAAGACGATACATTCACCACTGACAAATGCGCGATGGCAGTTGGTAGAGGCACGTCGACGTGATATGGAGCAGAGAAGTGCAATGCAACAATAGATTTAGTCGCACTGACCGCGAGTTCGCTCGTGAGAAGTCCATGTAAATTTAAAGGGAAGCCACAGTACGACTCTGAGCATGCAACACAAAATGCACGAAACACTGAACGCTGTGCAGTGTACGCTCCTTCAATGAATGAGTAGCACAACTAGACCAGCTCGCCGTAAACAGGCGTCGTTGGCAGACCTCAACGTTGGTTTTTGGCTCCTGAGCGTACAGTATTTTGCGGTACGCAAAAATAGGATGGCCCGTGTACAGTCGAGTGACCTAGTGACTGACCAGACGCGCTGTGCAGGTTGAGAACCCGCTTCGCGTAGTGCCAATGTCTGTCGATGCGCGTTGCGGGTGATGCGAGTCAAAAGTAATCGGATGTTTTAAAAAGAAAACATTGTATCGTGCCTTGGCGACTTGGCCACGGTCTCGGCATTATATATATATATGTACGTGCCGCGACCGCTCGCTACTGTAATCTGCGCAGACCGCATCAGCGGGAGTCGAACCTAAGTGAGCTCGGGTGGAAAGGCACTGCGCGGACGGACCACGACACCAGCGCGGCGAGGCTTGGTCACGTGTGAGCCTTTATTTTAACGGCGCCACACACAAAGGGGTCAGCCATGCGCGAACCTTCCAGGGAGCAGGGGAAGTTTAAGGAAATTACTTAGAGGGACTTAGCTTAAACCTTTAATGAGAACGTATAGTCTCGAGCTGTGGTTGTAAAGAAAAGGGCTCAAGACATTGCACCGCAAACGTCACTAACGCTTCGTTAAAAGTATTGTGGAGGAAAAAAATGCATGATAACGCAAGTGATGCAGTGTCCACTTGCAATTACGACCTTGGGGTGAAGACGATTGTCCGTGAGCTCGCTGTAGAAATGAGACATTGGCCGAAGCGAAACTCTTTAGTATCGGACAACCACTGTTGACGGAACACAATAGTAGCAGGTAGATGGACTGGACCAAGTCTTGACCCAATTGAATTTGCAACCTCTTCCCATTGTGGGCCGAGAACTCTGGCCATAGTAGCACGTGGCTGGTTGATAAATGTCTGTCCACTACTGAATGCTAGCCTGGCTACAGAGAATAAGATGAAACAGCGCTCTTATCTGATGGGGCACATATGGAGGGGGACAGGTTATTGAGGTAGACATTGGGAGTGGCACCCAGTGTATATTATTATTACTTCCAGTGAGTACTCTTATCCTGTGATAATGTTGTTGTACAGCACCTTGAGGTTCTTTGAGAAGGCCTTTTTAAAGTTCAACATATAATTGCAGAAGAGTTGTAGATTTTAAGTGGGCCCTATCGAAGCCCGCGATTTTCAACCGGTGGGTCGTGACCCATCAGTGGGCCCCAAGCCCCACCTAGTGGTCCGTGGAGACTAAACCCAAGTGGGCCAGGTGGCCTTTGTGGTGCAAAAGTGAGACTGAGGCAAGAGAATCCCATACTGCAGGGCTCCCACAGGACCCATGTGAACACCACTAGTCCCTTATGTAAGTGTAGCAAATTTGGTAAATGTTCACTGTAGGCCTAAATGTAGTATATGTCGATGATACTACAGCTGCCTAATTTATGGTAGCGGCTTCCCTTGTATTTTTAGTTTTATGTCCTTTATTGATTTATAGTAATTTTTTAAATTTTAATTGATCACTGATGTTGATGACATGCCGTCTCTGCACAGGTCCGTGCAGCGCTTTGTGACCTTTGCGTGAAAAGCGCTCTAGAAATACAAATATTGTTATTTCTATGCAAGTTTTCACGACTCCAAGTATGAGAATTGCGCTTGAAAGCTGTTTTTTTTTCCTTCTGGATAGCCGTGTCCAGCATTCCTTTGCTCCACGCCGTTTCGCCTTCCATGTTGGAGAAGCTTGATGCCTCCAACGTCGCAGGCGAAACCTTAACAAGGAGAGACAACGAAGGCTCGACACGGCTGTCGTAATATAGCAGCTCTTGAGAGCAATTCTCAGGGACCCAAATAATTCCCTTGCTGACCAAGACCATGAAACCTGAAGCTTTATTGTATGCAGTCTAAGAGTAGCATAAGTAGCGTTACAGTGGTTGGCACACCATAGACCTGGCCATCAAAGTTTGAATCCCAGCCAAGGATAACATCAATGACTAGGGGTATCGGAACCGGTCTTGGGCCCACCCTTCTTCAACTCGTACTATCCAGCCTTTTGAATCACGGTGTTTACGCTTCCGGGCCTGAAAGCATTGGGAGGCCTTCATCATTCAGTTAACGTAAAGTCAATCGTGCATCAACGTTTGCGTTTAATTTGGAGTCATGTTAACCAATTCTCACAACTCGATTGATGCGTGCATACTGTTGTCTATGGGTGTGAGAAGTGGTAGTGTAGGAATTAGTTCTATTCCCGCTCACAACCATCACCAGGGATGATTGTCTGAACCGGTCCTGGTCCCTCTCCCCAAGGTCGACTTGGCCTCATGAGCATCTCGTGCGCTGTCTAGACGTTGCCACCAGATATACACAAATGGGAACGGGCGTGGTGCTGGCCACGCACCCCACGTGCCGCACCCGCCTTCCATCGGTTCTCGCTAACGGCACTTGTCCCAACGGACTTTTGAGACTATACGGGGGTCCTTTGGTTTGTATATTACTGTAATCGATTGCCTTGTACCCAGTAGCTACTACTAATATCTTAGTTTTAAAAAAAAACTGCCGATTAGAAAAATATGCTTTAAAGTTTAATTCTAATCTAGAGCCAAGGTGTCCAAATGCAGTCTCCAACGTTTAATATCCACTCTCCCTGATCTCTGTTATATAAAATCGGTCCATTGCTAAAACATTGACTGTTATATATATTTTACATTTCAGGCCACATTGTTACTGATGACTGTACTGATTTATTTTTATTGTGCTTGTGTTGAATAGCCAAATTCAGTTTGTTCTGAATTTGATGATGCTGGATTCAGCACCATTAAATAATGTGATATGTATGTGACTGCTTTCGATGAAATCCAAAAAATAGTGTCGTTTAAACGACACTTTTTTGTGTGACCTGACCCAGAAAAATGGGTTTCATCCATAACATTAGTCACGAAAGCCTTTTAATTAAAATATTACTGCTTTGTTGAAATTGATATAAAACTTACGTTGGTCGACAGAACAATAAGACAAATATAAATTTTACTAAGACACGCTGCTATCTCGGTGAATTGGCCTGCTGAGTAGATTGCTCCAAAAAAAGTGCCCTACGATCTACTGGCGTCATATCTTGGGGGGGATAGACCCGGCCTGCGCCCTCTGTCGGGATAGGCTGCAGCCCCCCCCACGACCCTATACAGGATTAAGCGAGTATTGATAATCATGATGACTCTCAACATTTGCTTACTTCAACTAAGTGAAAATTGCCATGAAAAAACAATCTCAATAGGTATAATAATCAATGGAGGAAAGGGAAACAGGATCTGAGAACCTCCACTATCATTGTTACTTCATGCATTTACAAAAGTCAGGGCAAGCTACTTTAGGTATGGGAACGTGTTTTACTGTACATTTGAATTAAGCATATGTACTTCAGATTAAGAACATATTACTGTTCCTGAAAGATTGTATTTGTAAATGTACAGACAGGATAGTTCACACTATTAAATACTGCACTGGGTGTGGGCAACAATTGGACTGGATGGTTATGTGGTGGTTGAGTGTGTGGTGCTGCACTGTAACAATCATAAAGAATCTTCGCATTTTGACTCTGCAACTCGGTATCATTTCAGGTATCATTTCACCCAATCTTCCCTCCACATTTGCGGTGGTTGCCAGGCCAGGATGTCGACAGCAGCGTATGTGCGCTATGCGAGTCCATACCGAGACTTCAGTGCGTGGCTGGGCTCACACGGCATGAAGGCGCCCTTCGCCAAGGCGATGGAGCAGGAGCTTGGCATTGGTGACTACGACGACCTGCTGGCTTGCGCCGAACCTCCCGGCGTACGCGGAGAGCTCTTCACAGCCGCCAAGGAGAAGCTGCCGTTTGCGTGTTACGCCGTATTGCGCCGCATCATTGAGTCGGTGGCGCACGGTCATGCGGGCGATGCCGGCAGCGGTAATGTGGGACGCAGCAAGCGGCAGCCGCTGGTACCGCCACACGGCACGTGCATTAGTGGCGTGCTCGACACCATCGTGTCGATGCTGAACAGCTTGAGCCAAGAGTTCCTAAATTCTGCACGCAAGTTCAGTTCCCTGGACCCTGCGCTTGGCGGTGGCGACAATGGCTGTGATGAAGGAGATAATAGAAATAACGGAGATGGCGGTGGTGGTGGTGGTGGCGGCGGTCGTGGTGGTGGTGGTGGTGGAGGGAGAAGTGGAGGGTGTGTGGGGCTGCTGTCTCGGGCTGCGGTGGCATCGCCGTCAGATGCAGGTGCGTGGGGCTGGGGGGGTGGTGGTGGTGGTGGCAGTGCAGTGTGAGGTTTACAGTTGGATACAAGAAATGGATCAGAGATAGGTGGAAGCAAAAAATAATATCTGGTTTGGAAAACATATTTTCATTTAAATGGGCCTGTGAAGCTGAAATCGAGAGTATTTAAATACTCTAGAAAAGTCGAATTGGTAACATAAAAAAAAACGCATGAAGGCAGATGTTTAAAAATAAGAGAATCTTCACAACTTGTTACATCTGTACAATCGCGACACGTGCGCCCCTTAGTGCATGGGGATTTTGTTAAGTTTTGCCATCAAATCAAAATACGTGCTTTCCAAAGCAGGATCTTTCATATACATATGCCGTCTCCTTTGCAGGTGACGTCGAGGAGCTTGACATGAAGTGGGAGTCTGCATCGGTGCAGGACCTGGAGCCGCCCGAACTGGATGGCCCCGAACTGGACGGAGCGACTCTGGCGCGACGCTGCGCAGTGGATGGCGATGACAACTCCTCGTTGGCGGGCCGAGCCGTGGGGGGCAGCGGCGGCGGCACCGCAACCGGCGACACTGATGGCGGCGGCGGCGGCGGCGGCGGCGGGAGCAGCTGCGGTGAGCCGTGGGCAGGCGGGCGCTTCGTGTGTTGGCAGTGCGGCAAGACGTTCGTGCACGGGAAGAGCCTCCGGCGTCACCAGCGGGTGCACACGGGCGAGCGGCCATACGCATGCGAGGCGTGCGGCCGGCGCTTCATGCAGTACAGCACGCTCAAGTCGCACCGCATCACACACACAGGAGAGAAGCCCTACAAGTGTGAATGCGGCAAGGCGTTTACGCGCAACTTCTACCTCAAGCAGCACAAGATCGGCCAGTGGTGAGTTGGTGGTGTGCATGCGTGTGGTGTTTTAAGTGCTCACTAAAAGCTCTTGACCCCATAGTCTGTTACCTTTATTCCAGGGATCATTGTCTTTGTGCATTGTAGTGAGCAGTAGTGTTGTGATAGCGCACAGAGCTATGAACCCTGTGACTCAAGTTCAATTCCCGCTCATGGCCAACACCAATGTAGAGCTTATGAATTTGTTATAGGCCTCCCCTAGGCCAACTCGGCCTCAAATGAGTACCTAATATGGTGTAAACATCCCCACTACAAAGACAAAGGTGGCTGGCCATTGTATTAGTCACTCACCTCGTGTTGACATGCCATTCTTTCATTATCTCCACAGCTCTGTGTAGCGCTTTGTGAGCCTTGGGCAAAAATTACTCCAGAAATACAAATATAGGTGCTTGCAAACAGCACTTAATCCTACAGTCTGTAAAGGCTATACGAGAGATGTTTGTCATTGTTAGGCTAAAATGTATAGCTTATGCGCAGCTGTACCTAATTTTTCGTATTACAGCTGCACTGTTTTTGGCTCACGTGTGTTTCATTGACGCCCTCTTAAATACCTCATTTGTTGTGCAATATTACTTAAGGAGTGTGTGCTTGTTCTGTGCAATAGTAACATTTCTGTTGTTGCCCTTAAGCCCAACGGTAATCGGGCTAAACGAGACTATCCATGTAACATATACAGTAAACTTAAAATACATTATTTTTACTATTATCAGTTTCCGCTTAATTCTGTAGGGGGTTGCGGTGAACCGGATCCTAACCCAAAAGATACAGGGTAGAAGGCAAGACTTTACACAGGATAGGATGCCAATCTATCACGGGGCATGGGGGGTAATGTAGTCAGGCCAGTTAACCTAGACACCATGTCTTTGGACTGTGGTAAGAAAGCAGATTATCCAGCAAAAACGCACGTGGACATGGGGAGAACATGCAAACTCCACACAGAAAGGCAGCTGAGCCAGGACTCAAACGCTGAGATTTCTTGCTGTGAGGCAGCAGCGCTACTTGCTGCACCAACGCATACATTTGAAGTGGTATCACATTGATTTCACCATCATGCGATAATGACTTATCTGACCGTAATTGTGATGTATTTTTGCTCATTACTTGGTTTGGCTAATTTCCAGACACGAGAATTATATCCGACATTGTCAACTGATAGGTCGTCACATGTCCGTGGGTCACGTGCATCACCTGGTGGTTCGTGGCGACCATATGAAGGAGAGACAAGTTGGCCTTGAGGATTCTACTGGCATGCACGAATCCCACATTGTAGGCGGGTGGGCGGGAGGGAGGGGAAAAGCTGACCTCATGTCGACCAGAGGTCACTTAGAGGAATGTCAGAAGTAGTTCCACTAACTTTTTCCATGGACTCTCATCTAAATACAGGGTGTCACTACGTTTTAGAAGTTCTGAAATTGTTTTGCCTTATAACATTATACCATTAGCTTCATTTAGGCTGACAATACATAGGCTATTTTTTACTTCCATACGGTTCATTTAAAACCATGATTAAACGTTATTGCATTTGTTTTACCCTTCTGAAGACAGGATCATGATAATATACATTTCGACACTACAAACTGAAACTGCGCTAACATTTTTACACAAATCCAGAGACTCACACAGATGGCATATACCCGCACAGTGGCCCAGATCTCAAGAAGCCCACCTACTTGGACAGAAGCCCACATGCAGAGGCCCGTACGCTCCATACAGATTCCCGTATAATGGCACAGAGGTGTGCCCCCTACGACTGTTATTAACCATGTTCTTCCCCCCGCACAGCGTGCTCAAGTGCTCCAACCTGTCGGGGATACTGACGGATGACAAATTGGCAGTGGAGGACAGTTGCGTCGCACCACACCCCAACAGCGATGCGCGAGAGGATGCAGAGCCCTCGCCCCCACCCCTCGCCATCATCAAACTGGAGCCCAATGAGGACGACGACGCCACTGCGCAGAGCTGAGTGGCAATGCAGCGATTCGGGCACGGCCACGCAGAAAGCTGGCCAACGGCACGTGGGCGTGGCGACACCCTGCCAGTCCGCCACCGCTGCACACGCCACTCGTGCAAAGCCTGGCGATGCTTGACTCGGTGTAGAGGCTGTCATCAGATGACTGTAATGCTATGCATGCGCAAGGCTCAGCAGGACTTAATTACTCGCCAAATACTTTGCAGGATTGCTGATAGATGGGAGCAGATCTGGTGGTGCCAATCAATTATAAACACAGCTTCATTGTTGAAATTTCAATTGCAGGTCACATTGTGGTTGCATTTAATTATTATATATTTACAATTGTAATTGGCTAGAGGAATAAGCATGTGATGAGTAGCCACAGCTGTAGCAAGTAGCATATCAGATGTGACCTGCTGTATGTGAGAATATTTTCCCAGTGTCTTGACTAAACCGATGTTGCAATGATTAAGCCCTGCAGCTTGGAAAATAGTATTTTGTTTGACAGACTTTTATGGCACTGGGTGCCAGGCAAATTGCTGCTGTACACGTGCTTGCATGCCGATCAGCAGTGCTTGCCTTGTGTGTAGCCGAGCGTCCAGCAGTCAGTGTGCATGAACACAGCTGAGGAATGAGTGTTAATGTTCATGCACACAGGTGTATGTGAGAGATGGACACCTGATAATGCTTGCTGCTCACTCTCAGTGAGCTGCGGTGAGCGTTGTACTGCGTTCGCTTGGAGCTGAGTGATTTGTAAGCATTAAGCATGCAATGATTCGTAAGCCGGGATCTGTTACCTGGAAGATGGACGCTTTAAAGCATGCTTGTAAGAATTAAAATTACGGTGCAGCAAATTATAAAATATGCGAACCCCCTTTGCCCCTGTGAATTGACTTCTGCGTGTAGACCTAAGCAGATGTCAATGTGTGAGGACAGTGGTGGGAATCGGGTTCTTAGCAAGAGTTGCCACGCAAACGAATGGGAGACATTGACCACTGTCTGAATGTGGAGCGTGGAGCCATAAGCCGGTCATCACCATACATATACTTGAGGACTTGGCATGTGCCACCATACCCGTGCGCTCGAGGAATGAACAGCAAGCTTTACCGCCATTTGCACACACACACACACGTTGAGTTTGATTAACCCGGACACATCGCCCTCGCCCTCTCGTGTGATGTTGAAAATGAGTGCCAGGCATCGCGCGGCGCACAGCCCGGGTCGTAAAATATCAGTGATCTACGGGCACAGCGCAGGCAGCCTGGAGCTCGCAATCGACGGTACAAACTACGTGAAAACTTGTCAGAAACATTGCGCTTGTGCGCACGCGTCGAATCGCAAGCTGCAAATTGGGTGTCGATGCAGGCTGATGTCCGGCCCTGCATGCAGACAAATGGCACCTGCCATTGCTTCGTTTACAGCACCCAGAGCAACATCTGGCTGCTGCTTTTGCAACAATGAGCAGTTTGGAAACTCTACCTTTTCATCGGACTTGATTTTTAAGGATCTCATTTTAATTCAGTTGTGCTTGATTATTGGTCTTGGAAATACATGATTATCTTGCAAGTTGGAGGTGAATTTTTGCTTATTTTGAACATTTAGGCAACATTTTTAAATTTTGTTTTAATAATACGTGCACCTTTTGAGGTTACCAAGCAGAAGGAATCTGCGAGGAAGTGTATAGTCTGGATACAATTCCTCTAAAAGATTGTGTGACCTTCGAAGACTTGCCAGCTAGTACCTATTGTGTAATATTTGACTAATGCCTAAGATATTAACGATGTTTTTGTAGCCGTTGCCAGTGCCCCAGAGGTTTGGTATCTTTACGTAATTTACCGTCCAATTTTGACACCCTTAGTAAAATGTGTTTTCAGCATAGTGACCAGCATTGTTTAAACTGTACTGCTATAGCTTTAATTCGAAGGCTGTGTGTGCAGTCATGAAGTGCAATTTACTCCACCCAGCTGCAAACGCTTCGCTGCTGTGCAGCAAGGGAGCAGGATTCTCAATGCAAATGCAGCGTAATGGTCTGAGGAAGGGGATTTGCCTGCTTCTGGCTGGAATTTATTTAAAGACTGCTGAAAAATGGTACACTACATTGTCACATCCAATTAGAGCCCCTGCTGAAATGGGTAGAGCTGGTTCAATATTTGCTGAAAATATGTATGCATTAATGTGAGCAAACCAGTCAGGCGGAGCTCTTAATGGATTTTTGGTTTTTGAGCCAATGAAACTGTAGTTGGCATTCAATTAAGAACTTTGCAAAGTATCACAATGCAAATACATGTACTTTTGTTTCGTTGTGTTTATTTCATTAAGTTCTGCGGGATCATTGTTAGGTTAGTGAACTTGATATGTTATTTGAGAATCAGCTCCAGGGAACGTGATTGAGTTGTTCGTTAACTTGAGTAAAATGCACATTGACTCGGGATGTATCGTTTTGTTACGAAGTTGTTGGTTGAAAGATACTTCAAAATAGATAACTTGAATTCATGTATTTGATTTTTAAACATTTGCAGTAAAATGCATCTGAAAATACCAACGACAAAGCATTATTCAAAAACTTTTCAAACATAAAACCATGTTCTCATCTGGTACTGAATCTTTTGACTTGTGACTTAGTTTCAGACTCATCGCATTAAGATCCTATACCAGGAGATCAGATTAGTAGAGTGGTGTCCAGTTCCCTTAACTATGGTTTTTAAGGTGCTGATTCTTGGCTTTTGAGTCGATATCTTTGTAATGCATACACGAGGATGTGTTAATGTGTCTGTAATGGAGGTGTATAGAGACAGCACACATTAAGTGGGTTCTTCACATGCGATGTCACTCACAGGCACCTTTGAATCTGAAATGTGTTGGAAAGGGGGTTTCTGCTGGTCTTTAATATAAAATGGAAAATTTTCAGTCATTTTGCAAATGTAATGGTTTTCTGCAATCTCTTCGGAGATGATCAGCACGGTTCCTATGTGCCGAGGCTGGTGAGTGAGCCAGCGAAACGACTTCGGGAGTAGCCTGATACAAATCTGATATGCTTATGGTGAATCATCAAGGTGTGCAGTAGCATATTTTGTGGGCTATTTACTGTTGCAGGATATAACGACTGTACCTGCGATATTCTGATGTGATTAAGTACAGACCATTCTTGGGTACATTTCACCGGGAGGTTCTCTTTTTTTTCGTTTGGGCCAATGTATGATGTTAGAGTTGTTAACAGCAATACATTGTCTCGTAAAAAAAAAGCTTTCAATCCGTTTATAAGTTACACCCAAGGGGTGGATTGGTCTGGGATGACGCCAAAATGTACATCTTTCGCAAGCCATGGACCTAACCTGGAACTGTATACTGAAACACGCAAAACTGATTGCTAATTGTTTTGCATTCTCGCGAGACATTCCGTTGGATTTTTTTTATATTCCTATCTGTTCATATCCCAGACTCAATGAGGTCAAGTTTTTTTTAAGTTGCATGCATTTCCAATCTGCATCTTAGCTTAACCGGGGTATGCTGAGCTTAACCTGCTTTCTGGGTGCGATTAGGATGAATGTGGACATTGAACGTGTCAAATGACCCCATATCTTTGTGGTGTTAACTTCAGACTCTTTGTGTTTAAAATTGTACATGTAGTTTGCATAATTGTTTCGTAAAGTTGTTTAGTTATTGAAAGAGGCATTCGTCAGCGATTTTGACCCCATTGTGTTTATTGTTAAAATGAACCCTATTAAATCACGCTTTTTGGCCAAAGTAGGTGACATGGATGTGGCTTTTTGCTTAACTTAATGCAGTAGCTCTTATAATAATCATTCTCTCATAGCTGGACCACTCAGCATTGGGTTGATGGTTTATTTCCCACTCTGGCTGACCAGGTCGTTCTGTGAAGCTTTCTGTGAGGTATTTACTATTTTTAACAAGCATATATTGATAAAATAATTAAACGTTGTTATTTCTTTGCACTCACGACATGTGCATTAAAGTAAGGATTGGGCAAATAATGTGATGCATTTGGGACCGTGATGCAAGTGGTAACATTACCAGATATGACAAATTAACGTCTTCTTAAATCGAACTTGAATCCTAATTCGCGACTGCATAAAGTGTGTAACTAAAAAATCGTAAGGGTTGTCTTCCACTCAAAAATCAAGCTACGTTTTACGTGAAAGATGTACGCCTGGCTTTCGCTGAAAACATAACATTTCAATTGAGTGCTAGACAATCTCATGCAGTTTTTGTTTTATTATTTTTTTTGTTTCATGGGTGTACCTCATTTTATTTCACAGAATTCCTTGGGAATATGCGGCTGTTAAGCTTATTTTACTGAAATGGTAATTTGGCCTAGGAATGCATTGCTGATAGGAATGTGCCTTGTTTTCACAAGAACGAATCTTCCCACAATGCAATGTGCCAGCAACATTTAATCATTTAACTTTTAATATAAATTTGTTTATTTAGCAATACTGTATTATTTTACTGCTAAAGGTTGTGTCTTTTACCAGCTGCTGTTAAAAACCATTTTAAAATATGCATATAAAGTTATCTCGAAACATTTTGAAAGTGTAAATTTAATCGGGCATTATGGTGTTGTGCCAAAAGGCCTTCCCTGTACCATGTGTTATGCAGAATGCCTCTTTTCCCAAAGCGTGTCAGTGCTTAGGCAGCGTTGACACATTTGAAGCAGCATATTCATTAATATGAAAACAAATTAACGTGACTTTTAGATGCACTTTTAATGTCATTGCAGTAATGTTTTAAAAGTATGAAAGTCACTAGAATAATACGTGGTACCTATTCCCGAAGGCCAGATTAAATCCTTTGTGTGTGTTTTTTTATTAACAAGGCCTAACAATAAAACATGAAACCGCATGAGATGCAACATAACTATTAAGGAAGAGGATGGCCTTTATGACTCGTCTTTAATATCCCAGCAAAGTCATGTTACCATTCCTAATTACTTGTGACCTGCTCTGAAATCAGAGCACCGATTAAACAATTAGCCAAAAGCTTTACATATTGCAAAAGAGATTATAGGTGCCATTGGGGGCTTGTGATGACAATATATAAAGGATTTGAAAGGTAAATAACACCTGACTAGAACTGGTATGAGATTGCAAATGTAGGGACTAAATTGATTGATAGTGAGGTATGTATATATACACTTTTATATGTAAATAAAGGAATGTATGGGTGCGTTGGATTAAGTGGCTTTATTCCTAATTTTAGTGTATGTTGCGCACTGCCGAAATGCTGTATTAAAGAACGCTGAGCCCTGGAATGCTGGTTTGAAGGTTTTTTACATTTTAAAGTATTTTTTTTATTTCGATTCTTGCCTATTTTAATACTGTGCTTTGTATTAAATCATGTCGTGAACAGTTATTCCGTGTCTTTTTATACAAATATCAGAAAAGTTATTTCTTTAAAATCCGCAATAAATTGTGGAATAAATTGTCGGCTGATGTTAATTAAAATGATGTAACGGCACCCGGTAATACTATGCATTGTAATATGTTAACTCATGCACTGGATACATGTTTCATCTGATTAGAGCCATAGTCAAATCCACAACAGAGAATATTGGATAAGCGCTGCGGTTTCAGGATAACCGTGTCGAGCGTTCTATGTCCTCGACGTTTCGCCTCCCACGTTGCAGGCACCATCGGCCTGGTGCCTCCAACGTGGGAGGTGAATGAAGAGCAATAGGAACATTCGACACGGCTATCCCAAAACAGCAGATCGAGCTGTGGAAACCTACAACAAAATATCTCCTCTCATTATCTGAAACCGCTTAATCCTATATAGGGTCACGGTGAGCCGGATCCTATCCCGGAAACACAGGGCGTAAGGCAGGAATACACCCGACGACGGGACGACGGGACGCCAGTCCATCGCTGGGCATTGCGGGACAATTTTAGTCTGCGAGCCAATCAATCTATCCAGGAACATGCTTTTGGACTGTGGGAGGAAACCGGAGTACCCGGCGAAAACCCACGCGGACACGGGGAGAGCATGCAAACTCCACACACAAAGGCACCCGAGCCGATAGATTCGAACCCGGGACCTTCTTGCTGTGAGGCGTCAGCGCTAACCACTGGGCCACCGCGCCGCCCACAACAAAATATCAGAATATCAAATGTAATTTGCATTTTAGCTGCGTAAAACGTGTATTGAAATGACATGTTTATATATGCAGCGCTATTAATCAACTACTGGATGAGGACTTCCCCAAACTTTTTGAGAAATCAGGGATTATTGACCATACTTCACGCTCGTTAGTGAAACTGACCGTGGTACGCCACAGTACTGTATATCATTGGATGCTGCTGCACTGCCCTCTGCTGCCCACAACATAGCCCTGGAACAGCCAGTGACTCGTGTATTGTGACCAACCATCTGTAAGCGCGCCATGTACAATTTTGAGACCCAAAACATCGCACCTCCTGGTCTTAACATTCCTCGCCCTCGAAGACACTGGTGTAGCCATCAACCGTATCAGCACATCAAGAGGCCAATGCCCACTTTTTCACAAGTGTTAGATTAGGGCAGTTGTGACTGCAGCCCTATGGACCATTTAGTGAACCTAGAAATACATATACGGAGAGACTCAGTTATATTAAAAGTAAGCTATAGTGAGACTGGCCATGCAAACCCAAATTATAGACCATATAATTAAACCACGCTAACCTTTGCTCCTCCAAAGGGTTCTCAAAACTACACCTCAACATTGGCGTTTAGCTTTTCAACATATTACAAAAGAGAAACTATTTTTCGCTCAGAAATAATGGAAAAAAAACATTCCAGAATAGCATAGAAAGTCACGAGTTGGAGTGATGTCTGCTTGTAAAGGCAATTAAAATGAACGTTTGCCACATCTGCTTTACTGCCACAAAACTTAAAATAACTGCACTTGCACATTATGTTGAGCTTAAAGTTTGATAAGGCTGATATGCAGTTGTACACATTTATTTAAGTTACTGTCTCTTAAAGGGGGCTGACGATGCCAGCATCAGAGCACTGAGCCAGCACCGCTGAAATCTGAGAGGCCTTGGACTGAGACAATCAGATGATTCAGAATGGCCAGGTTAGGAACACAGCCATCCTGTTGACTTGGTATCTGGTGGGATTCGAAGCCAAGAAATCAGCAAAACTATGTTTCCAGTTTGAGTGGGTCCGTCTTGTTGGCGGCCAAAAGCCTCGAGATAGGCATATCACAATGTCTCGCCTAATTGGGTTTTTTTGTTTGTTTTAAAAACGATTTTAACCTGGTAAGATATTTTAAAACATCTTAGCAAAACCACTCATTTGACACAACAGATATACCTATAGAGCCTTAGCAGTGGATGATCAAGTGCTGTTCGCGAGTATTCATAATAACTGCATTTCTAGAGCGCTTTTCACCCGAGGGTCACAAAGCGCTGCTGAGTACTTTTCAAGGCCAGCAAGGTTACCACATGGGGTGGGTGGCCAGCACCACACTTGGCCGACTCGACGTCGGGCATTACCCACGAGGGGGGGATTCATTAAAGCCGTCAATGCGAGTCCGACGACAGTCGCCGGCTGTCAAATGGCAGCGGCGCGCCAACCGCTGCGCCACCGCTCCCCGTGGCCCGGCTCTCTC
>JAZEWT010000001.1:2989522-3003195 GCA_036362905.1 Mordacia mordax
CAAAGCACCTGGGTCCGTCCCGCAAATTCCTTATGACATTGCACATGACCTCGAGGTGCACTTGGCCTGGCGGTGGTGTAAATGTCACTAATTGTGCTACCGAGACGAATAGTTGTATTTGGATTTCTTGTGGAGCGGGTGATGGGGGGGGCGCATGGTGTCGTCCTGAGTAGCGCTGCCGCTCCACGTAAAGAACTTCAATTGTTCCATACTCATGTCTGCATGTAGAGTTTGCGAGTTCTCTCCCCGTGTCCGCGTGCATTTTCACCGAGTGCTGCGGTTTCCCCCTCACAGTCCAAAGTCACGCTTCTGCTGCTCCTGCTGCTGCTGTCGCCCAGCTTAAATGGAACGCTGCCGAAATTGTCCTCGATGCCCTGCGATGAATTGGCGTCCCATTGTGGGTATAACCTTGCCATGCGTCTTGTGTCTGCAAGAATAGGCTCCAGCTCACCGCGACCCTGTAGAGCAGGGGTCGGGAACCTTTTTGACTGAGAGAGCCATGAAAGCAAAATATTTGGAAATTGATTTCAGTGAGAGCCATATAATATATTTTAAGACTGAATACAACTAAATGTGAGTATAATAAGCCTCTGAATTTATTCTTTAAAAATGGATGGATGGATTTAAACGCGTGAGAATGTTTTATGTTTTATCTGCGAGCCAGATGCAGTCATCAAAAGAGCCACATCTGGCTCGCGAGCCATAGGTTCCCGACCCCTGCTGTAGAGGGTAAAACGGGTGCTGATGAGTGATTGAACAAATTAATGAATGGAGGTCCGCGGAAGTGGACACGGCAGCGCTGTTCGTCATCCCGCTGAGTGACGCGTGTCAATCCGCACCATAGGGGGCGCATTTTCCCCACGAGCCACGCCTGCAGAAAAGCTTTCATCTCGGCGGCAATCAGAGCGATGCGCGCACGAAATGTCATCAATCACAGGGCTCGTGTCGCCGGGAAATCAACTGCAAACCCAAACTTGGCGTTGCTCTTGAGAGCTGCTGTCAGTGGGCTTTGGAATGCGGCCGAAGCCCGGATTCGAACCTAGGGCCTCGGCGCTGCTGGCACAAGGACTCTTATCCCTTACGTCCGAACCAAGTGGTTGAGTCGCACGTGGCTCGCTCACTCCGCGCGGCTCAACGCGGAACCGTGACCTTGTTCTGTGGGGGGCAGCGCTCTGCGCCCCGGAGTGGGTGGGGGGAGCGCTGGGGCAGCGGGCAGCGCGCTGGGCTACGAACCCGGCGAGCCGAGTTCGATTCCCATTCACGGCCAAAACCAATAATGATTTTCGGATCCGATTCTGGACCTCCCCTGGGTATCCTCGGCCTCAAATGAGTATCCAGTGCACAAGGGAGACAAAGGCAGCCGGGAGTGGTGCTTGCCACCCACCCCCGTGGGTCGTGCTGGCCTTCAATGTGCTCGCTAATAGCACTTGAGTCTGTAGTCTGTTAACTTTATACGGGGCATCTTTGTCTTTGGGGTGCTTGCTGGCCACCCACCTCCTCCTATGCCATTCTAGGTGCTCACCAATCGCACTTGCCCCCATCGTCTATTAAGACGATACGGGGGATCATTATCTTTGCGCGAAAGATGTGTACATTGGGCAGCGGTCATCCAGTCGAATGCGAGGGACAGGTCGATTCCAGAGGCTTTGAATAGTTGATCTTAGAACAAATAAATACAGGGCAAGCCGAGAGAGTCTGTACCGTGGTTGCATTTAAAACTGCCGTGACTCTGGGTAGCAAATGCAAGCCGCTGGAGATCGTGTCCACGCACGGCGTGCAGCGCGCACGGCGTGCAGCGCGCACGGCGTGCAGCGCGCACGGCGTGCAGCGCGCACGGCGTGGCAGCGCGCACGGCGTGGCAGCGCGCACGGCGTGCAGCGCGCACGGCGTGCAGCGCGCACGGCGTGCAGCGCGCACGGCGTGCAGCGCGCACGGCGTGCAGCGCGCACGGCGTGCAGCGCGCACGGGTGTCCCACTAAGAATACGTGTTATGCATAGCGTACATTTTTTTGGATTTGAGTAAAGTAGAATTTTAAGGGTAGAGCTTATGTTTAATGGTGGAGCTTTTAGATTCTTAAATAGATCTCGCGATGTGAAAGATTGGAGACAACTGCTCTACATGGTTTACCGGATGGTCCACGTGCTTTGTGACCCTTGCTTTTTTTTTTAATCGACCGCTAACATGTTTCCTATACTCTTTCATTTCTGTTTTAAATTATCCCTACTTATTGATGTCAGACGAGTAAAGTTTATATGCGGTGGCATTTGTATATTACTTACATTACACGCATTACGTTACACATCCATTGGTATACAAAGATGGTTACGTTTTAGACAGTCACGTGGGGGCACAAAGCATTTGCCTCATCCTGTGGAATAATATCCTCTATAACTGGTTGTGTATTACTCTAGAGTCATCAGATAGACGCTCTAATTTGAATTGCCTATGTATTGAAATATTTCACTGCGCTGGCTCTGATATCACATCACGTGAACACAGCATCAATGTGATCCCTGTGCATCCAACACCACTCGCAGATGTCTGCTGAAAATGTCTACAGCCGCAGCAGTGAGTGCTTCTTGAGGGATTCTCTCCACAGTAGCTGTGATGTCTTCCTTCTTTTATTCTCATTATCTGAAACCGCTTAATCCTATTTAGGGTCACGGTGAGCCGGGTACTCCGGTTTCCTCCCACAGTCCTTCTTTTATTGCTCAATTTTATTCCTAATCGTTTACACATCGGCAATAGCACGAGCAAGGCTCAGGTCTTCCGTGATAGGATATTATTGATCATAAAACCGGCACGTCAATTTGTCGATGTCTCCCGGCGTCTTGTGACGGCATCTTCACGCCGGTTTCGCTGGTGTCCCCACTGCGCGGTGAGCGAGGGGTCCTCCTCATCGTCTAACCGTCGTTACTCATCGTTAACACGCGTCGCTTTGCCACAAAACGTGACTTACCCCGAGCGGCCCATTTCAAGCTCCCGTTGCTCCGGCATTGCACCGCACACGCGTCCGGTAAACGGATGGGACAACGGTTATTGGCGCTCGCGCGGTTTAAATAAAGGACGCACTCTGTGCGCGCTTGGCCACACCGCGGCTACAGTTGCGTGCAGCGGCTTTGGTCGGTGTGACGGCTGTTCCATTCCGACCGCCGGTGCGCGTCATCGCCAGATGAACGTGACCTCCACGAGGCAGCCTTAAAGGCGCGACGGCGCAAACGACTGCCTCTCGCTCGTGAGGAGGGACAATGGGGACTGCCGAGCACAGGTGCTGTTGACCAAACATCTCATCTCATCTCATTATCTGAAACCGCTTAATCCTATATAGGGTCACGGTGAAGCCGGAGCCTATCCCGGAAACAGGGCGTAAGGCAGGAATACACCCGACGACGGGACGCCGGTCCATCGCCGGGCATTGCGGGACAATTTTAGTCTGCGAGTCAATCAACCTATCCAGGAGCATGCTTTTGGACTGTGGGAGGAAACCGGAGTACCCGGCGAAAACCCACGCGGACACGGGGAGAGCATGCAAACTCCACACAGAAAGGCACCGGAGCCGAGAGACTCGAACCCGGGACCTTCTTGCTGTGAGGCGTCAGCGCTAACCACTGGGCCACCGCGCCGCCCAACTGTTGACCAAACCCCCCAAACAAAGCCGCGTGAACCGGGTCGCGTTCATCAATAGCGCCACTCCCAGCCGGTGGGTAATGACCCTCAGCGGGCCGCGTGCGCCACCTCGTGGTCCGTGGAGAGAGGGGGCCGTGAGGTGCACAATGTCGGGAACCCATACATTAAGTCAATCGAAGAGTTCTTCTATTGTTACGTTATTCCAGGTTTCACGTCTGCATCAAAATGTTGGACAATGTCAGCAAGCATAGAAAAGAGAATTTTTAAAAAGATAAGCGAATTGAAGCAACTTTAAATGTGGTTCCTTAGACGTATCTTGGACAAGTCACACCTCAAATGAAGATATTTGGTCACGAATGGGATACAAAAAGAAGGTGCTGATGACATTAGAAGGATACAGTCGAAGTTTCTCGGGTATATTTTGAGGAAAGAGGACATAAAAAAATCTGGTTAGAACTGGAAAAAAATGAAGGAAAGAGAGATCGTGGACGATAGAGATTGATTTTTGGCAACAGTCTCTGGAGATGCATGAGCAAATCAACAATGGAAAATCTTAGAAGTTCAACGAGCAGAGATTTGTGGAAAACCATTGAAGCAACGTCCTGTAGGATACGGTACCGAGAAGAAGAAGAACAGACAAACATCTTGTTAAATCATGGGAACCACATTCACGTAACATGCGTGTGCAACCTGTTAGAATATGCTGTACATATTGAATGGGGGCGGCACGGTGGCCCAGTGGTTAGCGCTGTCGCCTCACAGCAAGAAGGTCCCGGGTTCGAATCTCTCGGCTCGGGTGCCTTTCTGTGTGGAGTTTGCATGCTCTCTCCGTGTCCGCGTGGGTTTTCGCCGGGCACTCCGGTTTCCTCCCACAGTCCAAAAGCATGCTGCTGCATAGGTTAATTGGCTCGCAGGCTAAATTGCCCCGCAGTGCCTGGTGATGGACTGGCGTCCCATCGTCGGTATATCCTTGCCTTGCGCCCTGTGTCTGCCGGGATAGGCTCCGTGCTCACCGTGACCCTGTATAGGACTAAGCGGTTTCAGACAATGAGATGAGATATTGAATGGGTATGGTACGTCGAGTTATATATTAACAAACATATGGCTTTATGAGATATTTTTTTGGTATGTATCGATGTTAATTTTGACGGTTGTGTTTGTCAATGATGTTACAGTTGCCTCGTTGATCAGACGCCCGATGATGCCCACAACGCGGGAGGTGAAACGTCTCGAAGGACAGGGAAGGAACGCTTGACATGGATCACCCGAAAGAACAGTTCTTGAGAGCAATTCTGAGCAGCAGTTTTGAAAGCTGGGGATCGAGGCACGGATTAGAGGAGCAGGTAAATGATGGAGGAGCGGCGCGGTGGTGCCGTGAATAGTACGGCTGCCTCACAGTAAGAAGTTCCCCGGTTCGGTTCCCGGTTCGAGTGCCTTTCTGCGTGGAGTTTACGCGTTCTCCCTGTGCCCACGTGTGTTTTCGCCGGGTACTCCGGTTTCCTTCCACCATTCAAAGACACGCCTCGGCCTAGATTAATTGTCCTGATGTCTACATTGCCCCAAAGTGCCCTATGATGTACTGGCGTCATATCCTGGGTATAGCCCTGCCTTGCGCCCTGTGTCTACCGGGACAGGCTCCGACGCCCTGCGACCCTGTACAGGATTAAGCGGGTGTTGATGCTGAACTGGACTGATAAGTGATGGAGACAGATATCTGTCGGAGTGGAATAAAGACGCGAGACCTGGAATGATGCAGCACAGGGCATGAGTTCTCAACATTTTGCATCTCAGTGACCACTTGGCTCTGGTCTCCACGGACCGCTAGGTGGCGCTCGCGGCCCACTGATGGGTCGCGACCCACCTGTAAGGGTCGGCAGTGCGACGATGGAGTGGATTCTGTTGTGCGGTGACGACAGCAGGAGGCGAGCAGCAACTTCAGTAAATAACAGTGCTCTTTATTAAGGGGTCTGGGTGCGGGGAAGTACAGCTACCACACTAGCGTGTGGTAGCGCAGAATGAGGTGAAGTTCCGGCACCGCCCCTATAGCGGTGGGTCGGTTTATATAGGGCCCGTGATTACCCTGATTGGGTGCCCGTGCACAGGTAAGTGGATTATTATCAGGTGTCCCAATCAGGGCGGAAAGGACCGCCATACAACCCTTACACAGGTAAGTGGATTATTAGCAGGTGTCCCAATCAGGGCGGAAAGGACCGCCATACAACCATTACACCACCGGTTGAGCATGGCGGTCCCGGAAGGGAAACGAGGTTCATGAGGCGGTGGTGACCGAGGGGTCCAGGCGGTCGTCATGGGAATGAGTAGGAAGCGAGATGAGTTTGATCTATTGTCAAGAGCGCTGGTTGAAACAGAATTTGATGAATCGTCAATTTAATATTTTGATCCAGCAATGGACTGTATCCCTGTGCCGTATGGCTGCACAGTATTCGTCCAATGTCGAAGGTGTTTGTTCAAAGAGAGATTGAATCAGAAGCACGAGGAAAGCTCAGCGAGGCGGGGAGGAGAGAAGGAAGTTACGCGGTTAGCCGGCGCCAACGTTTACCAAACAATGTATCCGTATATATGATGATGTTATCGGCCAATGGATGGGTGTTTGTTAGTTGTGGGAAAAACTGAAGATGAGGAACACACACATTCTGCAAAGAAAGGAACCCAAGACGAGAGTCGAACCGCTACGGACAGGATTTTCTTTCTGTGAGGTGGCGCGGATGTTACCACTGCGCCACCCTGCCGCCCACAACACGGAAGTTGAAATCACCATGAATAACGAGCGTGGAGGAGAGGGGACCTCACGTCTACACGAGATCGGAAAAATCAGACGTGAATGATGTGTCTGACGCTTGTGTGAACGGTGGGTGACAAAGAGTCAGAGGTTGTGGAGACGAAGAGAGGAGATATTCAAAACATGCAACGTGGTGGAAATCCACGGTGGACAGTTTATCCGGGATTAGAGGTCGCATTTACCCTCGCCATCCCTGCCAGGGCAGCGCAGAGGTGTGGATCCGCTAGAGGCGTGCGGGGAGTGAGTAGATCCGAGAGGACGTGCGTCCCCCTTTGCGAGACAAGAGGATGTCATTGGAACCCTCCGACAGGAGATCGCTGGCCGTTCGCATTGACTCGCGTGGTTATCAGGATCCAGTCTGCCACGACCAGTGTTTGGAGATCATCAACCACTGAGCTCGAACCCTGGCCCGTCTGTGGGGTTGGCTCAGTGCCCAAAGATGGACACGAGCCACCTGAGAGACTCTGGTCCCAGGATTGAGTTTCATCCCCTCGTGCCCGTTGTGTTTGGGCGCACGGGGGGCTGATGCTGGAGTTTACGGCCGGGCGCGCTGAGATGGGGATTGGAAGGGATAGGGGGTTGTGGGAGGTAGAGGGGGGGGGCAGCGGGGGCGTGGGGGTAAGAATGTTGCTGAGACCAGGCTTCCCCACCGTCTGGGACATGGAGAGTGAGAGAGGCAGAGTGGGAGAGGCGGGAGGGTGAGGAAACGGGAGAGTGTGAGAACGGGCGAGAGACGGAGTGACGAAACGGCAGAGTGGAGCAGCGAACATGACAGCAAGACAGGGGGACAGAGAGAGAGATAGGGAGGGTGGGAGAGAGACATCGCTGCTGGGACTGTGACGACCAACTCTCTCCTGGCACATTTCACAAACACGAGGCCAGAATGTGTCTTCTGTGGAGACCGAGAGACAGTAGTCCATCAGTATGTACAATGCATATTCCTAGATTATTTGTTTAAACTCCTGAAGAACATCCGACTTAAGTATGTATATATGGGTATAAAGCCAAAGAAAGCAAAGGGGAAGAAGGATTAGTTTATTATATTATGAATAACGCCAAACTCTCCATTTACAGGGTTTGGAAAGTCGCTACACCGGAGCAATGCTCACCAAGCCACCGTCGCATTTTCAAAGCGCTGCTCTCCACCAGAATCTGGCTGGAATTCCGACACTGAGCGCAGCTGATAGGAGGATTGGGATCTTTTTCCACTCACTGGGCTAGGGAGGAGGCGTTGTGCCGCGTGTTCGATGAGAGGATCCTGCACCCTCTCAGTGCTAGCGTCGCGTCGAGGGTAAGGGGGGCTGCCTCTACGGGAATTATTATTATTGTTATCCTTTAAGACGTTTTAAGGGTAAATATATATTTTTAAAAGGATGAGGGTGTGAGAGCGGGTGAGAAAATCCCAGGGTGCGAGGGTGAAAGAGTGAGAGGGAGGCTGCGAGGGTCAGGATCAGGGTGAGTGAGCGAGGGTGAGAGAGAGTGACGGTCTTTGGTTTGCATTGGAATGAAGACACATAAGAAAACGCGCTCAAAGTATGATCGAGCCGAAGTTTGCTAAACAGAGCTCGTGTTTTTAACTGATCGTTGAAAACAAAACTCAGGCAGAGTGGGAGGGTGGGAGAGTGGGAGAGAGAGAGAGTACTTGAGAGGGAGAGTGGGGAAGAGGGTGAGACAAAGGGAGAGAAAGACTGACTTTGAAGAACGTTTAAGTGCTCGGGAACATGTGTTTCTGTCTTGTTTGCTGCAGATTTTTTTAATCGCTTATTTTAGGTCCTTCTATGGTTTGTTGCTGCTGTTTGACTTTCTGTTGAACTGTCCCGATGTTGTTGACATGCCGTTCTTTCCACAGCTCGGATTTAAAAAAAAAACTCCAAAAAAACGTTATTGCTGATTTGCCGTTCTTATCTCGTTATTGATGTCACGTTCTCTCCGCAGCCCTGTGCAGCGCTTTGTGACCCTCGGGTGGTGGGCGCTCTAGAAATGCAATTATTATTATACGATAAATGTTACATTAAACCATTTCCCATTACATATTAGGGCGGCGCGGTGGCCCAGTGGTTAGCGCTGACGACTCACAGCAAGAAGGTCCCGGGTTCGAATCTCTCGGCTCGGGTGCCTTTCTGTGTGGAGTTTGCATGCTCTCCCCGTGTCCGCGTGGGTTTTCGCCGGGTACTCCGGTTTCCTCCCACAGTCCAAAAGCATGCTCCTGGATAGGTTGATTGGCTCGCAGACTAAAATTGTCCCGCATTGCCCGGCGATGGACTGGCGTCCCGTCGTCGGGTGTATTCCTGCCTTACGCCCTGTGTTTCCGAGATAGGCTCCGGCTCACCGTGACCCTATATAGGATTAAGCGGTTTCAGATAATGAGATGACATTACATATTATAAACACTGATAATTTTGCATTTTAAACTTTTAGCTGATAGTCAGATCATATTTTCAATGTTGTTCTGCAACAACGTGTATATTAAAAAAAAAACCCAAAACATGCTATTGGTGCTGATTTTCCGTTCTAATGTCGTTGCTGTTGACGTGCCGTTCTCTCCGCAACTATGTGCAGCACTTTGTAACCGTCGGGTGAAAAACACTCTATAAATGCAGTTATTATTATTTCATTGCCCTTCCCAGCAAATTTTCCAACAACAAAATAATCAAGAAATACAATCTACAATGTGTACAACCACTTACACCGCGTGACCCACATCCCTTTCAATGCAGTTTGTAATTTATAACTCGCACACATTAAATTACATTCGAATATATTCTCAGAATGACAGCAAATTATTAGCAGCAGTGGCGCTCCACAATGTATATGATCAAGACAGTATACAATATATACAAGTGTAACAGAGAGTAAGAGAGAATGATCGTATCTGGGAAAGAGACAGTAAAACCCTCGGAAATTAGTGCAAATTAAAACGTGCACTGGAAGGGTCCCATGAGTGTCAATGCACAGAGCGCGAGAGACTGGGAGAAGCAGGCAGAGTGGAAGAGAGGGAGGGTGGGAAAGCGAGAGCTGCCTCTTTCTTGCACGAGTTGTGAAATGTGACCCCTGTGATCCGTGGCTCTAGAATCCAGAGTCTGGATCAAATGGCGGCGGGGACGGGCGCGCGGTGGCACCGAGCGGGGTGGTTACATTACGCACACGTGTGCACGTCTGAATGTACGAACACATGCACAGAAATGTACGTGTACAGTATAGCATGTGTATATGTATATATACAATACTGTATATGCGCCAACAGTCGAAAACCACGGGAAAACCCAGGCAATTGCTGGATTTCAATCAATGAATTTGCCTGGGCCCCCCGAATCACGAAGACTGCCCCCTGAGCACAGCAGATGCATATGCTGTCTGTGTATGCAGTATATGCATGAGCCAGCTTTGGTTCCAAATTCGCCGCCCCAAGGTTGCGTGTATGGAAAGGTCCCCTCGTTTAGAGCATGATCCCCGTGTGTACTGGAACTCGTCTCTGTACTAGTTGTGGTTCTGAACCTAGCAGTAATATGCCGGAGATATTAAAGCATGGTGCTGTAAATCAACCGTCCGTCAGCGGGCATTTCTACCGAGTATCACTGCTGGCCATTCTTCAAATCTTGTCACGTCCTCTCAAAAAAAACCCAAAAAACTTGTACAGCGTGGACCAGAAATAACTGCCAGGGTTATATGCGATGAAGTTTCGAATTTGTCACTTATTTCTGGCCCACGCTGTGTTTTGGAAATTCGGGGGATATTTTGTTTTGCTGATTTTTGGCGAACTGCTTAAGGTATAGACGTATAACTGAGTTACATGAGCGATTTAAATGCTCCAGTGGAACCGGGAGGAACATCCAATGTGAAGTTCTTCAGTTATCGCGGACAGTCATTCTCCTCTCTCTCTCTTCGAGAGTGAAGGAATGCTGCGAGGCGGTGTATTATAAGTGACAGATTATTATTGGGGCGGCACGGTGGCCCAGTGGGTAGCGCTGTCGCCTGACAGTAAGAAGGTCCCGGGTTCGAATCTGCTGTGGTTCTGTTTTGTGAATGTCTTTAATCATAATAACGATATTTAACGCTCGCATATATCATCCCCAAAAGATGGGTAGGGGAGAGATTGGACAGGTGAGTGCGCAGGTAAGAGACTGAACGGGTGAGAGAGTGAACAGGTGAGAGGGCAAGAGAGCGAACAGGTGAGAGGGTAAACAGGTGAGAGTCTGAAAGACTGAACGCCTGGACAGGTGAGCCTTGAGCTACTGTTTAAAGGTAGGTGACGGTGCTTGAATGTTGTGGGCGTGCAGTAGGAGAGTTTGAGAAGATTGCTTTTGCAGTTACGAAGAAATACATCTCAATTAATCCATTATCGTTACCCGCTTAATCTTGGAGAGGGTCGGAATGAGCCACAGCCTATCTTGGCAGATGCAGGGCACAAGGCAGGGCGATACCCAGGAATGGACACTAGTCCATTGCAGGGCACTGGGATAAATTTAATCAGCAGACCAATCAACAGAGGCAGCAGCACCAGCGTGTCTTTGGACGGTGAGAGAAACCGAGAATTACCGGGGAAACCCCACATGGACACGGGGAGAACATGCAAACTTCACACAGCCTGCACGGGAATCGAACCGCCTCGGCAGAACATTCTGACTGTGAAGCGCGGATGTAATCACTGCATGGCCACCTTGCTACTCAGGGTAAAGAACTTTGATACTCACCAGCAGCCAGGACATCCATTTGGGTTGCAACAGCGGGGAAGTCATCGACCCCATATACTATCAGTTATATTTTTGATCACACGATTCAAAAAGCTATTCACGATAGTCCCAGTGGAATTCTCATCTGGTTCAGTTACAATCGGTGGTTGATCGATTCCTGAGAGTGATCAAGAGATGGTCCCCAGCTGGTTTAACCCTACTACGCTGCTCATTCCGAAAAAATAAATATGGGAGCCTCTGTCGCTGAACCTTGAGCATGTCACGAAGAGGTGGAGCATTTCCATCAACCCGAACCGAAACCAAACACCTTCCTGGGTCATTTGTATCATCGAACACTTCGCCCTCTCAACCCTGCATGAGTGACAGGCAGGACCATTGCGCAGGGCGTGGGGTTCGTTGCGAATGTGTTCACAGCTGGCTCAGAGTTGTCATTTGAGGCCTCATTTCCAATCAGCAGAGCAGCGTTTGCATCAGCCGCGCAAGGCTGTTCCAAAAGTTTAATGTCTGGTGCTGATGTGGGTTCGTTTCCGCTCGATATTTGAGGATTGCTCTCCATAGCTGGAGAGGGAGAGAACACTCGACATGCTTATTCCGAAAGAACAGCTACGGAGACATTCATATCCTGTTGCTCTCCACGTTAAAGCTCTGTGTTTATACCACCACAGTCATGCTCTGAACTCTCTGTGAATGACAAACGTCAAACCTTAAATAATCACGAGTCTGGCTAAAATAAACTATTTCAATAAATTGTTTAATATTGGTCTCATGTCACATTTCTGAGTTGTATTAATTGCTCTGCAATCTTAACACTGTGCAGTGTTAATAACACTTAAGCACTGTGTGCCGATCAACTGACTCCTGCGTGCTTGGGCCTACGGCCCAAAAGCATCTACGGGCCTTCGAGTAACATATGAATAGTTTGTAAGCTGAATTACTTGAACAATCATTGACGATCAAAAACTTGAAACATAGAGTTCAATAATATTTGTATAGGACAAAACATAGTTTGTGTTGTGATTTGTAGCTGGTGTAAAGGCTGATACATCCTACGACCCCCAGGAGACCTTTTGACTTACTGACACTTGCCCTCCGGTTTATCTTTTTAGGGTCAAGATCTTGTCATCAAGTGTTGTCGCTACTTAAATTATATATATGGTTTAGAAGAAATCATATTCAGTCTCCCTTTTTAACTCTGAAAATGGGCTGCCCTCCGATGCAGTATTACTGCAAATCAATTTTCACCAGAGAGCATCATTATTTATTTACACGCAGTCAATGTATAAATAACAGAGCCAGTGTTTTAATGTATGTACGTATGTCTGTACTGAGTGTACCGGGTTTCAAATTTTTCTAACCGAAGATTTTTTTTTGCACAACACCGAGGCTTTTAAGGTTTATCTCAGCTTCATTTATTTTTATTTTTGAACTTCAGAGCGCCAGCAGTATTCCAAAAAGAACATCAGGGAGAAATCTTGGTCAAAGCAGTCATGTCAGCAGAAAATATCATCATCAGAAGAAAGTGTTACACACCTGGAACAATGTCGCTCGTAGGGCGGATACTCGTGATAATAATTAGAAGTTGTAACGCGCACAGTTTGCATTCATTCTCGACGAGAGAGAACGATACAGAGGTCCGGGGAACAAGAGAGAGACGGGAAGGCAGCCACGAAGTCAGCCAATACTAACAATTGCCAACGCTGTGCAGCCCTCGATGTAACAAGGTGGTAGTGACCAATTAATGAACATTTATGATACGCAAGGACTTTCAGCTGACTGTACTTGCCCACTATTAATACTGTACCAGATCTGTCAAGGTTGACCTGTGTGGCTGGTAAGAGATGGCACTGAAGAGTTGGCGACAGCTGCCCCCAGACACAATGGATGTAGAACAAGTCACGTGAGCTAGATATTAGACCCCACGCCTGAGCTGGGTGTCAAACTTGTCACCCTGTCACTCATTACCGTCGTGTCGGACCCTTTGCCCTATTGCTTACGTTACTGTCAAATCAGCCAACTTATCCTCTACTTGAGCGGAGAGCGGAATTCATTTCCCCATCACGCATGGAGACGGAAACTGAACCTGTTACTCACTCACTCACTGAGCCACTGAGCTCATCACTCACTCGCTGAGCCACACTGTGAGCCCATTACTCACCCACTCACAAAGCAAAACACTGTACCAATCACCCACTTACTCACTGTCCATCGCTCAATCACTGAGTCACTCACTGAGCCGACCACTCACCCTCTGAGCAAGACAGTCAATCACTCACTCACTGACCCCATCACTCACTCACCGAACCACTCATTGAGCCATCACTCATTGAGGCCATCGCTCATTCACTAAGCCCATCACTCGCTGAGCCCATCACTCGCTGAGCCCTTAACTCACTGAGCCCATCACTCACCCACTGAACCGGACAGTGAACTCATCATCCAGCTATGTGGAACCAACAGATGATGAAGGCCTTTACCTGCCCGGGACAGACTCCGGTAAGATTCGCTCAGATTTTCCCCGTGTAGATGCTATTGGAGAAGGACAGGATGGCATGGG
>JAZEWT010000001.1:3010623-3027920 GCA_036362905.1 Mordacia mordax
CGGGATTACGTGAGTCAACAACACGAGTTCGATGAATCACGGGTCTCGCAATCGTACTGTCCGCTCGTAAATCTCTAACTCCACAAGGCCATAGAAAACAAAACACAGCTTCAAATTTTTAAAAAAATCAATGTCGCAGGAACCCCACGTGCTGAGCTTGCAAGTGTGGCGCTAAGCCTCACGCCATGCCAGGTTGGGTGCATCTCAACGCCCGTGCCAGAGCGAAGAGGTGGTCTCTGGGTTAGAGGGCTGTGATTGAATAGAGCCGCGGGTCAGCGGTGATTGGCGAAGGGTAGCTAACCGAGGGATTCAAGCTGGTAAAACAACCCTGGTGAGGCGCCGTGGAAAGTTCTAGAAGGTCGGGGAATATAAAAAAGGAGAACGAAGTGGGCGTGGGGGGTTGGTGTAGTGGTTGGAAGTGAACCCGTTGTTGCTGAATTGTGGAGTTGTTGTTGGAGTTAACGTGTTACAGATAGGTGCGCGTTGTGGTTACGAGTTCGGGTGGTGTTAATAAACAGTCGAGTCTTATAATGAGGAGAGGGTCGTGTCCTGCTATGCCTGTCCTGGAGAGAGAGGAGGATGACCCGGAGACAGAACTCCACCCACATCTGCCCGACCATTTGGTATCAGAGAATGGGCTGCGAGCTCACGCTGGGAGAAGTAAGGTGAAGATCACGCTGACGTTTGGGGGCAGCCCTTTGTAGTCCTGGGATGACTTCCAGCGACACATGGCCCAGCGCACAATGTCTGGGAGGCTGGTCAGACGCTGAAATGGCTGCGCGCGTCCCACTACAGCTGTAGGCATGTGCGGCACGGTTCCGGGACGAATTGGAAGCCGAGACCAGGATGACTGGTCCTAACTCAGACGGGCACTCGGAGAGCGGTTTGACTGAGTGGTACCTGTGGCTGCACAGGAAGAATTGACGCAGCGACACAGGCGGCCGGACGACACATTGGTGGACTCCGTGGAGAGCTTGGGGATGCTCGTTGAGCGGGCATACTTAAACATGGAGCGATCTTTAATCCAGGGCATGATGAAGGTGGATGTGCTCAGGTACTGTCGGGGGACGGATTGGTGGCAGGAGGACGTGGAGCACCCCGAGCTCTCCATGGTGCAGATACAGGCTTGAGCACTGGCTTGCGAGAGCGCGGTGCGCAGTGAAGCTCGCCGGTGGAGGGGGGGGAGGTTGGGCGCTGTTGGTTTGCGATGACCCGGAGCGACGGGATGGAGGGAGCGTCGGGGCTCCGCCTGGAAGTGGAGTGGCGGTGCTGTAGCGCAGCGACCATGGAGCAGCTCTGTTGAATCTGAGCGTTGCCCTGCAGGGCATCCAGCAGCAGTTAGGAGAGATACGTCGCGCATGGCAGGACTCGGAGCAGCGACTGCGAGTACTAGAGTACCAGCAGTCAGCGGGGTTCTGGAGAGACGACGGGGGTGAGATGGGGCCAACGCCCTGCACTCGTGGTGACCCCGAGTGCTAGGGGTGTCACCGAGTGGGGCATATACAGCGGGATTGTTCACTCGAGGCCCCGTGCCGACCTGGGGGGCTGCTGCTAAGTGGCGGCGGTCCCTGATACTCGGGAGGCAGACGATACCCGACGGGATGTGTCCCGGCGATAAGGACACATGCGAGGCCATTGGGCGTCGCGGCAGTGGTGCGCGAATCGGTGGCAGGACAGCCAACCTGAATGCTGCTCGACACGGGAGCTGCAGTGTCCACGATGAGCTGCAAGCTCTACCAGCGGACGGGCTTTGGCCTCCAACACCTCCAGCCTCCAGATCGGGAGTTCCAGTTGGCGAACAGTCGGGCTGGAGATCGTCGGTCGAATCGTGGTGGACATACGGGTGGCTCCGAGTTGGTGCCGCTACGAGATTTACGTGGCGGCCCAGCTGTGTCATGATTGTATCCTCGGCACGGATGGCGAAGGGTGGCTAACCGAGGGATTCGAGCTGGTAAAAAATGCTGGTGACGTGCCGTGGAAAGTTCTAGAAGGTCGGGGGGTATGAAAGAGAACGAAGTGGGCGTGATGTTGTTGGTGTAGTGGTTGGGAGTAAACCCGTTGTTGCTGAATTGTGCAGTTGTTGTTGAAGTTAACGTGTTATGGATTGGTGCGCATTGTGGTCACGAGTACGGGTGGCGTTAATAAACAGTCGAGTCTTGTAATGAAGAGAGGATCACGTCCTGCTATGCCTGTCCTGGAGAGGATGACCCCACCTCGGTGCAGTCGTTGCAGGGGCACGAGGACCACCCGGAGAGAGAGGTCCGCATGCTGCCCGACACAATCTCCATGAGTACCTTCTGCTTTAAAAATAAACCTCTCTCCTGGACACACCAACCTGAGTCCCATTGTATACATTTCTAAAGAAATTTGCCGATCTTGCCTGTAATGTGCTTTCTGACCCTCAGGTGAAAAGCACTCTAGAAGTACAATTATTATTGTCATATCCAACAAGTTCCCATAGCCATACGCCACAAAATCTAATGCTCTAATGCTTGCTTAACAGTCTACACAGAAATTCAAGAGGCTCAATTTACCCCGGTGTGTGGGGTTATTATCAAAGCTGTGCTATAGTCGTGAATCTGTGATTTTTTTGGCAAGGATGTGGCTTCATTGTTGAGGCTGTGGGTTAATGTTGAGACTCGTTAGGGTTAAAACTGGGGGTTTTCTCTGATAAATGAAGATGTACTCGTCTGTCAGCTTAATGTACACAGCATAAGCAACTCCATCTACTTAGTTTTCCCTACTCGACGTATGAGAATTACTATGAATAGCAGTTGTTTCAGGGTATCCGTGTCGAACGTACCTCCACGTTTCACCTCCCACGCTAAAGCCATCATCAGGACAGTGATTGGTGTTGTGTTGATCAGTTCAAACGTGTTCCTATGTCAAGAATACGTGTATTATTCATTAGTATTATTATTAGTCTAATAATGCCTCCAACGTCAGAGGTGAAACGTCACGAAAGTGGAATGCTCAACACGGCTGTCCTGATAGAACAGCTCTTGACAGCAAGTCTCACACCCGTTTAAGAAGCTGGCAGGCTCCTTAACAGTCGCTTAAGTGTCTGTCCGTCCACCTACATGTCCGTCTGCAGACATTTCACAAGTTTCCATGAAAACTATAACATTTGGCTGTGTAGCAACACCAGTACACAGATCTGTGTAGCTTTTCACCACTTATATTTACTTAACATCTCTACAAAGGCAGGTCATGCTGCTTGCAAAGGCGATAGGCGCGTTAACGTGTTTCTTTCCGTGCGCACGTGTTTCCACTGGCTTCAAATCCCATCAATCCCAGATCAACTTCAATCACCTTCGAAGAGACCCTCCATGACCTCCACTACCTCTCAACTACAGGGTCATCAAAAAGAAACTCCATTTTTAATTATTTTTTTGTTAAAACTATTTTACTGAAAGCACTGGTGTTGATATTGTAACACCAATGAAGCATGAAAGATTTGTTACATCAAAACATTTCTAATTGATGCCATGTATATTAAAAACATTTACTGAAATTTAATAAAACTGCAGCTGGTGTTTCTTCAGTGGCACTCTTCAGCTGTTATTTCTTTGTAAAATTGTTCAAACGTATGTGGATTACACCTGTACACACTGGGAATAAATTCCCAAGTTTTTCGTGTTGTGACACCACATTACTGTAAGTGAAATAGATCAATATAGGCAATTAAAACGAAAGCGTCTTTCCTGCCCCTGTACTACCCTACTCTCTCTTCTCCTCACTCAACCACCCTTTACACTCTACCTCTCATCTCACCATTCTCCTATCCATGCACCCTCCACCCCAGCAACCAAGGCTTTCTAACCATGGCTCAGTAGGAGGTCGCTCCTGCTCTGCTGCCTCCAATCTGGGACTTGATTTCTCCAGGCATCGCCACCCAGGACAAGACCATTCGAGTCTTCTCTGCATATAATTGGGTTTAAAACATATAAATAACAGAGTCTCAGAGTTAAGATAAAGTGTCTCCGTCTTAAAATTGGAGAGTGACCCTCATTCATAAAATAAACATCATTCCTTTCTCAGGATGCCCATTTGCTCCACTGTTTCAATATACACGGGTATCTTGAGATGTGGTTTTATTAGATGTTATGTAAACTCCACAACTTATCGTCGTCAAAATCTCCCCTCAATGGATTGGGAAGCTTGTTTGCCTGCGTGTTGATTTAAGCTGCGATCAACGACAATTAGGCAAAGAGATCACTTCTGTCCGTGTTTCCTTAAAGCGCTTTTATTAGAATTCTGCTTTATTTATACGAATACTTTTGCTGTTATGCAACTGCAAAAAAACTGGACTAAAAATACAAGTGCGTGTTTTAAAAATCATCTCGTTTCTAGCTAAATAAATGTCAACGTGTACATCAAACTTATTTTCATTCAATGGAAAGGGGGTATGTGGATAAATATGGTTTATGGTTCACCTGTTTGATGTCACACAACAAAAGCCACTCTTTAAGCATTAAAAAATGTGAAGACCAATCATATTCAAAACTGTCCGATCCGAGTTGTTCACAAGAACTCCAAAATGCCTTTGGCAAGCAGTGTAACATCACAATGTGTGAGGGAACAGCCCTGGAAGGCAACACCACAGGGTTGCTTTATTAGACCTATCACTCAACGCCAGACATCACTCCTTCACGCTGCAGAGATTACGTCACCCAATGGCATCATCCAATAAGTAATAATTTTATGTTAGAGATGGGCTAGCTAGAACTTAAAATAAAAAAAATGCGTAATGTGGGTTTCTAGTGCAGTCATTTGTGGCTGGACTGAAGCCATTAAACTCAGTACCTTTGCATACCTGGTTTGATCACAGGCGACTGCCGCCCAGATTCAAACGCAGGCCATCAGTTACTGGCTCAGTGATTCTGACAGGCATCAATCCCTTCCAAGCCACCTCAACAAAACATGTTTTAAAGGCAAAGGCCTCATATTTTCACGTCATCTACAATTCGTGTACAAGTGACCATTTTGAACGGTGCACCTTATTGCACAGCCCCTGAAATTGGAATTCAATGGAAAAAAAACCATGGAAGAGGGGGGAAAAAAATAAAACTTGACTCTTCATTCGCATCTTGTCAACGAGATCTCCCGCCTGATAATTTCATGGAAAACCAGCTGCTTGGAGAGACACGCTGGGTTTGTAAAATCATGTACATGGTGTTAACGGTGAAATGCCAAATTGAGGATTGCTTCGAAAAGCTGCTCTTTAGGGACAGCCGCGTCGATCGCTTCCTCTCTCTACCCAGCGACGTTTCGCCTCACACGTAAGAGGCATCCGCGGGCGCAGTGTGCGTATGTCGTGTGTGTGACGCCTATTTATATGTAGGCACTATGTATGTGTTGAGTCACCTCCACAGAGTTGCTGTATTCCAGGATCAATGGATGACTGGCGAGGTCCACTTGAACGGGTTCCATTGTCCTGCTCACACCCCAGAATCACATTAACCCCATCCTGTTCCACCTGTGACTAATCTTCTAGTTTGCATCTCATGAAAGAAGTTCCCAAACACCTGGTGATTCCCCACTGATGTCCACATTTCAGAGCTTAATATCTATGTATTATTGATTTCAATGACTGGCCTCCAGGTTTGGCTGAGCTTTTATCATCATTTCTTGTTTGCGGTTCATAGTCTTTTCTATCTTGTGAATCTCGTTTACTTCATGACTTAATCTTGGACCTTTATGGCGGATGGCTGCTCGTGGACCCCGACAGTCGTCCATTGATCCTAGAATGCAGCAACTTTGTGGAGGTGACTCAACACATACATAGATCCTACATATTAATAAGAGTCACACACACGACAAACACGCACACTGCGCCTGAGGATGCCTCTAACGTGTGAGACGAAACGTCGCGAGGTGGAGAAAGGGAGCGATCGACGCGGCTGTCCCGAGAGAGCAGCTTTTCGAAGCAATCATCATGCATCGAGCCGTGAAAACCTACATCATTGAAATGCTAAATTGTTATTGGTGAACATGACTGACCACCGTCGTCGTCCCATCAAATGTGCAAAGCACATCTTATCAAACACCCCGATATGCGATGGGAAGAAAGTTTCTGCAAGGTCTGATATAATATGCGCGTGCACACACGTCGACGCCACCCTCGACATCAACACTGCCCTGTTCCAACAGAAACAGCGTTCAGATAGCCGCGTGGAATGTTCCTCCCGCGCTAGAGGCATCATCATTTTGGGCAATATTGCCTCTGGGTAGTTGAATATATATGATACTTTACAAGTTCGATGTTTTCAAAATCACTGCTTTGTAAAAGTCATATTAGAGTCAGTCATTTTTGTCTTTTGCTGTTCTCAGGAAAGGATATAGCAGAACATTGTACAAATACAAACCACAATTTTCTGATTGAAGGCAATGCTGATGAAACTGAAGTGGCGTTTTTGTGAGTGCATGTACACAACTGCAATACTGCATTTTGATTTGGCTACTGACTTACCAAGCATCGAGCTGCCTGTGTGGCAAAAAAGTGGAGACTTATTTAAATATATTATGAATTAAATCTCATTTTCCGTTTCAGGAATCTATCGGCGAAGCTTAGCGAAAGCAGCAGCTTCATGATTGGCTGAACTCAGCACAGGCTCGTAGAACACTTCAGACGGCCGCTCGTGTAAAATATTTTGTTATAAACCTCTTTACAAATTCAATTTGCTGCAGTGCAATCGTGCTGGGGTATTCCAGCAAGTACGAATGTCTTGAATATTTCAAGTTTTTGGTTACTATCAAAAACTCTTTTTAAGCAGGCAAGTGTGCAAATACTACCTTTCTACATGTGTTAAAACATTAATATAGTCCAACAACATTTGCGAGTCATACGAACGTGAACTCAATTACCATTGTTTCTCACGCCACTCATAATTTCGTAAAGGTCTAGCTACATTGCAAATATAACACACTGGCCAACTGACATTGTAATAACATGTTAGCCGCTGCCGGCAATTTTTTTTTTGATTATACATCATTGTTTGTGAACAATCAAGCGGCTCGAGCATCCAAGCTGCAAGCACGCCAGATCTAAGTACTACAGCTGAACAGCTGTAGGGCGTGCACTTACAATCCTTCTGCAAGTATGTTTATCCATTAAGCCCCTTCACCACAATCCCTCCTGCAATGCCCCCTCTTCATAGCGCCGTGTGCCAGCCTGGGGTGGTATATTATGTGAGGTGGAAGTGCCTGAAAGCTCACCCTCACCCAGCAGGGCGTGCATTTGCGCGACACTACGCGATGCGCTTGGCACCAGTTTGCGTTTCTTGCAGCCCGTAGCTTGGCCGTAATTGCGAGCGGGCCGCGGAGAAGCTGGAGGTTTCGTGACGTTGAGACGAGGCTGCGCCACGAGCACATGGGGAGACCCGCGGGAAGCGTTTACGCGATGACGTCAAGCTCTCAAGGTCGTCGTCAGGATTAACTGTCTACACCCGTCTGCGTTGACATACCGAGGCGCTGACTTAAGAAGTGTTACGCAAGCCGGTAGACGGTCTAACACATAAATATGCCTACTATTTTTCTGCACAGGGTCTTAAGAAGCAGTCTTAACTGAGAGGCTATCTAAATATGATTGTGAAACCTTGCCGGTAAGGTACAATAGAGCACTTCAGCAATTACGATTCTTACGCTTAGATACACGCATCAAATTTGCATGTTAAAAAATACAATAATTAATTTATGCCAGTCACGCTTGAGTGGCTTATATAACCCCCTGCATCTACTAGAGCCACTGCAATTCGGCCCACATTAATAACAAAAAAAGAATTATGTTGGAACAATGAGCCAATAAACAAATTTATACTGAAAATAATATAAACGTGTGAGAATTCTGCAACCGACTACTAATAGACTACAAAAACGGTGAATAAGCTTTCCTGCAGGGTCAATTAGGTTGATTTGTTTTTAGCTCTGGTCTGTGCAGCCCCATTGCTCGAGTGTGGATCGTAATGTCCCAAAGGAGCCTCGCATCTACATTTTGGGCAACTACCCCACAACAGGACACCACGAATGTGTCAAGACACGTTGAACATCTGGACTGACCGATAACTTTTGAAAAATAGTCAGTCTCTTAAGACTGATTATAAGGCTTTACAAGTGCTGCAATTAATTCTCAAAGTGGACTATTATGCCAATTCAAGCAAATTGTAACAATACAAATCGATTGTCACACACGGTGGCGTACATGCATCATAAGCATAAGAAAACCAACTGTAATCGACTAATTAACATCACACGCTCAGAATTTATCCGATGAGACATATCCCATATAGCCTTAAACAGACTTCGCGCAAACGTTTGTTGGTGACCGCCTGTGAAGGGTGGCGCGTCACGCGAGAGGATGGGTTGCCAGTACCACACCCGGCCACCATTGCGTCCTCAGTGCTCATGTTTATACATTGGACCAGGTACTCATATGAGTCGAGTCGATCGAGCGGAGACACGAGATTGGTGATGGCCGTGAGCAAACATCGATTTCGATTTGCCGGGTAAGTAATGCAGCACTGCTAATAACTACACCACTGCTCCCCGAAAATCCCACTACAATTGCACGCACAGACACTATTCACCCTACTTCTACCCTCGCCTCATTAAACTCATCAACAGCACCTCTCCACTCTCTGCATGGGTTTCTTCCAGGTACTCTGGTCCTCTTCTAGGACACGTAAACATAGGGATTGGCCAAACAACCCAAGTGGGAGGTGAATCAAAACGAGTCTCTATGAGACATGAATAAAACCTTAACCGGTAATAATTCTCAAATTATGTTATTGTATTGTTATTAATCCTTATTTTAAGATTAGGATGTATTGCATTAGCTGCGTATATTTTTGGTGGACTGCATACTTTTGCTTTGGAATATCCGACAGGTCACCATAATTATTGAAAGGTGAGCGTTTGCTTTGCAAGTGACGGCTGTGAGAATTCGAATTCGACAAAGCAACTGGAAAATATGCTTCTGCTTTTTAAACGCAGGAGCATTGCAGAGGATGCTCTGAAGTTAATGGCGAGGGTAAGAAACTTGGAAGGTTCAGAAGCGATCAGGTCATGAAAGCAAAGTATATGGCAAATGGCTGCAACAAGTCCAGCGTGTGTTCAGAAGGGCAGGTGACCGAGAGGCAATGGAGTATTGGTGAGGTATCAGAAGAGTGGATATTGTGGGTCATATGTCACCCACGCTGGGGGCGACGATTCTAGCATTAAGTAATGGCAAAAAATGACTCCATTTACCACATCGGCCATGACGATTTCTTGGGGAGCTTCTTTGCTGTTATACCGGATGATTACACGATTACCTCCGGTGAGAAAGCACCTCAGCATTGACAACCCTCACGGTTGAACAATTTATACTCTCTACAATGGCAGCAGATGAACCAGGCCTCAGAGCTTAATAACGATAACAGGTGTAACGTTTAAATCATATTCCCTCGCTGTTCTTGGCGATTTCTCTCCGGGGAGATCTCGCACGGACCACGTGCTCACTGTCCAAGAGGCGCAATTTATACATATGGTGACTACCGTCACCTTCTCACAAAGTGGCACAGGAATCATCCACTATACATAAGGGATCCATTTCTGGCAAACGATATTTCATTATAAGTTCCATAAAGGAATGGCAATATCTCAATATTAAAATGAAGGGATATATTTCTAGTTGATATTTATGGAAAAAAACGTGCGACCAACTCATCAAGTATAGAATTGCAAAATAGACCTTTTCACCGTGCGTGCCTAGTTAAAAAAAATTCACGAAATTTCGTAAACATTTTTTTTAAATAAAACGCAACGTTTTAAACTGATAAACAAACATGTTCTCAAGTTAGTCAGCAACTTATACGTCACTGATTACAGTGAAATGCATAATGCTGCAACTTAAAGTGGGGGGTGTCCTGTCCTGTTCTTATTTCTTGACACTATGCTGGGCTGATAGGCTGCCTCCAATTGAGATTAATACTTGCAGACCTTCCAATGGGTGTGTGTGCGCCTCTGACCACCCACCCGAAATGTCACCAGCAGTCATCTCGTCAAACTGACTGACGTCTTAGTCAAGTGCCAAGCAACCCGCTCGAAAATCAACAATGGAACGCACGCGTGGAAATATTGCTCGGTCAGGGTATCCAAACTCGCGTCCTCATGGTCAACCCTCAAGCAATTTCGTCCATTCACAGTAATCACGAGCTGCACACACTGCCTCATGTGTGATAAACACGTGACAAAGACAAACATCCCCCGTATGGCCTTAAGCGACTTTTGGGGGAAGTAGTTAGCGTGCACCTACGAAGGCCGGCACGGCACATGAGGAGGTGGATGGCCAGCACTGTGCCTGATCACGTTCATCTCCCGAACAGCGGTGTATACAGAGAACACCAGGCTAATGATTTGAGCCAGGTAGACATAGAGGAGTTCTAGAATGGGTTCCAATAATCACTCGTGTTGGCCATCAGTGGAAATCGATCATCGGTCGCCAGGTTCACAGAACAGCGCACTAACCACTGCACCACCGCTTCACACACACACACACATAAATAATAATAGTAATAAAATGTATAACACGGGCAAGATGTCAAATTTAAGGGGGTGCTCGCTAGCAATTAACTCTTTCATCGATCAACCGGTGTGCATGCATCATGTGACAGCCTCTATCTGAACCGGAACAAAAAGGCTCGCACAAGTGAAAAACTGTACGGTGGCTGAAAGCGTTGTGTACAACTGCACACGCAGAGAGGATCTTTCCAAGGCTGCCAACGTCACGAGCATAAACTGAACAGCGACCAGGTAGACGAACAGTACGCCGACGTGTCGATTGGGCACACACTGCCAGTGAATGCAAGTGCAGGTGGTGGTATGTCTACCGACGTATGGATTCATCAATCCCTATGTTTAACCGCATAAGTACATACGACAAATTGCACAAGTAGGGACTGAGGTTTTTCAATCTGTATATGCTGTATGCAATTGGTTCACGTTAAGAGGCCCTACCATTCACCAGAATGTCACAACACATTATGTATTAAACCGAAATCATGAATTTAGAAAACTGCATTACCATCAAGGAGAAAATGTGATTATCATCAACTATGGCCTTCAAGCTGCCATTTAAATTACTGTACATACATGACACTACAATATGATGAACGTTGGAAGGCTCATGTATTGACACAAAGTTGCTTTTTTTCCAGAATTGATTTTTGTTTTTTACCAGCTCCTAACTGTGCGCAGAGTACGGAGCAACAGGAGAAAGAGTGCACTGTATGTTATTATTAATGTTGGCAACATTGAAGGATCCTTGAACCCGACTGCTCAGAGAAAGCCCGCTGGGTGTGAATGTCCCAGCAGACACAGCGCACGCTGAAAGACCGGCCTCTGAAACGTGCGCACATGTGCGAGCGAGCGAGCGAGCAAGCGTGCGTGCGGAAGGATTTGTGCTGAGATGTAGCGTAGCGGTTAGTACACTGCGCTACGAACTCAGCGACCCGTATTCAACTTCCGTGCACGGCCACCAACACCAGCGACGATTTTCTGAAACGGTCCCGGACCTCCCCTAAGTCGACTAAGCCTCAAATAAGTACCGAGTGCGGTGTGTAAACATCACAACTATGGAGACAAAGGTGACTGGGCATAGCACTGTGCATTTATAGGTGCTGGCGAACAGCATCCGACCGTACACTCTATTACGGCTATGTGGGGGATCCATATGGAAGGATATAAACGGTGTTGAGGGTTCTGCCGAATGGCTTTCACTTAATTTCACTAACAACGTTGAGCATTTAGCCGACAGGGGCTAAGTGCCCCCGAAGAAAGGCTCTCCCACTCGCACCCATATGCTTGCTCGCTTGAATGATTGTTCGCTCACACCGTGGCACTCGCATGATCTCACCCCCATCGATTCACTCGCTCGCTCAAACCTAAGAGTTAAAGATCAAATGAAGCTCCGTCAAAGGCCAAATCAACCCAAATGTGCCTGAGCCCATCACATATTGGCTGACAACATGGATTCATTCATTTACACGCAATCCAAGGCTTCACTGTTCCGTGACCTCCTACCAATCACTTGCTACAATACAAACACGATTTATAAAGCATCTAAATAACTCTGCCTCTCAGGATACTTTACAAGCATCAGGGGCAGCATTCACACGAGAGATGGTGAGGCAGAGGAGCCAATAAAATTGTCACGATGGGAATGAAGCGTAGGAATGGAGAGAAACAGTCGGATGTAGAAAGTTTCAAGCTTCGGCTGGAACTGGGTTGGGGGTGGGGAAGGGACATTCGTAGTGGTCGTCCAGACGAAGGACGTTCCAGACCGAAGGGACAGCAGAGATAGCATTGCAGGAGTTATCCCCACACCCCTGCAATGATGAGCAAAGGTTGAGAGGTTACCACTTGCCCTTCACCCACTCATCTCAAGACACCCACCCATTCGCCCACCGATCCGCTCACGCTAAACTCGCCACGTCGCCCACCCCTGTAATCACCAACTCCTTACTCACCCCCCCAACTCGTCCCGACGCCTTCACTCACCCTCGCCACCTCACCCCATCCCCCACCTCCCCACCCCAATCACTCCGCCGGCATAGCACAGTTCTCCATTTTGCCGTCTTCCAGCGGAGATGACGATGACGACGAGGATGACGAGGTGGACGGGGTGGACAGGGCAAGGCTGGACATATCCCCCTTCGTGGTCATTGATGTCGTTGCCCTCTCTTCGTCCTCCTCATCCTCTTTGCCAACGCGGAGATCTGGGCCGGCCGAGCGCAGGCTTCCAGCTCCACTTGTCTCACGCGGCAACTGGAACCGGCACGATGACGACGACGATGGCTGTGGCTGAGGCTGCGGCGCAGGAGGCGGCACCGGCGAGGCCGGCGACGCCAGTGGCTCCTCTGGCGTGCGCATCCTCTTCAGTGGAGGTGCCACCTCATCTTCCAAAACCTGCTGCAGTGTGGGCACGTGTGTATGTGTGTGAGTGAGCACAGGATGATAGCGATGAGACCAGGGCTCCATCACAGACATTAGCAGGCTTACGCGGTTTAAAGGGTCAGTATCCAAGCTGACCTGGGTTGGGTCAGTTGTTCCCCAATGGTGAGACGATCGGAACAGAATTTTACAGCCGGATGACCTTTCTGATGCAAACGTCCTTTAATCGGAGGGTCTTTGGTTGATTACCTGTCTGGAACATTCCCCAGACCTGTTCGCCAATGGAGACCCAATTAAGAATGCTAGACTCCAGGCAACTGAGCTGGGGGGGTTCACTCGAACAGGCAAACCCCCTCGACCATGATTAGGTTACAACTGATGACGAGGGACACATACGTCTAGTTGCGCACTTATTTAATATATCCTCAATTACTGACCAAATTAAATAACGTATGAGCTGCTTACGGGACTCGAGGCTCGAAAGAGCGGCTCTTAAGGGCATTTCAGTCATTAAGGTATGAAAATTTAGAATATTTTATATATCTCAATATATCCTTAATTATCAATAATATATTAAGAAGCAAACGACAACCAATATGTCATGCCTCCTACAGTCCCTGCTAAGGCAAGTGCAGTTTGCAAGCACCTAATTAAACCAGCACAGAAGAGGGGAGGGGGATGGGTGGCCAATACCCCACCAGGCCATCTTTGTCTCCCTCGTGGTGATGCTTATACAACAGACTGGATTCTCATGGGAGACTGCGTCAACCTAGGGGAGACTCAGAACCAGTTTAGAAAATTATCATTGGTTTCAGCCATGAGTGGGGGGAAAAAACTCGTGTCGCCAGATTCGAAGCTCAGCGCACTAACTGCCACAGTGAGGCTCCCCAGAGCGCATGCCCACACATACACGTGCACTCACAAATATACCCACTCAACCGCGGGCGCATGCGCGCGCACACACACAACAACAAGAGTCGCCAAGTGGCGCCAATGTCAACAAGACCCTTGCACCAAGCTAGGTAACCCTGTGCAGAGGTGTTGAGAGACACAGAAGGTCCTCCCTGCCCCCGTGTGAGTTCCGGAAGGAACGTTTCTTTGGCCCCTGACATGGGCACGACAGCGGCTTGGCTGCGATAATGAGTGTCCTATTGTGGGCGCTGTGTGTTCAGCGGATTTCAGTCGACGCTGGGCGATCAAGAACTCCAGACTCCTGGAGGAGAGGTCGTGTTCGCCCCCTGTGCCACTAAGGGTTAATTAAAAATAGTAAGTCTTACGTCAACGTACACGCACGCATGCGCAGAGGCAGCATGCACGCAGAAGGGCACGCGTTTCAAACAGGAACGCGCGCGCCGCGCACACACGATCGTGTACGAGCGCAAAGAAGCACACGCACAGGCAACAGGTGCACGTACGTGAACGCACAATCCAATGTACACACTCATGTACACATGCACGATACTAAGACACACAGACGGCATTGGCCTTAACGGGATGTAGAGCGAAGTGATGATAGCCAGCACCTATGAAGGCGAGCAACACAAGGTTGTGAGTAGCTGACATCATTCCCGGCTGCCTTTGTCTCCCTAGTGGTGTTCATACACCGTACCAGGTACTCGTTTCAGGTTGAATCGAGCTGGGGAGAGCCCCGAGACAAGTTCATTAAATCGTCATTGCTGTTGATGAGTTCGCAGCTTGGTGTGATAACCGCTAAATTACGGCTCCCCACGTACACACTACACACACACACGACCAAGCCTCTACCACCACACACCATGTCAGCTGTTCTGAAGCGCTCCTCTTAAAAATAATTATTATAATAATTAAATAATCCCTTCCACGGCACCCGTACCCCCGTCACAGCGAGTGTCAAATTCACCTCCGAGTGCTGATGACGTGAGGCAGCTGGTACACACATACACACGCTCATGTGTGGTGTGGTGCCGAATTATCCTCAGGAATCCGTGTTCCTCCAACTGCTACAATGCTAACAAGCCGAGCCTTAACTCTAACCCTAACAAATCCAGCCCCGTGGGTCTGTGAGAGTGTGCGCATGCATGCGCACGGGTGTTTTAGGACCACGTAAATGTTTTGTATGGCTGTCATGGAGCGTGTATTCTCTTCGTGCGTGTGTCACTGTGCATTTGTGTTCGTGTGCACACGTGCCTGTACCTGCACATAGCATGGTGGAAGCTAAATGGTGACGTCACCGCCACTCAGAGGGAAGCGGCTGGTGTTGATGGCATGTGTTAGTGCGCAGAGTGCGGAGTGGTAGTGTACATTACAAGCCCGGCGATCAGTTAAGATTGCCGCTCACGACCAATAAGTGCCAAATATATGAGGCAGTACTGGGTCTCCATGAGGTCTATTCGGCCTAAAAACATGCCTTGCATGACACATAACACCATCTGACTGTGTATAATGCACACAGCTTTGCTTGAGACCGACAACAACAACAAAAAAGCGTGATAATTGTGTGTAAGTTAATCTAGACAGCAACAGGAAAATGAGAACTCTATGCCAGTTTAACCAGTGTTCGAAATAATAAGCACAGTTGTGGCCAACTTTGCTAAATGCTGCTGTATGTGTAAGAAACTTTAGATATACAAACCCTTACTGATCGCTGGGAATAGCTTGACACTGCCCAAGGGTGAAAATAAACCAACTTCACACTTCTTCTGTAAATTACTATAAACTCACCAGGCATGCAAAATTATACAGGCAGTAGAGCAGTGTCAGGCAAAATGCGAGGAATTATGGGGGAATTGATCCATTATTCGCAACCTTGTCTATTTTAAATGTTTAGCCTACAAGTTTGTCATAATATACAGAAAGTGTTGAAATTGCCTGTCAGCAATATATGCCCTAACAATCTCTAAGGCTACATAGGGGATATTTGTGCAATGCATAATAGGAACCATTAGGAAATTGCAAGCGTGCCTCTGTCTAAAAATAACCCTTTCCACATATTACTGTGCCTATTAAGGCTGATACAGAATATGAGATTTGCCGATTTTTTCCCTAGTGTTGATAATTTATTATTATTTGCACAGGATACACCAGGTCTTGGTACACTGGAATAATGGTTTACCCAGTGCATTACGATCCCAGCAACCTGGATTGTATTTCTGGCCAAGGACAACAGTGGTACCAGACTGTCTTGTTACGTTCCTCAATGACTCTCTCTTAAATCAATAGCTGCCGTGTGTCAAGCATCAAGATGAAAGGGACAAAGGCACGAGTGGTGACCACATAAACTCCCTTGTGCACCATGCCAGTCTGAGTAGGTACTGGCTAATAGCTCATGACCTATAGACTAAATCAAACGATGTCATCATCATTACCAGTACCCGCTTAATGATGTAAAGGTCAAAGGGGTCCGCAGTCTATCCCGGCAGACCGGGATATACCCAGGATGAGACGTCAGCCAATTACAGGGCACTGGGGGAAACTTAGTCAGCGAGTCAATAACCTAGGCAGCAGCAACATGTCTTTGGACTGTGGAAGGAAACTACAGTACCAGTGAAAACCAACAGACATGGGGAGAACGTGGACACTACACATAGAGGCACCCAAGCCAAGCATTCAATTTCAGGACCTTCTTGCACGTGAGGCTGCTACGCCACCGTGTTGCCCTAAATGGGAAGACGTGCGTGTTTTATGTCTGTGTACCTAGGCCGTGTGTGTACTCTGGCAATGTGCTTATGCCAGCTCCGGTTTGTTGGTGGAGATCTTATTACAAAACAAACAAGTGGAACGATATGTAATGATGTAGGTTTTCACGGCTGAATGCATGGTATTGCTTCCAAAAGACAACAGAACCCTTTCAAATGGAGCCCCCCCATTGTCCTTAATATATACATAGTACATATAAATAGTTATCATGCACGTAACTCACACACAGAACATCTGAAGATGCCTCCAACGTGGGAGGCGAAACGTCTCGAAGGAGAGGAGCGATCGACACGGCTATCCCAAAAGAGCAGTTTGTGGAAGCAATCGTCAAGTGTAATGATAATTTAATAATTTTACTGCCTGCGTTATACTGTGTGGAAGCTACCTGGCTGGCTTTCTACACAAAGTTTTCGGTGATTCTAAGCTACAATCAGGTGCTCTCACTTCTGAGCTTACGACATATTGACACTCTTAAAAGAAAAGTTATTGTTGCTGATTTGCTGTTCTTATGTCGTTGTTGTTGCTGACATGCCATTCTCTCCACAGCTCTGTGGAGCACTTTGTAACCATTGGGTGAAAAGCGCTCGGGAAGTACAATTATTATTATAAGGACACCTGTGCCAGTTTAAAATGTTCAAGCTGACCTGACTACACCCCATTCTGCGTATAGATTAGACCAGGGGTCCTCAAAC
>JAZEWT010000001.1:3047317-3058971 GCA_036362905.1 Mordacia mordax
TTGTTTTAGCAGACCTAAGGCAGTATGTTATGGACACTCGGGTGACGAGAGGGGCAGAGTTGTCAACTGATCACCACTTGGTGTGAGTTTGATCCGACGCACAAGGTGCCTGCCTGATAAGACCTGGCAGACCTAAACGAGCAGTGAGGGTGGCCTGGGAACGTTTGGCAGAGTGCCAGGTGCCGAAGGATTTTAACTCACACCTCCAAATGAATTTCTTCTGCATCCCGGGAGAGGTCAAGGACATTGAGTCCGAGTGGCTCTTGTTCAAGACCTTAATTGCTGTGGCGGCTGCTTAAAGCTACAGTCTGAAGGCAGTTGATGCCTGTCATGGCGGCAACCCCAGAGCCACCATCGGTGAAGGAAGTCGTCAAGTCGAAGAAGGAGGCCTTCCGAGCAACTCTCCTGATTCGACAGAGGTATCGACTGGCCAAGAGCGGAGCAGCTAAAGCGGTTGCTGAGGCAAAAGCTAGGGCATGGGAGGAGTTCGGACAGGCCATGGAAAAGGACTTCCAGATGACTTCAAAGACGTTCTGGCAAACCATCCGGTGCCTTAGGAGGGGTCGATGGGACGTCGCTCAAGCTGTTTTCAGTAAGGGAGGAGGAACATGGACCTCTACTGAGGAGTTAGTTGGAAGGAATACTTTGAAGAACTCCTTAACCCGGTGGACACGCCCTCCTTCCAGGAGGCAGTGCTGGAAATCTGTGGTGGGGTTGGGTCCATTACTGTGGCTTAAGTCACTACGGCGGTCAATGACCTCCGTTTTGGTAAGGCTGCAGGCGTGGATGAGATTCGTCTGGAGATGTTGAAAGCACTGGACAGTGTTGGGGTGTCGTGGTAAGCGTGCCTCTTCAATGTTGCGTGGAAAGTGGGTTCCGTGCCTCTGGATTGGCTAACTCGCGTAGTGGTCCCTGTCTTTAAGAAAGGGGACCAAAGAGTGTGTTCCAACTACAGAGGGATCACACTCCTTAGCATCCCAGGTAAAGCCTATGCCAGGGTTTTGGCAAGGAGACTTCGACCATTAGTCGAACCACAGATTCACGGGGAACAATGCAGTTTCTGTCCTGGTCGTGGAACCATGGACCAGCTTTTTGCCCGCCCACAGATAATTAAAGAGGTCATGGGAGTTTGCTAACCCAGTCTACATTTGTTTTGTAGATCTGGAGAAAACCTATGACCGTGTGCCCCGAGATTTACTGTGGAAGGTGCTGCGGGAGTATGGGGTGCCGGTATCTCTTTTGAGAGCAATCCGGTGTCTCTATTCCAAGAGCAAGAGCTGTGTCCGTATACTTGGCGTGAAGTCAAATCCGCTAAGTGTGTGTCTTGTCTTCGCTCCTATTCATGATTTTCATGGACAGGATCTCAAGGCGCAGCCACAGAATGGAGAGTATCCAGTTTGGGGGCGTGGAGATAGCATCGCTGCTGTTTGCAGATGACATTTCTCTGCTCACCGCATCGGATTGTGACCTCCGACGGGCAATCGAGCGTTTTGTGGCTGAGTGTGAAGTGGCTGTGATGAGAGAGTCAGCGCCTCCAAATCTGTGGCCATGGTCCTCTCATGGAAAAGAGTGGGTTGTCCTCTTCAGGTGAGGGGAGAGCAGTTTCCGTTAGTGGAGGAGTGTACATATCTTGGGGTCTTGGGCATGAGTGACGGTAAGCGGGGATTGTAGCAACGTCTGCAGTGATGCGGGCACTGTACCGGTTGGTGATAGTGAAGCGGGAGCTTGGTCCTAGGACAAAGCTCTCGATTTACAGGTCAATCCATGTCCCTATCCTCACCTATGGTCACGAACTTTGGGTATTGACCGAAAGAACGAGATCGTGGATACAAGCAGTAGAAATAAGGTTTCTCCACAGGTTGCTGGGCTCACTCTCCATGACAAGGTGAGGAGTACAGAAATCCGGGAGACCCTCAGAGTAGAGTCGCTGCTCCTCCGGATTGAGAGATGCCAGTTGAGGTGGCTACGGCATCGGGGGAGCCTGGAAGGCTCCCCCGGGAAGTCTACCAGGCACGGCCCACTGGGCGTAGACCTAGGGGCCGACCCAAGACACGCTGGAGGGATTACATCCTTCGGCTGGCCTGGGAATTCCCCAGGAAGAGCTGGAATCTATTGCTGAGGAAAGGGATGTCTGGTCCACTCTCCTTGAACTGCTGCCACCGCGACCCTCACCAGGACAAGCGGTTTAGAAAATGGATGGATGGTTATGTATTGGCCTGAGGGCTGATGTTAACTTGAGATTAATGACCCAGCACTTGAGGTTTTGGATTAACCCCGAAGCTGTTTGAATAATACTCAAGAAACAGACATCTCTGCAAGGACTATCAGCCTGTGTTGAGCTTTCCTCGCTGCTCCCCCCCCCCCCGTCAAGTTTAATATTGTCCACACATCTGCCCACTAAAGTTCTGTTTGAGTGTTGGTAAGCAGTTGCATGCCACTTAAAAATATTTCTTGAAGTTTCGGTACCACTGCAAATATCTTGACAAGTGACAGCTCGACCAGAGGTACTAAGCATTGATATTGCAGTCCTGAGCTGACTGCCTTTTGGCAACATCTGGCTAACACTGACACTCAGGCTCAAAAGCAAGCCAAGTCTTGTGTAGGCCAATCAGTTTAAAGAACAATGCATCTACCATCAAACCTTTTTGTTTTCATATTTTGCCACAAGTATGTGTGGCGTTTGCAAACTAGACACTTTGTGAAAGGTGTCTTTTAGTATTTTAAGCTCTTAGCACCTGTAAAATTGCCAGAAATGATAAAAATGTGACAGCACGGTTTACAGTGTCGAGAATGAACCCGTCTAAAAACGGGCAATTTAGACACTGCACAGATTGGGCAAAATCAAATTCAAGACAGGTTTACACCAAAGCATTATTTAACAAAAATGCTAATACTACAAATACCAGTGATTCATCAAACCTTTCTCTTATACAGAGTGTTTACTCACTAACGAACCAGTTTTCCAAGCTTGTGGTCTCACTAGATTAGTTGGTAATAAAGGAAAATGCCTGACAGATAACAGGTGACAGTATGTATTCTCCAGATACATCCGTTTCTTTCCACGTGTAAAACTCTCATACAAATTTAGGACAATTAATACACAGACGACGCAGTGTCCGCTAAATTTTGCGTCAGCGTATCGTGTGGCTGCCGTCCTCCTCTCCCAACTCTCTACGGTTCCTCACTCCTCCAAATCGGTAGTCTCTTCGAGCATTAAAGACTGACTGCGTGTGCAATAAGTGGCATGTTTTTGATCCAGGGAGACATAATTTTGGTAATGTCTTCATTCATAAATAGGTTGTCAAATGTAACCACGTTTTTGGAACAGATACGAAAGGTCAAAATGTGAAGCTTCAAATCTGTCCAGCACGTTTAATGGAATCTTACAAATTGCAATTACGTCAAATCTAGAGTTGGTAAATTGATTCAGGTTGACAATCGTCTCTGCACATCTTGTCTTCCTGTATCAGTCAACATTATTTTTATTACTAGAGACAGTCGTTAGACTTCGTTTGTATGAAAACTCTCTGACCACTGCTAGATTAAAGCCTTCCCACGTTGTGTAGGTCACGAAGATGATAGACTTCAGCATCCTGGTCAGCACAGGCAGAAGTGGAGGGGGACCACAGAACCTGTTCAGGTTCAATTTCTCGTCGCTATTGGTCATCTTTTGGAATTACGCTCAGGTAAACTGGTTCACAGCGCGGTGCGCGGACTGCTGCGCCACCGCTCCAACCCCCTGGATGTAAATTACATTTATTTTAAATTACCATTTTGATTCATGCTACAGCTGCCTAGCAATGGCAGTCGCAGAAATACCATTATGCTTAAAAGCTGAATGATGGTCATGTTCATGTTAAATAAACTAGATGTTACTGTAGGATAATACGTGTACAAAAAACTAGTTATCTTACACGAATGTGCACTAGTGACATATACCTTATTAAAAAAAAACACATTAGCCCGCATTACTATTCCAGCACAATGTAATTTTTAAAATGTCAATAGAATTTAGCCAACATAATTGCACGTCCACCTGTCATGAAACCATCTACTAAAAATAAGAGATCAATCCACACGTTGCCTGCTGTAGCAGGATGGAAACGCTGGCATTCTGGATAAAGAGAATAGGCTCCTTAATGGACTTGCTTTACAGTTTCTTTGCACTTGTGTGGCCACCCCGATTAGGGTCACCTAGTGTCGCCGTTTGCTTAGCAAGTCTTTATTTCAGGAGCCATCCGTAACTAAAATATCTCAATCAATGTCACTGCTCAAGGAGCTTTATGTAATGTATATTAGAGTCCCATAGATGTTTAATTGCTTAGAATAGCTAGGCAAACGAATGTGCATTTATCAGTTGTGGCCTATTTGTCGAGTAGTTGGGTAGGTCACGACAAGGACAGTTAATTATCCAGAAACACACAGAGGGTGGAGGCAGCCGCAGTCAATGACCAAAAAAACTGGCACTGCGTTGTTCATGTAATTATAATAATAATAGCATTTATAGAGCGCTTTAACCCGAGGGTCACAAAGTGCTGCACAGAGAACGGCATGTCAACGACATAAGAACGTTAAATTAGCAACAATTCGGATGCCCCCTGGACGCCTCCCTAGGGAGGTGTTCCAGGCATGTCCCACCGGGAGGAGGCCCCGGGGAAGACCCAGGACACGCTGGAGAGACTATGTCTCTCAGCTGGCCTGGGAACGCCTCGGGGTCCCCCCGGAAGAGCTGGAGGAAGTGTCTGGGGTGAAGGAAGTCTGGGCATCGCTGCTCAGACTGCTGCCTCCGCGACCCGGTCCCGGATCAAGCGGATGAAGATGGATGGACGCTATTTTTTTTTGGGAGGGGGGGTTCGGGACAAATGTGCGTTCCATTTGGAACACTCAAGCCAACTGCTCAGCCTGAATCGAGGTTGCTCACTATTGAATAACGCACGCAACAGCCCACGTGAATCATCCTCCTGTTCAAGTTTAATGACGACAATTAATTCATTATCAGAAATTAATCTGATTTGGCCACCCTGGCAAAAAACACACAAGATACCGCTGTTGTTGAGCATAGGCCCCAAATGGCAAGTAGCCAAATGTCACTGATGCAAGTGTAGTTGATGTAGATCTTGTAATAAGTTTTCCTTGAACTGAGCAAAGTTACACAATTTTGGCGAATTACTTGATGGAAGGGAATTCCAAAGAGTAGCAGTGTGAAGATGGACGCTAAAGAAGTGTTTTTTGGCCAAAATGACACTGGCCAATTCTACCAATCCAGCAGTTAGACTGTCCACTTTGAAATCCTTGTTAATGCACTGAAATACTTATAATGGACATGTTTCGACTTTGTCGTTCATTTTGCAACTGGTATACAGTGAAAGGGTTCCAAAACCGGTTTCGTACCACCTTCACGGGGAGATGGCAGTGACGAAATCAGCTGCTGTTCAAGCACTCCGCACATTACCCCATCGCAAGATCGTGAGAGATAGCAACGGCTTTGGGGGGGTAGGTTTATCCAGCAGTAGATCAAGACAAATCAAGGCTGCGATTATGATAACTGTGACAAGAGTTTTTACAAATTCGAGCCAATGGTGTGGGGGGGACAAGCACATCCTGGGTACTCGCTCGAGTGGCAAAGCCTCGCATGATGGTATTCGTGAATTGATTAACGAGTGTTTATCGCGGAGGGGAAAACGAGAACCTAGCGTAAACCCATGCAGAACGCGGCGAGGGGAGGGGAAACAAATTCTACAAAGGAAGGTATCGGAGGCAAAAATCTAATCGCCTTAGGAAGGCTCTTCTTTGAAGTGTATGAGTTAACACGCGCCACCCCTGCTACCCAAACGAGAGCGCATTATTTTTGGTTTATGCTTACGTACACGCACAACAATTTGGGGTTTTTTACCGCAAAGATTTTACCACCACGGTCGTATTTCTGGCGGGGCAAATGGCCAAACATTTTCGACTTGTTGCAAAAGTTCAAGGTTTAAGCCCAGCAGCCACGGGTGTATTGTCCAAAATTAAGTGCCAGCTGCTTGGCAAGATGAAAAACCGGTCACATTGTTCGTAAAGATCAGTCAAATGTGTCTTTCCTCCCCTTCATGTTTCGCGTCCCATGCATAATATCGAGCCTTGAACATATATATCAGTACATCACCTGTACAACACAGCACCTTTGTGATTGGTACTCTATGAATGGCACAACCATTATTAAAAGAATATGGCGGTGGCTAACTTATGAATGTGCTACAAGAATGAACATTTTAAAAAGTACGTTTTCATTAATGATTGCCAAATTCCGCAACAGGAGATCAAGTTTGTAACATTCAACGCGCGTTTAAAAGCATCTTGTTTGTGTTAAAAATGGAGGAATTTGGCGAAATGGCTGCAGGCCAACATGTTTAACTCTCTATCAGAGAATAACCCACACCACAGGTGCCTTTCACATGCCTCTGCAATAGCTTGCGCGAGAAAACGTTTATTCCATTAATGGCGAGGTGATTCTTTGGTGCCGAGAATCAGCGGACATTGACACGTTGCTCTAGGTGAGGATTAATGCACTTGACTAATGGACAAAGTGCATAGTACTTCAAGGAGACGAGAGAAATGATGTTTCTCTGAGGCAACTTAGCCGTCTTTGTCATGCCACTGACAATTAATTACCGTTTAGATAAACCCTTGTATTACACACACCTCTTGGTCAAATGTTACCTGCAACGGTCTGTACATTTTCCTGCATAGTTGTTAATTGAGCAAATTACTACTTCCATAAAAATAGATAAAGCACCGATGGATAAGGTGGAAATGGAACGCGAAAAAATCATGTTTTATAATAACTGGCTACATAAAGCCATATTCATAAAAAAGATAAGCTCATCAGACATGGTATTAGATTAAAAAAACAAGGAGATAAAAACAAAGACAGTACCAAGACGACTAACCTTAATATCTTTCAGGAACAAAAACTCACGAAAGATTGTGTGGAATTCAATTTTTTTTTAAAACATATTCACTGTCACCATGTTTGTTTTTACTTGGGGGTATTTCTCTGAATGTCTATCACCGTATTGTTTACTTTCGAAGGCTCCCCGACAACAGCCTTCGACACTTCAAGTGGTTTCAAAGTCCATAAGGCCTGGCACAGGTGTCGTGGTGACGTAACCGCCGCCCAGTGAAAAATGGCGGTTGTTTGATACTGTATGACAAACCGTTCCAGGTTTGGAGGGCGCTTCTTGCCAATCTAATAACCGACCTCAATTGAGGATGGTACTTGAATAGCGCTGTTGCCTGATGGCAGGAAGAACCTATGTTTGATTCGCAGCTAAGGTGCCTTTCTGTGTTATTCTAGTGTCTGAGTTTCCTTTCACGATCTAAAGGCATGTTGCGGCTCGCTCAATAAATTTGCACTGTGATGGACTGGGGTCCTATCCTGGGTATATCCCAGCCTTGTACCCTGTATGTACCAAGACAGGCTGCGACCCGCTGTACAACACTGTACAGGATTAAAGAGGATACCAATAATGAAGATGATGACTTCATAACCAACCAACTGAAAGGCTGCGGAGATGTAATCGTGGCATCAAGCGTCTAATTGCACCTCCTGAGAAAAACGATCACACAAACAGCACCTAGGAATTAGCGGATTACAATTTTCCACATTAAGCGCTTTATAAAAAGGGAGGAAACAAACAGAAGATTATGAGCGACCTCGCAGTGGGAAACACGCACACGTTACTATGATGGTGTTGAACCTGCACAACAGTTGTGTATTATGTAGGAGTGGTACTGATGTTCATTTATTAAAATAGACCTCTGCACGAACGTCGTTCTAATGAGCCTCTATCTCATGATAAATGATAGAAAAGCCTTTGACATGCAGCCCCTCCACTGAAATGGCTCGAAAAATACTTGTAGCTGGATCTTGATGCAAGAAAAATGGGGTCACCAACAAATAGGTTTGATAATAAAACCTTACATATGTAAGGAATAGAAAAGATTTTTACCATTTATGGCAATCATACAGGTGTTAACATGTCAGAACACCAAATGACATTTTTCACAAAGTGTCAAGTTTGTAAAAGTCACACCTACTTGTGGCGAAATATGCAATTTTTTTTTGCCACAAGTATGTGTGGTTAAAACTTTTTACAAAATATGCAAATTAAAACTTTTTGTTTGCATATTTTGCCATCTTTTTTAAAATCATATTTTGAACACGTATGTATGGCTTTTGCAAACTAGACACTTTGTGAAAAGTGTCTACTTTGTTGTTTTAAGATCTTAACACCTGTATAATTGCCAGAAATTGTAAAAACCTTTTCTACTTTTTACATAAGTACACTCGCAAAAGTACCCATAGTTAAAACCTTACATTGCGCCATCTTTTAAAAAAATCAACCGTATGAATTGCATAAAGTTGTCATTGGCAACCATGCACCATGAACTGACCATATCATGTTCACGATACAAGCTAAACATATGGCTGTAGTGGCAGGCCACGAGAAAATGATCGCTCATTACGAATTACGTTACCATTTTTGCCATTTACTTGACCTCTTTTTCAAATGGAGGAAACAGTCCCTTGTCTATGTGAAAACTAATTCATTAAAAAACATTTACCATTCTTGATTGATGTAGACGGATGTCTTGATCATTACTATTGTCTAGGATGTGTCAAAGTTGATAATAATAATGCTTACACTTCTAGAGCACTTTTCGCCCGAGGGCTCAAAAGTAGGAAAACATTAGGACTCTCCAAAGCTGTTTTTTCAGGACAGCCGTGTGGAGCACTACCTTTCTTCTTCGCTACATTAGTGCTATAGGTTAAAATGTCACCAACATGTGTTTTTGAAAATGGTATAAAGGACACAAAATAAGGTTTCAAATCCATCCAGCATTTGGATCGGTCCAGATTAACATCAATAGCTTCTTGCAAAACTGCAATTAAGTCAATTTGATGCCTACCAAATTGAGTTATGTAGACGGCCGTCTCATCTTGTCTATCTGGAATAGAAGTATATTTTTTACTCTAGGTAACTTATTGGTACTGGATTGTTTTGGCTATTACCCGTTTCATCCTAGAGATAAAAGTTGCTGCACCGGTGTTCCTTTACCTGCCCCCAACGGTCTACTGTACTTCTGTTGTGCCACTACAGGTTTGCTTATCTCACTATCAGTCTCCATTTCCATATCTGGGTCTCCTGTTTGTGTGTGTGTGATGCCACCTTTTTCAATGTGCAGTATCTTAACTGCTTAAGAGGTTCTCTTTTAGAATAGCCGTGTCGAGCGTTCCTCTCCTTCGCAGTGTCTCTCCTTCCAAGTTGGAGTGGAGGCATCAGGCTTCCGATGAGAACCGGCATCTATGTGCAGTATCTGGTCTAGATGCTGCACCGTACTTATCTGTACTCGTGTACATCGACTCGAGAGCCTCTCTCTGATGTATGCCCGTGTGCACAGGGCTTCAGTGTTGAGATCACGCCGTGGATGTGATGATTTTCAGGGATGGTAAGGAGGGGGGGGGGTGTCTTTCGTGAGACCCGGCACACCGTGTGTTGGGTCCCAGATAGCGCCGCTCCCACAGCAAGGGCCCTTGTCTCCTAAAAAGCCCTTGCCGCTTGAAGGGCCCAATCCAAGCTTTGTATGCCAGTTTAGGCAACAGCAGTGCTTCTCTTCCCAAACGCTTTCCTCCCCTCACACAACCTCCCTCCCCGCGCATCTGAGCAATAGTGCACAGTCATCCCACCTCAACAGAAAGCGCAATTTAACCCTATGGGCACTAAAACCAAAGAGAGATGCTCCGCAGGAGATGGTGTGCTGGACTGATAAAGGGAACGTCTATAAATTTCACCTTTATCGCAGCCACGCGAGTGGCCAGAGACATTATTTTTACAAGGTGCAGCACGAGCGTCTACAGTTAATACCCTGCCAAGTGCTGCAGTTACAATCGGTGTCAAAGCTGTGAGATATGTCTAAATTTGGGGTTTATGTATCTGTCACGATATTCGTACTATTCTAACATATATATAACAGGTTGGTTTTTAACGTCTGCGGCAAGCATCTCTCTCTGGATGATGGTATTAATGACCACACACACACATTCATAGACTATGGCAGGAATCAACATTCGCATAAAGGAAGCTGTGTGGCAACCTCTTGATGGGATGCTTCGGAGTTCTGCTTACGTAAAGGTGTACGTGGCAACACTGCTTGCCTTGTACTGGAAGAAAATACTTGCTGAAGCTTATTTTTAGAAAGGCGCTTTTAAATGGAGTGAATTAGATTGCTGTTTGAGACTGCCGTCCATAAGACTGGGCACTGCAATGTGTAATGGGTGAGCGTAAAACGCTAGTGTTTGAACTGTCTTGCCTGGTATTTCGTTATTTGAACGAGACCCATGTTTTGAAAGAGACCGCGTTGTTTGAATACAACCACTGGTCAAATGACCCAGCACTTTTCTGTAGTACGCATGACATTTATCAATGGGCGCGCCGCAGATATTTTGGAGGCAGCAGTACTTTCATGACATTCGTTAATACTCCCTTGTCCTGTGCCTCACCGGCTCGAATTGCAAAAGAATTGTCATTGACCACACCTCACTCGTACCAGAAACGCTGTCATGTGATAATTCCACGCAGCACTACGTGGCATGTAGCAGCTGTCCTCCCATTACCACGCTTAACATAAACGAGACCGTCAAGGCGGCTAGAAGGTGGCAAGTTTTACGCACGTGGACCAACCCTGGACCATATCCATCCTTCGGTTGACAGCAACCAGGGCGGTGATGATTTCACATGGCCATTAACGTGCAACTATTAAAGGTTGGGTCATGTGAAATTTAGCCCTTGAGAGTTGGCGCCTTTCACGTAAGAAATGCCCTTTGGAGCCGCTCTTTCGAGATAGCAGTGACTGGTTGGCAGATGAGTCACGAGCCCGATGCCTCCAAACGTCGTCAGGTGCGAAGCGTCGTGGAGAAACGCGCCGCCCGATGCGGCGATTCCGAAAGAGCAGCCCACGGGGCAGTGCTGAATGGTGTGGTGCTAGTAGACCCGGCTGAACATAGACGTACGTTTACCCTCGTAGTTTGGGCGTAGTCGCTTAAGCACTGCCTATTGTTTGTCCGTCGAAAAACCAAGCCAAGAAACGCTATGGCGGCAGTCAAGAATCGTTAAACAGCCCCTTTGACCAGTTAATTCACTAAAAGGATCTGGCATTTTTTTTTAATAAAAAGTAGTTCAACATGACAGACACAAATACTAGCAAATTTCGCAACTTTTATAATCTAAGGGTAGTCTTCGAGCTATAAACCTTGATGTTAAAAATTTTTCCTACCGCCATCTCAGTTACATTTCTTTAAAACCGGGTTGCTAAACAAAATTTGGCTGCTGTTGAGTTTTTATTACGCTTTACAGTAGTATATCTACAGTCCAGTGGCATAACTATAGCATTGGTGGGTATGATGTTATAAGCCCTGTTAATAATCGGACTGACTTGCCCTCCATCAATCGAATCGGTTAACACCCAGAATAAAATGTATGTATGGGATCCCGCAAATAATCTATGGTATAACGTTGGGTGCTTTTGTTAATGAACTCGGCAGAAGGTTAAAATCGAATTAAATGTATTCTAACGTGCGCAGTATTCGTTCAATGTCGAAGGTAATTCGTTCG
>JAZEWT010000001.1:3071499-3090738 GCA_036362905.1 Mordacia mordax
AAGGCACCCGAGCCGAGAGATTCGAACCCGGGACCTTCTTGCTGTGAGGCGACAGCGCTAACCACTGGGCCACCGCGCCGCCCAGAAGTACCTAGTGCAGTGTGTAAACATTGTTTACCAGAGAGACACATGCGGCCGGGCATGGTGCTGGCTAGTCATCCCCTCATGTGCTGTGTCAACCTTCATAGGTGCTCGCTAACAGCACTTGACGCTACAGTCTGTTAAGGCTATGCAGGGGATCTTTGCCTTTATATATAATGTGTGGATTTGTCTGTTTACGTTTAGTATTGTATATGTGTGTGTGACGTGCCTGTGCTTTCTTTGTTGTATACATGTGTGTTGTGTGTGCAGTACGTCTAGTATTTTATGTGTATACATTCTATGTGTTGAATGTGAATTGTTTGTCATCATCATTATCACTGCCTGCTTAATCTTATATAGGGCAACCGGGAGCCGCAGCCCATCCTGGCAGACAGAGGGCACAAGGCAAGACTATGATTTGACGTCAGTACATCGCAGGGCACTAGGGAAAATTTACGCAGGAGGCTAAGTAACCTGGGCAGTAGCGTATCTTTGGAAGGTGGCAGGAAACCAGAGCACCCAGCGAAAACCTACGTGGACACAGGACACGCAGACTCCATGCAGAAAGTCACCCCATCTGGGAATCGGGTGCATTTCTGTGAATTGATTGTGTTATTATATTTGTTGTGTATTGTGCCTGTGTGGTGTGAGTATATTCTGTGTGTATTGTACGTGTGTTCTGTATTGTCTGTATCGTCTGAGTCTTGTGTGTGTATTGTCGATGTGTAGTACGTGTGTGTGTATATGTGCATGTATTTATCGTTCGCAGGCAGTGAGTAATGTTCACAACCTGAACGCAGTGGCCGAGTCGCCCCATGAGCGTCTCCAAAAATACATCGAGCTGGCGTGGGGCTTCTCCACAGTGCTGGGCACCCTACTGTTCCTGGGTAACACAGCGACTCACACACACTGCTGTGCCTGGGTGACACAGTGACTCACACACACTGCTGTGCCTGGGTAACACAGTGACTCACACACACTGCTGTGCCTGGGTGACAGTGACTCACGCACACTGCTGTTCCTGGGTGACACAGTGACTCACGCACACTGCTGTTCCTGGGTAACACAGCGACTCACACACACTGCTGTTCCTGGGTAACACAGTGACTCACACACACTGCTGTTCCTGGGTGACACAGTGACTCACACACACTGCTGTGCCTGGGTGACACAGTGACTCACACACACTGCTGTTCCTGGGTAACACAGCGACTCACACACACTGCTGTGCCTGGGTGACACAGTGACTCACATACACTGCTGTGCCTGGGTGACACAGCGACTCACACACACTGCTCTTTCTGAATAATACAGCGACTCACACACTGCTGTTCATGCGTGACACAGCGACTCACACACACTGTTCTTCTTGGGTAACACAGCCACTTGCAGTGTCACTCACACACACTGTTCTTCCTGGGTAACACAAAGGACCCCCTTATAGCCTTAGCATACTACTACAGGATCAAGTGTTGTGTGAACCCCTATAAAGGTCAGCACTGCACAGGAGGGGGTGGATAGCCAGCTCCATGGCTGACCGCTAGTTTTTCCGAGTGGCGTTTGATATATCAGCTTGATTTGAAATAAAACATCTCAACGTAAACAACACACACACTTACTGGGTAACGTCGCCACAACTTTGCGCAGATCACGTCAAGCGCTGTGCACAGCCCTTTGAATTGATACAGCATCTGAGTAGAACATAAAGAATTATAATGCTCAGTGTTAGTCACCTAAAGTGTTTACACGTGACTGCAGTAAAATAAAAGCATGCTAAGCCCACATAGCTATCGAGCCACACAGCCACCTCCTCCACAATGGGTAGAGTAGCCAGTCCACCCAGAACACTCTGTTGTACGTCATAGCAAAGACAAAGATATCGGGTGCAGTGCTCGCCATTCACCCTCTCGTGTGCCGTGCACTTGCTTCAAAGCCCTGTCAAGTTTTTATGGGGGAGCTTCGTATCTGTGTGAACATGAGCACTATATTGGACAGCACGGTGGCTGGCCGTGGCGCTGGTCGCACCACCCTTGTGCCCTGTGTGTGCTGTGCCGGTTAAATAATGCCACTTGGCCCGAAGGTCAGCAGGATGGTTAACGGAGACCTCTTGGTCTTTGCTTTCTCTGTACATGTGGTGTTGATGGACAGCATGGTGGCACATTGAGTTGCGCTGTTGCCTCACAGCAGGAAGGTCCCTAGGCTTGATTTCGAGCCCGGGTGCCTCTCAGCGTGAAGTGTGCATGTTCTGCCCTTATCTGTATGGATTTTAACTGGGTACTTTGGTTTGTTACGACAACACAAACCCACACTGCTGCTGCTCTACCTCGGTTAATTGACCTGACTATAATATTGCCCCGGATTCCTAAGACTGGCATTCCATCATGAGCATAGCCCGGACCTATGCCCTGTGTCTGCCTCGATAGGCTGTGGCTCACTGCGACACCTCTACAAGCTTAAGCTGATCATGAATGGTATTGATGGTGGTAGCTATGATGATATGGGTTGTTTATTGTTGCAGCGGAGGTGGTGTTGCTCTGCTGGGTCAAGTTTCTCCCTGTGGGGTCTACATTGTCGGGGCCTAAAGCAGTGGCTCCTGGGAAAGTCAGCCAAGCGGACGTGAATCAAACCGCGGTGAGATTGCGGGATTGTACCCGCTGGTATCCCCGTGATTTTGATGAATTCTGAGCCGAAGCCTATCCCGGCAGACACGGGGCGCAAGGCAGGGATATATCCACGATGGGATGCCAGTCCACCACCGGGCACTACGGGCAATTTAGTCTGCGAGCCAAATAACCTATGCAGCCGCATGCTTTTTGGACTGTGGAAGGAAACCGGAGTGCCCGGCGAAAACCCACGCGGACACGGGGACAGAACATGCAGACTCCACACAGAAAGGCACCCGATCCGAGATTCGAACCTGGGACCTTCTTGCTGTGAGGCGACAGCGCTACCCACTGGGCACCGTTCCGCTCTTACAACGCAGCTGTCACTGGTTTAGCATGTCAGTCATCATCAGTACCCACTTAATCATGCGGGGGGGGTGTGTGTGTCGCGGTGACTCGCAGCCTATCCCAGCAAACCCAGGTGAAAGGTAGGGCTGTACTGCACCCAGGATGGGACGCAAGTCCTTAGCAGGGAGGCAAATTAGTGAGAAAGGCGATAAGCCTAAGTAGCGGCAACATGTCATTTGCCTGTGGAGAAAACGCCCACTTGGACACAAGGAGAACATGCAAACTGCACGCAGGCAATCGAAAGCAGGAACGGCTCGCTGTTAGGCGGTAGCGATACTCTGTGCCATCGTGTTACCTGATGAAGATTTAAATTAGCCTATATATAATGTTAGTTATGCCTCTAATTTATAGAAAATGTAAATGAGCGGGGGGAGGGGGGGAGTAGCAGTAGGGGCCGTAGTCACCACACTGTGGGTGTGAACTTCACAACCGGAGTTTTTAGTCCCGGCTACGGCTCACATCAGTGGCGCGTAACAGCTGAAAAGGTCCTTCTTCAGTCCCCATTTCTCAGCATGGTGAACGAGCAGGATGAAGTATGAGACTTTCTCTGAAGAGCCGCTCTTTCGGGATAGCCGTGTCGAGCGTTCCGGCGCTCTCCTTCGCGGCATTTTGCCTCCCATGTTGTCGGCATCATCAGGCTAATCTGGGAGGTGACACTTCGGAAAGGAGAGAGGAGAAACTCACAATATCTGCTAGATGGTGATGATGCGATCAGCTCCGTACCGAGAGAAGAGTCTACAGCTGATTGGTGAGATCCTCAGAAGACTTGTTACGTGAAGGAATCAGGAATGACACCCCAACTGCCGCATTATACACAAATATATCCACAGAATTACCCAGCCAGCTGCTAGGTCACAACTGTGAATGTCATTCGACAAGCTCCAAAGTTGCTTCTGCTTGACCACATCGCCAAAACCCACCATCTCTGTGTGTCCCTCGCAATGTCCGTGCGTTCTCAGGTAGCGCCGCCACCGCCACCGTCGCTGCCCGTGGGCCTCCAAGCGGCGTGGGCGTCAACGGCGGTGATGGTGCCGGTGCTGGTGCTGTTCGTGTGCTTCACGGTGCACTTCTACCACTCGCTGGTCAAGCACAAGACGGCGCGGCACAGCCACCAGCTGGACGAGCTGTCGCTGCTGCGTGTGCAGCTGGACCCACCGCCTGGCACCACCGCCAACGCGGCCCAGCACCACCGCAGCGGCGGCGGTGCGGCCGCTCAGCATCACCACCACCACGGCAACAACCATAGGCAGCACGACAACCATGGGCAGCAACAGCATCACCTGAGCTATGGGCGCGGCACTACCCACGGGCAGAGCGATGGTCTTCTCGACGGAGACCATCGCTCGCATGGATATGTGCACGGATTCGCGCATGGCGAAGGGCACCGAGAGGCGTAATGGCGGCCGCCCACTCGCTCAGACAAAACCGCTGATGTCGTGGACGCAGTAACAGCAACGTTAGTGCCATCAGCTGTGGTCACATCAGCTGCGGCCTCGGCAGCAGCAGCGCGAGCTGTGAGTTTTAGCAGGATCGGTGGTGGCAGTGGTGGTTGCTGCTGTTCTGGACGCGGTGGCGGTCGGAAAGGACATCGCCAGTTGGTGACGCCCGCACGTTTTTTTACTTCCATTGAGAATGTGATGTCTGTCGTCGCTGTCAAGGGGTAACAATGGTGACTGCGTTAGGTCGAGGGTGGCATCGTCAGGATTTAAAACAGGAGAGATGTTTAACACAAGAGTTTTTTGCAGCTGATTTGAATTGCTAGTGACATTTTCTGGGTGCGGCATTAGGAATTAAATTAAACTCCTGAATTCACTGCAGGAGCTTGAAAGGAGAAATGCTGAGCACAGCTGAACCCGGAATGGTGCACTTGGAAGCAGAGCTGTTTCTTTCAGTCCTACGTGGATATTTGTTGGAGCTCACTCAGAGGTTGCAAGACATAGCCTTCACCTGTAAGAGGTCAGCTTGCTGATGTGCTCTCTGTTCAGGTGTGCAGTACGGTCCCCCATCCTGAGAGACAGGGTAAAGCGATCGGCAGGGCTGACCTTGCTAGCACACTGGAAGTTATGTACAGGCTGCCGTGCGTTACTGTATCACCACTGTTTGGACCACAGGACAGGTTCTGTAGGAAGGGACGGATGCCTTGGTTGTCTGCCTTTATAACAAGAAGGGGGTCCACACCTACTTTAAAAGAGATAATGGGGCGTATCTCCCTCGGTGTACCAAGAAACGGCCAGGTAAGAATGTTGTAACATCTGCTCGTTTGCTTGGGAGAAGCTTGCAAAAGCCACTTTCTGGATATGAGCAGGGTTGGTGTGGCACCGTGTTTTTTGGTCATCAAAGCAGACGATTATGGAATTACGACTGGACCTACACCTCTGTTGTATTAACCAGGGAGCTGCGAGCACAGATTTGTCGCTCAGTGCACCTATCTTGGCACAAGCACCATGGTGGCATCACCGCTACTGAGTCGTGCATGGCGAGTGGCGTTTTGTGGGCTTCGTGTACGTTTCTGTCCTGTGTGTTTGTCCGCAAGCTTGGCACGTGTTGTCGCCACCTTTTTGTGGTGAATATTTTTGTATTTTAAATGTGCGTGTGCGTGCGTGCGCACGCGTTTCTCTCCTCCTAAGTTACGTAGTCTCATGGCTTTCACTTTTCACCTTCAATTTGCACAACGGAAAATACAGGGTTGTCAAAAAATACGGTTTCGTTTGAATCTGCGCTATTTAAGTATTTCACTTGTAGTACTTTGGTGTCACAGAACATGTAAAGCTTGCGAGTGTATTACCAGTGTGCATCGGATTAATCCACATGTGCTTGTACTGTTGAAGGCAGAAGTCACAGCTGCTATGAAGAAACACTTTCTGCCGTTGAGAAAATGACAGTAGTCTCTATATGACATTGGATGCACAGGAATCACATCGATAAAGGTACCACATTAATTAACTGACTGGTATTGTTATTTAAGAACCAGTGCTGTAAGTGAAATATTTGAATGAATATAGGCAAATGTAGATAATTCAAACTAGAGCGTCTTTTTTATGACCTGGAAGATAGGTGGGTGGTAGATCAGTCTGTGGATACGGTGGTGGTTGGTAAGGTGGATAGGTAGTTTGAGTTGATTCCTACGGAGATGACTGGTTAGGTGATATAGGATGACAGCGAGGCAGGTTCTAGTGTTTTTTTTGTTTCACTATATAAGAACTCGAGAGACAAAGATGAGTCTCTTTTGTAAGAGCGACTCTGTGTCCGTAAAGAACAGCGTTTATACAAATGCAAATCGAAGTAAAAAGCAACTCTTCCATGAGAAGTTTAACATTTTCTACAACTATGCATTCGTTCATTATCATGGCCAGGATAATTGTTCCGACACAATTTACGCCATTGCTGTGAGGTGTAACTTGCTCACTCCTCCATCCATCCATCCATCTTCTTCCGCTTATCCGGTGCTGGGTCGCGGGGGCAGCAGTCTAAGCAGCGATGCCCAAACTTCCCTCACCCCAGACACTTCCTCCAGCTCTTCAGGGGGGACCCCGAGGCGTTCCCAGGCCAGCTGAGAGACATAGTCTCTCCAGCGTGTCCTGGGTCTTCCCCGGGGCCTCCTCCCGGTGGGACATGCCTGGAACACCTCCCTGGGGAGGCGTCCAGGGGGCATCCGAATCAGATGCCCAAGCCACCTCAGCTGACTCCTCTCGATGTGAAGGAGCAGCGGCTCTACTCCGAGCTCCCGCCGAGTGACCGAGCTCCTCCCTAACTGTTAAAAAGCGCTACGTGGCTGAACGATTCCTTCCAGCTTAAATAAAAACGGATCTATAAAAAAAACTGAGCAGTAGCCGCTTTATCCCGTACAGCATTACGGTGAGCCAGTGGACACAGGGCGCAGGGCAGGGCTGTATCCAAGATATGATGCCAGTGCATCGCGGGGTACAGGGGGCAAATTAATCAGCAGACCAATTCACCGAGGCAGCAGCATGTCTTTAGATGAAGGGAGGAAACCGGAGTGCCCAGCGAAAACCCGCGTGCACATGGAAACAAAATGCCGCACTTGGTGTGCTGCTCACACCGTGCCAAGCTCATTGATCCCGCATTAAAAGAAAATGGGTCGCAATTGTCCATGTACACCGAAACTGCGCATACGGAGGGTTGACTGTGTACACGCATACTCTAAATATCGCTGGTACACATTAACGTTCTCTTTGAGCAACCTGTAATTGCAGTTGTGAAGGATTGAGTAACTAATTTACCTCCATGCACAAATATTGTAAAGACAGTACAAATGGTTGTATTGAATGTTTTAGTGTTTTTATATGTAGGCATTTTTTATTTATTCACGTTGACGTTTGTTTTTTGAATGGAGATGTCCTTTTTTCGAATTCGGTTATTTCATGGCAGTTAAGTGGCATTTCCAGCTGTTATTGTCGTCTGCCCTTCTGTGGATCACTGTAGCAGTGTGGCCCTTACCTGAAACGTTTGCCGTTATATACTGTAATGTTTGCCAGCTGACATGCGTACACCAGAGTAACACACCTCTGGCTTTTCAGTCGAGTATTGAATTGTCCCATCCGCAAAGATGCTCTCATTGTAAACCGTGTTGTTAACGGTTGTTAAGAGCTGCTTACCTCCTTTCTTCTTTGCCATGTTTCACCTACGTTGGAGGTATCCTCAAACTTCAGAAGGCTACGTTTATGAGAATTGCTCTTAAGAGTTGTTCTCATGAGTTTGTTGCAGCGTGCATGTTCTGATTTGACGTTTCACCTCCTCCATTTGGAGACATCTACAGGAATTCTTATATTTTGAGCCGTGAGAACATAAATCAACATAGTTGCGTTTTATTATTATTACTAGCGGAGCAAGCACCCTATGGGCGATCTGGTACCTTTAACGTTAGGATATAGGTGGAAGAGTGCCAAAGAGGGTTGATGGCAGTGGGGAAAGTGTGGATCGAAAGGTTAAAGTTTGACAAGTGTAATCAACAAGTGGGAAGTAAATCTGAAATAAGACCTAAACGCCTTGGTGTGGTGGAAATAAGATTTGCGCTTATGAAGGATTTAAACCCAGTACGCACGGCACAGTGCAGACATAAATCTATCATTATTATTGTTGACGACCAGGCTGAGATGTGAAGCCACGAAGCTGCCTCTGCACATTGTCGGTGCCTGTGTCAGTCCGTGCTACTCGACGAGGTCCCCTCACCACACGGTGTGCGTTGTAAGTGCTTATTTGACCGTACTCCATGCGGGTCAGTGCGTCAGCGTGGAGTCTGCTGGTGGAGGCAGAAGTAGGCGTGGGAGCATAGATGTAATCGATGTAGAGTCGAACAGTCTTTTTTGGTGCCACTGCCGTCGGGCCCTAGTGTGGCGCTGCAGCTTGTGAAACTTTATATGCCCCAACCAAGCAAGGTGCATGCCCCAATCTGCCAGTATTGCGTGATCCGGTGCATTTTGGACGATTTGGTCGTGGTGTGTTTATGAAAACGGATTATGACCTTTAGGGTATCTGTGTTTGAGCCCATATAAGAGGTCAACGAAATCAGCTGTTGCACTGGAGAAACTTGTCTTTAAAGTGATTCCAATACAGTCCAATTGCTGTTTCCATCATCTTATTAAGTGCCCTATCTTGGATTAGGTGACTGGGGCATCAAGCCCTGATCTGTAGTAAAGGTGAAACCGTGGTGCAGTTGTGTAGGGTAGCACAGCTGCGATACAACAGTATGACTAGAACCGTTAAGAGCCTACGTTATTTTGTTGTCCGCTCTCAGTGCTGGCGACATCCATTCGTCTCCGATACCCCGCTACGAACATGGTTCGCACTTCAGCCCCTCACAGCACGGTGTGCTCGTGCGGTTGTACAACAGTGGAACACGATCACAGTACGTGAGCGCGTATGAAACGGACGCAAGCTAAGCTAGCAGAGCACGGGATGGGGAAGGAAAAAAGGACATGGGGGTGGTGTGTTGTCATTTTAAGCCGTGGCCAACGTCGCCCTCTCAGGCCTGCATATCGCCAGCGTGGTTGACTTTTTGCGAAGAGAACTGCTGGTGAGAGCTGTGGTTTCGAGTTAGCCGTCTCGAGCGTTTTTCGTCTCTCCCCGGCGGTGTCTCACCTCGCATGTTGGAGGCACCGTCAGGCTGAGGATGCCGCACAACGGCGAACTCGAAAGAACACCGCAAAGCAGTTGGGAGGCTCGCTTGACACGGCTATCCCGAAAGAGCCACTTTCTGTTAACTTTGTTGAAATCACGTTGTGGCGAAGCATGTTTTGACGTCATTGGCCATCTCTCGCTGCTTCTCCAGCTGCCTTCACGCCACCACCACTTCTCAATCCCATGCCACTCTTGTAACTGCCATACGCCGACCATCTAAATATTGAGTGTTTTTGTTTAGATCTGAAGTTTCAAACGTGAATTGTTTTTATTTTTGTTATTATACTATGGTTGTTCAAATAGCAGCTGTATTATATAACGTTTGACATAACTGCTGCTGTAAACGGTCTCCTAGCTCTGCGGTGGTAACCGCCGAGCCGCCGTGGATGTTATTGCTGAATTGTTGTGGTGACCCTGCCTATGTGTGCAGACAGAACACGCATCGAGCCCTATTTATTTATTTATAGCATGGACCTTGGAACGTAAGCCTCCCACCTGCACCAATCTTTGGAGGCATGGAAAGTGATAAACACTGCTGCTTTGAAAATAGGCCTTAATGACGAATATGTTCATTATTAACGATTCTCACGCTCACGATACATGCATTCAATTCGGCTTGTAAGACTCGTTCATCAGTCAATCAGTATTAGTACCCATTTAATTCTGTACAGAGTCGTGTTGAGCCACGGTGTATCACAAGGCACTGGGGTCAATCATTGCAACCCTTCAAAAAAACACTCCTGCCACTAATCAGAATACGTTTGGGGGCCAGGGAACATGGTCTTGGTCATATTAATGAGAATGGCATTACCGTGAATGGGCAGACAGGGTTCAGGGATCTGCTTGGCCCCTTGTTGGTGCAGCACTGTTTTGCATGGCAGCAGTATATGTCACTTCCGCATTCCCCGATGCACTGCCGCTCTGCACTGAATACGCATTTGCAGGACAGCACGGTCTGAGGTCACAGTTTAATTCCTGATCAGCCAACTTGCAATTTCCACTCGAAAGCCAGCGTCTCATTTTCGTGATGGACATGTGCTCATCATCTCTGTTCGTGGCCATGAGTGTTGATGGTGGAAGTTACACATTCCTACGGCCTTTCAAGCGAAGCTAAGCTTTCGTCGACTTTGTACGCCATTGTTTAATCGAATTAACTTTGATGTAAAAACGCACACTTTCAGAGAGTGGCCGTTAAACCCAGTGGTAATTACTCACTCAAGGAACTTGCCATTGTGACCTTAACGCTGCCATGGCAACTAAGTTCTAAATTAAGTATTTCATCAGGTGCAGAAAGTAGGGTTTATGCTGGAAAGAAATAATAGTAATAACATATACAAAAGGTGATCTTATCGCGCAAAGGTAAGATCGTGTCCATCATGGCATTGTATCTCACGTGACAATCCACGTTACATCTAAGATATGGCCACAGATTCATGGTTCACGTTAAGTTTCCATTTTATTTAATCAGGTGAAAACTCACGAAGCCGATTTTCTCATATTTGCAAATTGACCTGGGGCGTCCGGCTGCATTCAGTCGGGGGGAAATATTGCTGTGCTGTATAATCTCAATTGAGTATCTCGCAGGTAATTATCCAATTTGGCCATTGTGGATCCTGCCGCCAGCACGCAGTGACCTACGCTTACGGATGACATCAGCATACCGTTAATACTCCTTGTCGAGCACAGTAGGTATTGTTATTGTGTGACGCTTCCAATATCCATTCGGGCGGCCGCTCGATTCGAGCCATGCACCTTTGTCACGAGCGGCGAACACCACAACTTAACGACGTTACCTCCTCCCCTTATCCTTTCTCGCTTGCGGTATGGTGATGTCATGTGACATGCACGGCCCGATAGTCGGAAATAGACAAGCAGTGTAAACTTCCCGCAACCAAGGCTGTCCTTCGAAGCGCAATTGTTTGAAAATTGCGCAATAGTTGCTGTTGCAGTACAGCTGTAGCAAGCAATTATCTTCCCAATGTAATGATGTAGGTTTTCACGGCTCGATGCATGATGATTGCTTCGAAAAGAGAGCCATCGACGCGGCTGTCCCGAGAGAGCAGCTTTTCGAAGCAATCATCAATTATCTTCCCTTAACGAAATTTCGCCTCCCACATTAAAGGCATCTTCAGGCCTTTATAGCTTCACTGGGCTATATGTTGACTTCAGCTATCTCAAAATAGAAGCTATTGTGAGCAATTTTCAAAGCTCAAACCGTGAAAGCCTAGACAAATACAAAAATGTTCTTGTATGCCGAGCAAAGCCTCAGGAGTCCCAGCCCTCTTCGCTTGAGGTTTTGCCAATTCCTGAGTGGTTGTGTGGGTGGAAACCTGAATACCCTGAGAAACTCACACGCATTCCAGTGAATGACTCACGGATCATGCACACTTGCTGTACTGCTTTCCTGCATGCCGCCTCCGCCACGTGGGTGACTTTCTTACAAATGTGGAGTATTTGCCAGTCCTTTGGTAAGAGATACGAACAATATATTTTAACCATGAATGGCTGTGTTCGACTTAAGAGCACCCTTTTATGGTTGGTGCAGATATTGGTTTTGGAATTTTAGTTGGCTGCAGGTGTACCTAAACTGTTGACCACCAGGTGCATTCTTAAATGTTCCCATTTTTAGTGGGTACAAAATGTTTTGGGACATTTCAGGGAATATTTTTTTCAGCTTCATTATTTACATGTCTTACGTGTTTTTACGTATATTCATAAATAGAACGGATGTGTCAAGCTTTTTTGCATTAACAAAAGTCTAGTTCACGAGACTCCAAGAACATTGAGAATCTGTTCTGGGAGACTGGTTACGGTGGGCTGGAACCTCTCTGCAGAGTGCGCAAGGTGGGGCTATCCCCACGATTTGACGTTCGTACATCGCAGGGCCCTTTGGGGCAATTTACTTAGCAGGCCAATAAACTAAGACGCAGTGTCTTTGAACGGTGGGAGGAAACAGGAATACCCGACGAAAACCCACGTGGACACGGGGAGAACACGCAAACTCCACACAAAAAGGCACCTGAGCCTGAAATCTAACCCGGGACCTTGCTGTAAGGCAGCAACGAAACTCACTGTGCCACCGCGCAGTCACCCATGTCTAATCTCCATGTGGGGCTCATGCTTTCGAGCTACAAGAAAAACCAAGCTTCAGGATCAGTGTCTTGAGACACAAAGAAACTGGCTTCAGGAATCACTGTCTTGGGACTCGAGGGGACTGTATTTCACGATTACAGTCCTGGAACTCAAGGAGGCAGGGATTCTAGATCAGTGTCTTGGGACTGAAAAAAACTGAGTTTCAGGATCAGCGTATTTAGTCTCAGACCAGATTTGGGGATCTGTGTCTTGAGATTCGAGACCATGTGTCAAGTTGTCTTTAGACTCAATGAGACTGGGTGTCAGGATGGTATCTTGACTCAACAAGACTGGGCTTATTGGATCAGGATTTGGTTCCGTGAAAATGGGACCATTGTTTTGCTTTGAAACTTGATTCTGGAGATTAGATTTCAGCACCACAAACCTGATGTCATGGTTGTCTTTCGAGACACTTGGTTATAGGATTTTTGTTGAGATTTGGCTGTTGGAGACTAGGTTACAGTATCCGTGTCCTGAATCTAGCTTTCAGGATCAGCTCCATTGGTTTTGGGATTGCATATTGATACTTAACTCCAAGAAAATGGGCTTCAGGGATAGTGCCTCCATTGGGGTCGAGACTGCATTTCAAAATCTGCAGTTTGATTTACAAGATTGAGAATGTCTCTCGAGCTGCTTTTTTGAGATAGCCAAGCTCGTCGTTCTTCCTCACTTATTCACGATGTTTCTCCTCCCACGTCGGAGGCATCACCAGGCCTCTGAATTCATACACTTGATGCTCCCCTGAGGCTCTCGAGGAGACTGAGTGGCAGGATTCGGCATCTGAAGTCAGACACCCAATGCCTCCAAACTAGGAGGCAAAAGATCACAGAGAGGAGGAATGCTTGACATGGCTATCCCTAGAGCAGCTCTTGAGAGCAATTCTCATACATTTACCCATCTATACCTACAGCAACACAAGATTGGTCTCAAGCATCAACTCTTAACAGGTGATGCACATTCCTCACACTGTTCACACAGTTTTAATTTTGAATTACTGGAGGCTATCTTTTGCATCAAACAGTTGAATGTGAAATCTCTTTCGATGATGAACATGCAACCCTCCCAAATGCGCCCCTCGCATTCCGGTGTACTTTGTAGCATCCGTTAAAACTCTTAATTTGACTACTGCCCTTTGCTAAAGACTCTACAAACATCGATAGTCAATACTGATGTATAGTTGTCTCAACCGTTAAATACGCAATGGCTGGTCTGGGTACTGAACCAACTCTGGTCCTGACTTGATTTCCAAGACTGTGTTGATGTAGGTTGAGAATTTCTATTAAGAGATCTTTCAGAATAACCACGTCGTACATTTCGCCTCCCATATGGGAGGCATCATTGAGCTGTTAAAACTTACTGTAGTTTTGCACTGCTTGACGGTTGATAATTGTTCTTAAGAGCTGATATTCAGGGATAGTCATGGCGAGCACTTTTCTGTACACTGGCATCTTGAGGTAGTGTACATATACTGCCTGAAGATGCCTTCAATATGGGAGGCAACAGATCGTGCGGGAGAAACACTTGCCACGGATATCCTGAAAGAGTAACTCTTTATAGTTATTCTCTGATGTGGCTAATGATGGGTGTCAATGTACTATGCCCAGTGCCTCAAGACCTGAGTTCAAATCCTGGTGCTGGGAGTCTTGTATTCATGACACTTGACAAAAGTGTTTAAGACATTACATTCACAACGGAGATTTTTGTTTCGTAAAACTTGATGTCTTTAATTGTGTCAAAATATACGGCTTGTGTGATGTGACTGCTGTGTGTCGTCTGTGATCTCATCATCCAGTTCAGTCCACATCAAAATCAGGCTAATGATTAAAAGCAAACAGACATGCATGGAGCATAGTGAGTAGCGCTGCTACCTCACAGCAAGAAGGTCCCAGGTTTCGATTCTTGGCTTGGGTGCCTTTCTGTGTGAAGTTTGCATGTTCTCTCCATGTCCACGTGGGTAATCGTCAGGTTGTCCGTTTTTTTTTTACCAAGACAAAAACTTGCTACCCAGATTAATTTTTCAACTGAATTACCCCTGGTGCCCTGAGATGTGCTCACTCCTCCTAGCTGGACAACTGTTAAAAAGAGCTACATAGCTCAACGGTTCCTTCCAGTTTAAATAAAAACTCATTGATGTATAGGTACACATGTATACATATACCTACATGCACATGTGTCCACACAAACATACCAAACTGCTAGGGCAAGTGTTGTTAGTGAGCACCTATTAAAAGGCCGTACAGCACACGAGGGGGTGCAGGGGTGAGCGGCCAGCACCATGCCTGGCCACCTTGATCTTCCATTGACGATGTTTGTACAACACATTTGGAACTTCGGTGAGGCTTAGTACTGGTTCATGTAACCGTCACTGGTGTTGGCCACGAGCAGCAATCGAACTTGGGACCGCCGGGTTCGCAGTGCAGCGCGCTGACCGCTGCACTACCACTCCCCACACGCGAGCACGTTTCAGGTGCGCCCCTGCACGAACGGCAAGAAGAAGTCGTCTGGAGGCGGTGTGGCCGGCCGGGGTGGGGTCACGTCGGTGAAGCTCAGGGTCAGCCGCAAGCTCAGCTTGCTATCATTGCACTGGGGAACAAGAGGACACGGGGACAAATGGTGACGGGGACACAGGCATGGAGGCATGGCTACGGGGATGGAAAGGAGAAAGTTAAAACGCAGGGATCACTGCGATATGTGATTCAGGGAGATGCGAAATGGTGCAGGGATATGTGGTATGGGGAGATGGGCACATGGCTGTGGTGACATGCAGGGGACTCGGCTTATAGGTGCCAATAACCACCGCTTATATGTGCGAGGAACCGCAGAGAGGTGGGGGATGAGGAAAGCAGCCACACGGGAAGCTGGTGCCACCATTTGCCGTGGATTATATATTCTATTTATTAACATGTTATTGGCCAAATTATGTTCTTTCTTATTATGGGAGCAAACTGGAACACGCGGCAAAAACCCGTGCAGACACAGGCAGAACATACAAAGTCACACACAAGGCTACCCGAGTCAGAAATCGAACCCCGATGCTTGCTGTGAGATGTGAGTGTGACCAATGCACCGTCATGCTGCCCATTAAATGACTACGTCACAAATGGAGATGGGACCCAGTGATATTGGGAGATAAGTAGATGTAGCCACGTATATAGGGATATTTGAGGACATATTCTGTACGTACTGGGGAGTGTCTGAGTGAATGAGAGTGCATTGTGTGTTTTCCCTTGTCAGTGAATCAGAGTGAATGAGTGAGCCTGTGACTGAATGACTGTGCCTGTACGAGTGAGCATGTGACTGAGTGTGTCTGTACGAGTGAGCATGTGACTGAATGAGTGTGTCTGTACGAGTGAGTATGTGACTGAGTGTGTCTGTACGAGTGAGTATGTGACTGAGTGTGTCTGTACGAGTGAGTGTACCATGATGTGCGAGGCTTCTCCTGGAATGATCTGTGCCCCGACCACGCGTCTCTGTGGGTTCTCCAGGGATCCGTCCAGCGACCACAGCACATCGAGATGTGCAGACAGTGTCAGGTTACAACCAGTGGTGTCACAGTCTGACCCCATCTACAATCACACAACACATGTTAGGCAATGCGCACGCACGACTCTCGTATCCAAATGTGTCGCTGCACAAACGATGCAACTTGCCAGTAAAGTACATTCATTATCATTACTTGCTTCATGCTGTAGAGGGCTGCGGTGAGCTGGAACCTATCCAGGCATACACGAGGAGTAAGGCAGCGATAGACTCGGGATGGAAATGCTCTTCCATCGCGGGGCACTTGGCCCAATCGAGTCAGCAGAGAGACGACAGCATGGTATTGTACATGACAACAAATGTTGCAGTGCCCTCTACTCTCCACAATGTAGCCCTGCAGCGACGTGAATCAAAACGGTTAAGGCACATTTGCGCCCTGTGTCTGCCGGGATAGGCTCCGGCTCACCGCGACCCTGTACAAGACTAAGCGGTTTCTGACAATGAGATGCGATGAGGTTAAGGCACACGACTAAACCATCTGCAGTGTGTTCAATCTCGGAAGATAAGTTTGCATAATGATTCAATGGGTGACCACACATCATGCAATACGGCCCTATCTGTAAACAATGCTTGCATATGTTTGCAAGTGTGTGTGTGTGTGCATATCAGTGGATGGGTAGCCGTAATTCAGTCGTTTGCATGCTGGACGCCAAACCCGGTGACTTGAATTTGAATCCTACTCACGGACAACACCAGTGATGATTTTCTGAACCGATCCTGGACCTCGCCTCGGTCGACTCGGCCTCAAATGACTGACCAGCGCAATGTGTTGACATTGCCACGAGGAAGACAAAGGTTGCTAGGCGTGGTGCTGGCCACCCACCACCTTGTGTGCCCTATCAGCCTAAATAGGTGCTCGCTAACAGCACTTGGCCCTTCAGTCTAAGGGATATTTGTCTTTCGGCATATCAGTGGAGCTCTGTGAAACTCATCCTTGGTCAAAAGAGCAGTAGAAACAGCCTTCTGAAGCACTATGATGCCTCCAACGTGAGAGGTGAAACGTGACAAAGGAGGAGGAACGCTTGACACGGCTATCGACAAAGAGCAGGTCTCGAGAAATTCTCATACATCGTATTGTTAAACCTACATCAATTTTAAGATCAGGATGGCACTGTGGCTCAGTGGGTAGCGCTGTCGCCTCACAGCAAGACGGTTCCGGGTTCGAATCTCGGCTCAGGTGCCTTTCTGTGTGGAGTTTGCATGTTCTCTCCCTGTGTCCGCATGGGGTTTCGCCAGGTACTCCGGTTTCCTACCACAGTCCAAAAAACATGCTGCTGCATAGGTTAATTGGCTTGCAGACTAAATCGCCCGCAGTGCCCGGTGATGGACTGGCGTCCCATCGTGGGTATATCCCTGCCTTGCACCCTGTGTGCCAGGATAGGCTCCGGCTCATCACGACCCTGTACAGGACTAAGCGGTTTCTGACAATGAGATGAGATGAGAATATTAAGATCAATATCATGCTTACCACATCACTCTTTATTTTGTTCAATCCCAGGATGGGTACAGACGGTGCCTGGCTGTCCACCGCATCGCCCCATTCCGTCAGATTCTCCAAGTAACTTTGGTTTTCAAACCCGAGCCATGCATTAAACACGTGGCCCTGTATGTCTGCACAGTTTGTCCTGCCGCCCAGCCTGCGAACAATAACCCAGGAGGCACGCGACCCCATCAGTACCATGTACATGACAGACAGCCACACAGCACCAGGGCCATGGAGCCAGACGTGAGAGACATTGGTGCAGTATACAAAAGATAAACTTCCCTAGTGACAGGGGCTTTAAATCATGACGAGTCAACACTGGCGGCGCGGTGGTACAGTGAGTAGCGCTGCTGCCCCACAGCAAGAAATATCGGGGTTCGGTTCCTGGCTCGGATACCATTCTGTGTGGAGATTGCGTACCCGCGTGGGTTTTCACCGGGTACTCCGGTTTCCTCCCACCATCCAGTGACATGCTGCTGCCCAGGTTAATCGGCCTACTGAGTGAATTGCCCCAAAAAAAGTGTACCCTGCGATGTACTGGCGTCAAATCCTGGCTATAGCCTCGCCTTGTACCTTTTGTCTGCCGTTAAAGGCTTTAGCCCCCTACGACCCTGCACAGGATTAAGTGGATACTGACACTGAACTGATTCACCACTTTGGAACAATCATCATGAACCAACATAAGAGTTTGAACCCAGGTCTGCAGTGGTGATTGCTCAGCATCTTCAATTGGCCAGTATGAACCTCCTGTAAGAGAGGCGCTTATGATAAAATTGCCGCAACATACGCAACCTCAAAAGATATTGCAAGCTAAGCGGCACTGAGCTGGGATAGTGGTTGCAAAACTATAATAATTTAGTACTTATAATGCACACAGTATTCATTCACTCTCAAAGAGAGCGCGATTCAGGGGAGTGAGAAACCTCAGAAAGGTGGAGGAGGGGGAAGGCAGTCTTTCAGTAAGCCAGCGCTAACATCTACCAGACACTGCGTCCTCTATATATTAAGATGTTATCAGCCAAATGGTGAGTGGTGGTTTTTTTTGGCTATGGTAGGAAAACGGAACAGCCGACAAAAGCTCACGTGGATATGGACAAAACACACAACCTCCGAAGAGAAAGGAATCTGAGCCAGTAATAAAACCCAGGCACTCCTTGCGGTGAGGTGTGAGTATTACCGCTGCGCCACCGTGCCATGCATGAGTGAGTGAGTAAGTAATCAGCATAGGTGTCAGGTTGTTGGAAGCTGCAGGGTTATGTGGTGGGCAGCGGAGGAAAGTGCATTCGAACACATTGATGCATTGTAATTTACGCTGCTACATATTCACTCAACTTCTTCACCAACCCATACTGAGTGGTGAGGTGAAGTATGGCAATCTATTACATTATGCAGCAGCCAGGACGTCATTCCACATTCATCATTCAGACACGCCTGACGCCTTCAACGTGGAAGGCGGTTACGTCACGAAGGAGAGGGAAGGAACACTTGCCAAGCTCTCCTCAAAGAAGAGCCGAGGAGAGCAATTATCATCGAGCGAGCCACGAAAACCTACATTGGTGCGGTTCACATTCAGTGTTCCTGTTGGCTGGTCGTGTCATCTGACAACTGCAGAGGGTCTTACCAATCAGCGGTAGGCTGTTCTCTCGGCTCGGATCCGATCGCATCGCCATATAGCGGTGCTTGTGAGAGACAAGCCTGGACTAGGCAGACGGAGGCTGCCGTAAAAGCCAGTAATAATTATTAATTGCATGAGTAGGGCGGCGCGGTGGCCCCAGTGGTTAGCGCTGTCGCCTCACAGCAAGAAGGTCCCGGGTTCGAATCTCTCGGCTCGGGTGCCTTTCTGTGTGGAGTTTG
>JAZEWT010000001.1:3097693-3111925 GCA_036362905.1 Mordacia mordax
CCTGTATGTGTACGTGAGTATCCTGTGTTACCGCTGTATGTGTACGTGAGTATCTTGTGTTACCGCTGAATGTGTACGTGAGTATCCCGTGTTACCACTGACCCTGTATGTGTACGTGAGTATCCTGTGTTACCGCTGTATATGTACGTGAGCATCCTGTGTTACCACTGACCCTGTACGGTCTCGTAGCCTGAGTTGTTGCTGTCGGCTCCACCTGTGTGAACGCTGCTACTGCTCCGCTCCTCAGCACTTCCGCATTAAAGTCCGAGATGTTGCGTGGTGTCAGGTAGAAGTTCCGACAGAAAACTGGAGACAATGAATCATGCGAGCACGTGTATCATTAAACGCATCGAGAATCACGTGGATGCGCGATAGAGGTGCAGTGGTAGTACTCGTGCTTCTCAGCAATTAAAACTTGGCTTCCATTACCGGCTCGGTAATTACCGACTCAGTAATGGAATTACCGACTCAGTTTCCTCCAATAGCTAAAAAAAAACCATTCACTATCTGGCCAATAATATCTTAACATACAGAGGGGATGCAGTGTTTGTAAAACGATGGTGCTGAGTGATCGTGCGGCTGCATCCCGCTCACCCGCCTCTCCGCGGATCCTCACGCCAGAGTCGTTCTCCCTCTCTCTTTGAGAGTTACATTTTGTTTTGAAAATACATTTATTGTCGGTGCGACATGTATATTTTTTCTAAATGTGTCAATTTTTATTTTTAGTTTTTGCATCTCATTGTGTTTGGATTTTTTCTGGCAGCAATAACTTTGACAAGTACAGTTAATCATTGATTCCTTTTTATTGGTGTACGAATGATAATTTTTGTTCATTTTCATTAGATAAAGACACATGACCATCAACACCACCCCTGTCTTTGCTCTCCCACTCGTTAAGATTTTGAGAATGGGTAGTCATTTAGTGTAGGGTACTGCATGAACGAATATTGCTTTGATGCATGCAATTTGCGCTAGATAATGAAACACAAGTTGATTTACTGACAAGATACATGCATCACTGGGCAGTGATATTTTCGGAATATATGAGGCATTTATTCATTCAGAAATGTATTATTAATACTCAAGCTTACAGAGGGCCATGGTGAACCAGAGCCTATCTGGCAAACACAGAGTGAAAGACAGACCCATACCCAGGGTGGGACACCAGTCTATCACAAGAGTACAGGGGGATTAAGTCACGCCAATGAACCTAGGCAGCATAAGTTTGGATTGTGGGAGAAAACTGTATTACCCAGCAAAAAACCCACACAGCCACGGAGGCAAACATGGTGACTCCAATTAAAAAGGCACCCGAGCTGTGAATCGAGCCTAGGACCTTTCGCTGTTCGTCTGCAGTGCCACTAACGTCATCACTGTGCCGTTGAAGTACACGAGGCAGTTACTGAAAAATAGCGAGTGTTTCCGTTATTGTTGTTGATTTGCTGTTTTTATATCGTTGTTGTTGCTAATATGCCATTATCTCTACAGCTCTGTGCAGTGCTTTGTGACCCTCGGATGAAAAGCGCTCTGGAAGTGCAATTATTATTATTATTATTCCCCGCACGTGCCTCGCGGTGCCTCAAAGCAGGAGACAAAGAGACACAATGCTCCGTGTATTTGAGCGTTAGCATTACAGGATCGGAGAGAGATGGCCATGGTTTGGCAACGCCTTCACTCAGTAAACTATGGCTCATGGTGATGACAGGCTGGGGGTGCTGCTGCTAGCAGATAAATTAGAGGGTGACTCACAGTCGTTCTGGATGATGCAAGCCAGGCCGGACCAGCTGGTGTCGAGGCTGTAGGGGGTGTTGTGTTTGAAGAGCATATAACTTGGAATACACACCCGTGCCAACCTGCACACGGACATTCACATACTTCCATTAGCACGCACCTGGACCGCAATTATGCAAGTTATTATTATTAATTAGCAGACGCCTTTATCCAGGGAGACTTACATTATTATAGAGGTATGAGGAATCAACAGAACGGCGAGGGGAAGGCAGCCATGCATTCAGCCAGCACTAGCATTTGCCAAACACTGCGTTACATTATGCTATCGGCAAATTAATTATATTTTTTATGTGAGAGAAAACCTGGAGGAAACCCACGCAGAGCAGGGGGAGAACATACAAACTCCATAGAGAAAAGAGCCCTAGGTGGGAATCGAACCGCCCAAAAGGGGATTTCTGTGAGGCGCAGATGTTACCACTGCACCACCCTGCCTCTCCGTTTGATGAGCTTTTATTGAGCACTAATGCCCTGTGCATACGCATATATTGTAGTAGCCACATCTGCAATTCACTGCTGTAACTCAATATATCGATGTAGGTTTTTACGGCTCAATGAGATTTGCTCTTAAGAACTGTTTTTGCGGTTTGCAATGGCAATCACATTTCTTTCAAAGAGCATCTCTTAAAAGTACTTCTTAATGACTCAATACAATGTTCAGTCAAAGTCGACAAATGTGGGGACAGTGACGGTATAATACAACAGGAACAGTAGCTGTGAACATCTTCAATAACAACTCTCTCTCTTCTAGGTACCATATCCTACAGGACGTTGGTGACAATGGTCTTCCACAAATCTCTGCTCTTTGAACGTCTACGAATGTTCATTGTTGATATGTTTATCCATCTCGAGAAACTCTTGACATACGTCAATCTCTGTCATTCGCGATCACTCTTTCCTTCGATGATAACTCACGAACGACTGAATATTAGATTCAAACTCGGCATCTCAGTGACAACATTCACGATGGGCTGGAGCCTATCCCGACAGACAGTGCAAGTCCATTGCAGTCCACTGGGTATGATTTATTCTGCCCCTGTTCCAGTCCGGGTGCAAATTTTTTTTTATATATTATCACTGACCTCTGTCAACAAAAAAAATATGTCCGTCCTTTATGAACAGCGTCTTGAGATAAAGAAATCGTTACATGCGATATAAATCCAAATACTATTTGTATATGAGTCTTTGGATTTCCTTATAAGTCTATGGATCTCTATGTAAGCCGATGGGTGTCCATTTAATCTTATCTCATTGTCAGAACCGCTCAGTTATGTACAGGGTCGCGGTGAGCCGGAGCCTATCCCGGCAGACACAGGGCGCAAGGCAGGGGATATGCCTACGATGGGACTCCAGTCCATCACCGGGCACTGTGGGCAATTAAGTCTGCAAGCCAATTAACCTATGCAGCAGCATGTTTTTGGACTGTGGGAGGAAACCCGAGTGCCTGGCAAAAACCCACGCGGACACGGGGAGAGAACATGCAAACTCCACACAGAAAAGCACCCGAGCCGAGATTCGAACCCGGGACCTTCTTGCTGTGAGGCGACAGCACTACCCACTGGGCCACCGTGCCGCCCCGTCCATATAATCACATGTGGTGTTTATGACTTCCTCTATAAAGTAAATAGCCGTAACTGTTTCTCTATAGCACCTCGAGATGTGGATGCGTTTCGACGCTATGCAAAGCCACGTTGTGTTCGTTTTGCGCTGTGCGCTCCGTCATGACACCACATCTCACGCGTCATGTCACCGGCTCTGCAGGCTGGACGTGAACGGGTTGGGCGAGCAGTCCTGGTCACACGAGCAGCCGACATCGCAGCCACCCTGGCTGAGGTCGCAGATGCAGGGAACTATGCCTGCTCATGCAAAGACAAAGATCCCCCCGCACGCTCTTAATATGGGTTTAGGGAAATGCTGTTAGTGAGCACCTATACTATTTAATATATTTGCACTTCTTGAGCTTTTCATGCGAGGGTCACAAAGCGCTGCACAGAGCTGTGGAGTGAATGGCACATCAAAGCGTCACGTGCCCTGAGAGAGTGCTATAAAGGATGCCAAATCACACAAGGCTATTGTCTACACAGTCACAAGCTCGCCAACACTCACCATACACTCACCAACTCTGATACGCTCACCACACGCTCACCACACGCTCACCGTTGCTCCGATATGCTCAGCCGTACTCATACAGACTCCCCGATAAAGACCCCCCCGTAGAGCTTTAAGAGATTCTAGAGACAAGCACTGCTAGAAAGCACCTCTGAAGGCCAGCACAGCACACGAGAGGGTGGGTGGCTAGCACCACGCCCAGCCGTCATTATCATCTTCGTGGTATTGTTTTCACACCACACCTGGTACTCGTTTAAGGCTGCGTTGACCTAGAGGTGGCCCAGGACCGGTTCAGATACTCGTCACTTGGTGTTGGCCGTGAGCAGGAGCCAGCATTTGCTAATCACTGCGAACCTGTATAACCCTGCTATCGGCCATTTAACACGGTTTTCTTAAAGTTGAGTGAGCAAATCGTCGAACCCGGAGGAAGCCCACGCAGAACGGGGGGAGAGACGGCACTCGAACCGCCTCGGTCAGGACGCAGATGTTACCACTGCGCCACTGTCATGGACGCACATTGCCGCCTTGATCGAGCAGTGGATCGATCAAGACTGAGAGCCACAGCTGCTTGCGTGCCGAGGCCTAGCGGATTCGAGCCGTCGCTATGGCAACGCGCGACGCCTCTCCCCGCGCCTCCCTCTCACCGCTGGCTGCCGCCTGCAGTTGCGGACCACCCGCGGTCGTTGCGCTCGGGGGTTTGGTGGTGGTCGTGGCGGCCGTGGGCGTCGTGTTCTGCGCGAGGCCGCCGCGCAGAGACAGCAGCAGAGACAGAGACAGAGACAGCAGAGACAGAGACAGCAGAGACAGCAGCAGAGACGCAGAGCCGCGCGCGCTGGCGGCCGCCATGCCGGGCCGGCGCGTCACGTGGTGGCCGCAGTGCCGGGCGCAGACATCCGGGTCACTGGGCTCCGTGTTAAGTCTGTGGCTGCAGACTCTGAACGAGAGGTTAACGAGCGCGACGAGGGTAACGCAAGAGTTAACCACATGCCATTGAACACACAGTATCATAATTTGTCATACATACGTAACATAACCGGTAGTTCAATGACCACCACACCGAGTGTATTATTGTCGGGGGGTTTATTTTTAAGTGTAACTCTACTTTTGTAATAAGTAGAACAGTTTTTTTTTTACCATTTCTGGCAATTATGCAGGTGTTAAGATCTTAAAACACCAAAATAGACACATTCCACAATGTGTCTAGTTTGCAAAAGCCACACAGATACTTGTGGCAAAATATGCAAACCGAAAGCTTTGATAACGTTTGCATTATCCTTCAAACTGATTGGCCTACACCAGACATGGCTTTCTTTAGAGCCTGATTGTCAGTGTCAGCCAGATGTTGCCAAAAGGCAGTCAGCTCAGGACAGTGCAATATCAATGTTTAGTAGCTCAGGTGAAGCTGTTAACGCTATGGGTACTTTTTGCCAGTGTACATATGTAATAAGTAGAACAGGTTTTTACCATTTCTGGCAATTAAGATCTGAACACCTGCATAATTGCCAGAAATGGTAAAAAATCTGTTCTAATCTTATATATGTATACTGGCAAAAAAGTACCCATAGCGTTAACAGCTCCACCTAAGCTATAAAGTATTGATACTGCACTGTCCTGATTTGACTGCCTTTTGGCAACGGCTGACACCGGCAAATAGGCTCAAAAGGAAGCCACTGCCAGGTGAAGGTCGGTCAGTTGAAGGACAATGCATAGGTTATTAAAGCTACCTGTTTGCATAATTTGCCACTAGTATGTGTGGCTTTTGCAAACTGGACACATTGTAAAATGTGTCTATTTTGGTGTTTGGGATCTTAACACCTGCATAATTGCTTGGCCATTATGCAGGTGTTAAGATCTTTACACCTGCATAATCGCCAGATACGGTAAAACCCATTGTAATCTTATATTTGTATACTGGCACAAAGTACCCATAGCGTTAACAGTCCTTACCGAGTCTACCGTCACCACGTGACTGCACCGCGCTCCGTCTATGAGAGCCGGATCCCAACACTCGGTTCCCTCGCTCTCTAGGATCCGGATACCTGAGAGGTCGTTCGGGACCCGGTTCCGCAATGGCAGCGCCCGCGGCTCGGCTGCTGCTCGGCCGCCTCTTCTGCGATCGCCGCGTCTCCCCTCGCTTCGCGTCCCGGCTTCTGCTCGCCGCCAGCCGCCGCGGCCTGCCCTCTGCCAGTGCGTGGGTGGACAGTGCGCGTGGGTGTACAGTGCGTGTGCGCGTGAGTGTACAGTGCGTGTGTGTACAGTGCGCGTGGGTGTACAGTGCGTATCGGCGTGCACGTGTGCACGCACAGAGGGGCTCGCGAACCGCACTCGAAGGTTCTCGCAAACAGCGCTTGACCCCACAGTTGTGGGGTTGTCCTTCTGCGTTAAAGTAGGGGAGCGATAGTGTAGTGGATTAAGCGCTCCGCGCTACGAATTCATTGGCCGCTCACGGTCAACGTGTGACACCACGGCTTCGACTGCGGGCTTGTGACGGCTTACAGCGGTAACACCACGGCGAGGATCAGCGCCCACTCCGCGATAGATCAGCCAGCGAGCACGGACGAGCAGAGACTTCTTGATTTTGATGCTTCATTGGAACACCAGCAAGACACGGGCCGGACTGTAGCGACATACGACGAGCAGCCTACATCCTGACGATCCTTCTCGTTCCCCCAGGAGACTCTGTCCTTTCAACCGGCCCTCCTTATATATCCCCGCGGCCCCCCTCCAGCGCCCCCCAGATGACATCACCCCTCACGGGACATCACGAGGAAGCCGAGTCACCACATCACGAGACGTCACGAGACATCACGAGACGAAAACAGAAAGCCGACGCGCCCCCCCCTGTCTATATTCCTTAACTCTACAAACGCAAGTAACGATTATCAGATCCCGCCCGGGACCTTCCCTAGGTCGACTCAATGAGGTTCCTGGTGCGTTGTGTAAACATAAGCACGGGGGGAGACAAAGGTGGTCAAGCGTGGAGGAGGCCACACCACCTCATGCGCTGTGCCAATCTTGAGGTCGACAGCAAGAGTCTATAAAAGCTATGTGGGGATCTTTATCTTGTGTGTGCGTGTGTGTGTGCTGTCAGGGTGTGCGTGCTATACTGTGCGGGCCGGAGTCAACCGGGATGAGGAGAATAAAGGGAAGCTGTCTGTACTGGGCCGAGCCTTCGACACCTCGTCAGCAAAAAGCGACAGCCCTCTGGCAAATCCCCCGAGCATCAACGCCTTCCCAGGTGCACACAAGCACGTTGAACATTGCATATGCGCAATACACACACACAGTACACATGTAACACACGGAGAATACACTCAGAAAATTATGCAATTTATGAACACCGCACACGGTTTGCACACAACATATGGTGCATGTTGTGTATATCTTCATCTGCCTGACCTCTTTATATGTGGCTGATGTTGATGGTGATGGGGTTTTTTTTATATCCATTATATGTGCTCAGTTTTTTGTGAGCGCGTTTGTGTGTATATCTTGTCATTGCATACCTAGCTTTTATAGGGGCTCGCTAAGAGCACTTGACCATACCGTCTGCTAAGGGTTAAGCCTATACAATCGATCATTGTCTTTTTATATGTTTATGAGCTACACAAATTATAGCAGCCGTCTACCATTGTTATTAAGTTGTTCTGACCGTTTAATCACTCTGGCCTAGGTGTTGACTTTTATGACCCGTTCGGGTCTTAAAGTCACCTAAAGACATTATTCTACCCAGATAAGATAATTTAGCCAACACTTGGGAAATGAGGCCATTGGAAGCTTGATTCAGTAGTATTGCCATCTTTTCCTCCGTGGATGTCGATCCTTGGTGGGTGTGTAGACCACCAACACCATTCTTCAACCGTTTATTAGGAGCCAAGCCCACCGCAGCCTGTGACTTCTCGCACCTCATTGCCATATTTTTGTGGGGGACCACCGTTTTTTAACCAGGAAAGGGCTTAGGGTCCTTAGCAACGCTGCATATTTGTGATAGTATTCAGAAATACTAGCAGAGTGCTAATCTTGTTCCAAGCTTGTAACATGTTCTTGTGACGTCTGGTTGATGATGATTTCTGTTGACGTGACTGCTTTGACCCGTATCTTTTTCTGTTGTTCTCTTGGGAATACAACTGGCTCTGAAGTTTCATAACGGCAATCTAGCAGTGGGGAGTTTTGCTTAAAAAAGACATAGAAGCAATTATATTGTGCAGATTAAGTCTGTGTTTATAAATGGTTCACACCTGATACTCTTATTTTTGACATACGGAGACAAAACACTTTCTACATTACAGATGTATTCTCTATACTGTGATGTGCACATCTGAGGGTAGATGCTCACGCAGCTCAGTTGGCGCTGACACCGGATCAGCCAGGCTGCCCGCGTCTCCTCCGCGTCGCCATCATCGGTGCCCCCAATGCTGGCAAATCCACACTCGCCAACCAAATCCTGGGCAAGAGGGTACGTGTGTGTATGTGTGCACGTACCTATTACCTCTGTGTGCACATGTGTGTGAGTGTTGTGGGGAGCAGTGGCTCAGCGGTTAGCGTGCTGGGCTACAAAGCTGCCCACCCGAGCTCGTTTCTTGCTCACGGCCAGTACCAGTGACGATTTTCAGAAACGGTCCTGGGCCTGCCCTTGGTCGATTCAGCTTCAAATGAGTACCAAGTATGGTGTGTAAACATTGCTACTGGGGGAGACAAAGGTGGCCAGGCATGGTGCTGGACACCCACCCCCTTCGTGTGCTGTGTTGACCTTCATAGGTGTTCGCTAACCCTACAGTCATTTGACCCTACAGGCATTTAAGTCTCTGCAGTGAATTATTTTTCTTTATATGTGCATTTGTGTTTTTCTCTTTATTTTGTGTGGGTAGAGGTGGTGTCATGGTGAGTACGCTTACAGCCAATACCAGTGACCATTAGTGTTACCTGAACCAGTCCTGGACCTCCATTAGTTCGACTCGGACTCAAATGAGCTTCTCTAATGCGATTTGTCAACACCTGATGTGGTACTGGCCACTTACTCCCTTGTGTGTTGTGCTAACAGCACTTACACCAAGAGTGTGTTAAAGGTTACATGGAGATTCTTTGGGGAGCAATAGTGCAGTGGTTAGTGCACTGCGCTAGAAATCAAAATTGGGTTACTGTGGTATCATTTTACCCTTTTGAATGGGCGTGCAAACGTTTTAATGCGTGTGTTTTTGTTTGTGGGTGCGTGAGTAGGTGTTTGGTGTGTCCAAAAAGGTTCACACAACCCGCTGCACATCTGCTGGAGTTTTCACGGAAGACGATGCTCAGATCGTAAGAGGCATTATTGAGTTAATTATTAGTACGCGCTTAATCCTGTAGAGGGTTGCGGTGAGCCGGAGGCTATCCCGGCAGACGCCAGGTGCAAGGTAGTGGTAAGCGTAGGATGGGACGCTGGTCCATCATAGGGCACTTGGGCAATATAGTCAGGCTAGTTAACCTAGGCAGCGTGTATAAGATTACCACAGGTTTTACCATATCTCGCGATTATGCAGGTGTTAATCGCCAGATATGGTAAAACCTGTTGTAATCTTAGATTTATATACTGGCAAAAAAGTACCTATAGGCAGCGTGTCTTTGGGCGGAAACCAGAGTACGTGGTAAAAAAAAACCACGCATGTACGAGGGAGACATGGAAAGTCCACACAGAAAAGCACCCGTGCTGGGAAATCAAACACAGGACCTTCTTGTGTGAGGCAGTAGCACTACCCACTGTGCCACTCACTTATACACAATTTCCTTTATATGATTGCCTGCACAATTGTATATACGATCTAGAACTCGCATTGTATATATACATGCACAGGAATTGATGGAATTTTACAACAGCTGAAGAATTGCCCTTATACTAATGCATATATTTAATAATACACACTACTGCACACACAGTGCGCACATCTTAAAATATAGGCATTGCAGACTACGAACCCATTGATCCGTCTTCCATTCACTTTAGTGACCAATAACAGTGGCTTATTTTGAACGGGTCCTGGGCATTTCTTAGGTTGACTCAGCCTTAAATGTGTAAAACGCATCATTCGCTTAAAATCACGAGTATTTATGATATATATATATAAAAAAATCTTCAGTGTTTTATGCTACCGTAGAGTATTTTTTTTGCATTAAATGAGGGAATTACAGTTTAACTGCAATGTTACCTTGAACTAATGTATGACTGCTCAGTAGTTACAAAATCGCCGACACTGAGCCTAAGGTTATCTGACGTTAGGTGGGCTGTTGTTTGAATTTAAGCTGCATAGTAATGTTATTTACTGGTGGCAGGGTGGCGTAGTGCTAACATCCGTGCCTCACAGTAAGAAGGTGCTGCCCAAGGCGATTCGATTCCCACCTCGGGTGGCTTGCTGTGTGCAGGTTTTACTTTCTTTGTTCGACATTGGCTTCCCCTCTGTTCTCTGGTTTCCGCCCATAATAAAAGAAAACACTCATTTATGGGATGCAGAGTCTGGCAGATGTTGGCACTGGCCAACCACGTTGCTGCCTCCCCCCTGCCTCGCTGCGGTTTCCACATGCCTTCGAATCATTCTTCCTTCGAGCCAATGCCTTTGATATTGAACAAATCCTGTGCGCGTAACATATTATAATATTACTTACATATAAATACCAATTAGCTTTAAAAAACCCAACATAGATTATCCTGTGGCATCCAACTTTTATGCTGTAATTGTCTGCCAAAATAAGCCATTATTGGGTGGCATGGTGATATAATGGGCAAGCGCTACTCCCTCACAGCATTAAAACCTGGGTTTGATTTGTGGCGTGGGTGCCTATTTTGTGGAGTTTGCTGGAATTTCGCCAGGTTTCCTTCCACCATCAAAAGACAAACTCCCTATTGCATCAGCCTACATGCTGGGTTTTACCCCCTCTCCCATAATCCTAGTTTTGCAGAGCAGCCTGTGGTGTTTGAGTGAAAGGCACTTTAAATATGTAAAGTATTATTAAGTAGTGTCCATAATCCATGTATTTTAACGTGTAAACGCCTATTTAAGGTGCCACATACACATCCCACCATTTATTCAGGCCGGAGACCTCACTCGTGTGCCGTCTTGTGTTGTGTTAAGGTGCTCCTGGATACACCTGGCCTGACGAGCCCCTCTCGTTCCAAACGGTAACGCACACTACTTGACACACACAAGCGCATCTATACAATAATCACTTATTGGTCTAACAACCACACTGTCGCATTACAATATTGGGCAACCGGTAGTATTTATTTTGTGTTAATTTACAAATGTGTGTCTGTGTGTGATGATGTAAGTTGCTCTGGATAAGGGCGTCTGCTCATTAATAATTAATAGTAAAGTATGACATCCAGCACACCATACAAATCATAGTACGTGTGGGGAGTGGTGCCGCAGTGGTAGCTGCATTGTGCTACGAACCCAGATGCCTGCGTTCCAAATGTGGCTTTGGCTAACAGTAGCAAATTATATCAGAACCTCGAGTTTGACTGAGCGTTAAATGGGTAAGAGTTTGGTGCAGCATTTGAACATGAGCACTGGGAAGACAGGCAGTTGAGCGTGGTCCTCAAGCCACCACCCCGTCATGCGCTTTGCCAGCATTCGTAGGTGCTAACTGACAGCACTTGCCCCAACAGTCTCATCAAGACTACGCTGGGAATCTTTCTAAGGATTGCTCTTAAGATTGGTCGAATGTTTTCCCTCTCTCCTCTACGACGTTTTGCCTCTCACATTCAGGCTTGATCATACCTCCAACATGGGAGGCAAAAATATCGCCAACGAGAGAGAAGGAACGCTGGAGAGGGCTATCCTGAAAGAGTAACTCATTGAATATCTTTTTGACTTTGTGTACAGACATGGCCTGGCTCCATCTTTTACCAAGGATCCTCAGGAGTCTCTTAAGCAAGCGGATTTAGGTATGGACCAATGTGTGTGCGCGCGTCACTCTGTTCTTGTGGTGTGTCTGGGATCGCTTGGTTCTGTAGTGCAGCGGTAGTGCAGCTGTTAGCATGCTGCACTACGAAGCAGGAGACGCGAGTTCATTTCCTGCTCATGGCCAGCACTTGTAGGGATTGTCTGAACCGGCGCTGGGACTCGTGTAGGTCGATTCAACCTCAATTGGGTACCTGGTGCAATGTTTAAGCATCGCCACTGGGGAGACAAAGGTGGCCAGGCGTGGTGCGTGCCTCCTACTCTTGTGTGCCGTGCTGGCCTTCATGTGTGCTGCTCGCTAACAGCGCTCGACCCTGCGGTCTGTTAAGTCTATGCGGGTACTCTTTGTCTTTTGTCAGTGTTGGTGTGCGTGGACGTGTCGGACCCGTGGTTGAAAACGCGATGTCGACTCGACTCCCAGACCCTGAACTGCCTTCGGAAAAACCCCGAGCTGCCCAGCCTCCTGGTGCTCAACAAGGTGAGTGTGCGGGAGGGTGGACACACAGCGCCCGCCTGTGATCACCCGCTGTGTGCCCATGGACATGCCACGTCGCGCGCTCGCACTGCCGGCACGTGGCATGAAGGCGCGTTCATTGACATCACCAATGTACAGGTCGACCTGGGTAACCGGACTAATGCAGTCGTGGGATGCTCGAGGTTATAGCCGTTTAATTAACGCAACCCCGTTAAATTCATTCGGATGTCCCCTGGACGCCTCCCTAGGGAGGTGTTCCAGGCATGTCCCACCGGGAGGAGGCCCCGGGGAAGACCCAGGACACGCTGGAGAAACTATGTCTCTCAGCTGGCCTGGGAACGCCTCGGGGTCCCCCCGGAAGAGCTGGAGGAAGTGTCTGGGGTGAGGGAAGTCTGGGCATCGCTGCTTAGACTGCTGCCCCCGCGACCCGGCCCAGGATAAGCGGAAGAAGATGGATGGATGGATGGAAATGCATGCAATTTGTAGCTTAAGAACTGCGTTTTAAGAGCTGCTGTTTTGAGATAGCTGTGTTGAGCGTTCCTCACTCCTTCACTACGATTCATCTCCCACATTGCTAGCATCATCGGGCGAATGAAAGTTCAACTCCAGGAGTGCATTCTAAGTGGCAAATTATTATTGTGCTGACCGAGTGGGAAATACACAGCCTGATACAGCAGTCACACGAGGGTGTTTGTGTCTCACACGCTGTTTGATGGCGATCTCGACAACTCTTGAGTCGAGAGAACAGCCTTTAGTTGACTGGGAAGCTCTTCTGCAGATATGTCACGTGATATGGCCAGCCAATAGAAGCTGGGAAGACACCCCAACCTCTGCATTATATATAGATTTAACTTTTGTGGATCTTCTGAGTTGGCACAGCCCTGAGTGCGAGTAAACACCCGTGCATGGGAGATGAGACGACCAGGTGTGAGATCGGCCACAACACCCCCTCGTACAGCTTGCATGTCACGGTTCCCTACAATCTCCATCACCATCCCTTGTGGTGTTATTTCAATGGTCTGGATTCAGGATCACGGTTTAATCCAACAATATTGTTTTGTCTCGTTTGTCCTGCTTCATTTGCATACTGTCCATCTATTGTATGCCTTGAGGCTATTAGCGATCTCCATCGTTTTGGCTCATTCATTCAGTATTGCCCATATTAATAAAATGCTAACTTGCACACATTTTGCTTGAATTGCATTACATATATTCTAAGATTTGGGTGGCACGGTGGCCCAGTGAGTAGCACTGTCGCATCACAGCAAGAAGGTCCCGGGTTCGAATCTCGGCTCGGGTGTCTTTCTGTGTGGAGTTTGCATGCTCTCCCCGTGTCCACGTGGGTTTTCGCCGGGCACTCCGGTTTTCTCCCACAGTCCAAAACACATGCTGCTGCATAGGTTAATTAGCTTGCAGACTAAATTGCCCACAGTGCCCGGTGATGGACTTGGCGTTCCCATCGTGGGTATATCCCTGCATTGCGCTCTGTGTCTGCCGGGATAGGCTCCAGCTGACCGTGACCCTGTACAGGACTAAGCGGTTTCTGACAATGAGATGAGATATTCTAAGATGATTGCTTCGAAAAGCTGCTCTCTCGGGACAGCCGCGTCGATGGCTCTCTCTCTCCTCTCCTCGCGACGTTTCGCCTCACACGTTGGAGGCATCCTCAGGCATAGCCTGAGGATGGCGATGAAGGCATCCTCAGGCATAGCCTGAGGATGGCATCCTCAGGCATAGCCTGAGGATGCCATCGACGCGGCTGTCCCGAGAGAGTAGCTTTTCGAAGCAATCATCATGCATCGAGCCGTGAAAACCTACATCATTACAGATATTCTCATCTCATCTCATTATCTGAAACCGCTTAATCCTATATAGGGTCACGGTGAGCCGGAGCCTATCCCGGAAACATAGGGCGTAAGGCAGGAATAC
>JAZEWT010000001.1:3181216-3197345 GCA_036362905.1 Mordacia mordax
TATCTGCTGGCATGCTTGCTTTAATCTGGATTTTTTCCGATAGATTTATGTATATTTTAACGGCTTTATGTATGAGAATGTCTCTCAAGAACTGCTGTTTTTGGATAGCTATGTCGAGCATTCCTCCTATTTCATTTACAACATTTTACCTCCGACGTTGAAAGCATCATTATTCGCCTGATGATGCCTCCAATGTAGGGGATGAAAAAGCAGCTCTTGAGAGCAGTTCTTCTTGAGGTCCTTTTCAGAATATTGCTACTTTTTTTTTAAAATAAAGATGAAATGGAATGTAAGAGTCTTGGTAATGAAGCTTACTGAGTTCAGTTCTGTTAAATTGGATCAAAGGACGCGCACGAGCTGTTCGCTGTTGTGATGACAACGCTGGAGGAAGAGAGGCAGGCAAGGTCATCGCTGGCATTCTCTGGGCTCCAGCTGCAGGTATTGTTTTGAGATCGAAAACTAAAACGCGCAGATCACTTGTATAGCCTTTAGCAGACTGTTGGGACATTTGCTGAGCACTCAGGAAGGCCGGCACAGCACACTAGGCATTGTTGGCTAATGGTACGTTTGACTGCCTTTGTCTGCCCAGTGCTGATGTTTACATATAGCAGGGGGGAATCATTTGACCAGATTGGCTTGAATGTTTGTTACTGTTGTCGTCCCCGAGTGGGAATTGAACTTGGGTCGCTGTGTTTGTGGCATAGTACAATAACCAGTGGGCCATTACCCTTATCACTTAATAACCGTGCACACAGGCATATATTGTTGCTGGTTTAAACAGCGGGTATCCAGGTTCACCTGGCTTGTCTGGTTTACCCCCATATGGTGGGGGTATTGGGGAATACTTTTACGGCTCAGTGTCCTTGCTGATGCCAACCTCCTTTAGTAGGAGAGGCGCAAAATTGTTATTTGTTTGGAGACTCCCCTACACCTGTTCACCAAGGGAGACCCTAGCAGGAGTGATAGATTCCATGAACAAGTGCTGTGCGTGTTACGACATGTACATTTAATGTTGTTTATTTGATACAGAAACTGCCAAAGTGGGAGTCAGCTGGAGTGCTCAGCAGAGTGACTGGTAAACTCATCACCATCGTCACCTATGCCATGACTTCTGCACGACTGTTACTGTTACTGTCATCACATAATCAGCATCATCCCCTTTAACAAATGATTAATATGGTGTCCATTGCCACCATGACCATTTTAACCAACTCGCAGAGCACCCACAGGGTGATCTTATTCGAAGCGTGCAACATGTTCTTCTGACGTCATGATTAAAGCAGATGAGCACTTATGTTGATTGTTGGTCATACACAAGTTGGCAAGTTAAAGGTGAAAAACTGTTAAAGCGTCAGAACAGTGATTAATTCGTGGCAAATTAATCTCAATAATACATAAGAGCATTGGTGTTGTGCAGATTAAATTTGCGCTCATGACAGATGCAAATCTGTTACACTCCTTGCATATTTACATACATGCACACACTTGCTCCGTTACATGTAGACAGATTGATTCCCATTGCACATGACACGAATGTATTGTGAGATAATACATTTATTCGAAGTATAACTGCACGTCCTCACGATTGAGATGACGAGTCTTTGTGGTTCTAAACACCTGCATCGTGTTCTGCCATCAGGAGGCCTCCACGTTCCTCTGGCCAAGGCCAGGGCATCCCCTTTCCTCGGCCGATTTGCGATCACCCTGCAGTGCACGCGGTGCAGACACAAGGTGAGCGCCCATAAAGACAAAGTTCCCCCGGATAGCCTTTATCAGCTCATAGGGTCAAGTGCTGTTGGAAAGCGCCGAAATAAGGTCAGCACACGAGGTGGTGTTAGGCTCGCATCACGCCCGGCCACATTTGTCTCCCTAGTGGCGATGTTTACACACTGCACCAGGTACTCGTATGAGGCTGAGTCGACCTAGGTGAGGCCCAGGGAGTGACTGTGTCCGTGATGGCCTTTTGTAATGATGATGGTGGTGGCGATGCTGAGTATAGTAATAATAATAATAATTACGTCGATGCCATCGGTCTTGTGTTTCTCAGGGTCCTGTGATGCTGGAGAGTTTTGAAAGCATCTCGCTGCACATCCCTCCCAACGTTCACGTGAGCACGTGCACACGCACGTCTGTTAGCGAGCACCTAGTAAAACCAATCCAGCAGCCGTAAGTAATTTTGTTTTATTTAAGCTGGAAGAAATCGTTGTGCTCTGTAGTTCTTTTTAATCGTCAAGTCGAAAGGGATGGCAACGTTACAACACTATGGTAATGTTCCTATCCCTTTACAATCCAAAGACATGCTGTCTAAGTTAATCGTCAGAGCAATTTACCTCGGCAGCATGTCTTTGGGCTGTGGGAAGAAACTGGAAGATCCAGAGAAAACCAACGTGGATACGAGAAGAACGTGCAAACGCCACAGACAGGTGGCACCCACGCCAAGTATTTAACCTAGGGCCTTCTGGCTGCGGCGATGGACTGGCGTCCCGTCGTCGGGTGTATTCCTGCCTTACGCCCTGTGTTTCCGGGATAGGCTCTGGCTCACCGTGACCCTATATAGGATTAAGCGGTTTCAGATAATGAGCATGAGCCTTCTGGCTGTGACGTGACAGCACTACTCACTGCACCACCATGCCTCACAATGACCATTCCATGCTGGCGTTGCCTTCCCAGCCAGTATTGATGATTTCACAACCAGCGCTCGGTGCTAATTTAAGGTGAAATCAATCTAGGTGAAGCCCAGAGAATGGCAGACACAGGACCTGGGCAAGTTGTAACACAGTCCACTCACCTCTAACCCACACATGTAGACAAAGATCCACCCTTTTACCCTTTTCTATTATGGGACTGTTAGTGAGTGCCTATAAAGGCCAGACAGCACACAAGGGGCTGGTGGCTAGCACCATACCTGGCCACCTTTATCTCCCGAGTGGTGATGCCTACATAACACGCCAAGTGTTCATTTCAGGCTGAATCGACCTAAAGGGAGGACCAGGGCTGGTTCATAAACTCGTCAATGGTGTTGGTTGTGAGCCGGGTTTATAGCACAGCGCGTTAACCACTGCACTACCACTTCACACACATGCATCCAAACACAAAGACCTAGCATGTCATGCGTCCCAGGTCACTCTTGAAAATGAGTCTGCCCTGGTCTATTGAGTTGTCACTTGGTTAACCATAACAAACGTGACCGTATTATTGACACAAAAGCCAAGCTCGCCTATTTACCCTCATTGACTGTTGGGAAAAGTGTTGGTAGCGAGCACCCATTAAGGCTGCCGTGGCACTATGGGGAAACACCACACTTCGCTGCATTGTGTACAGCGCTTTGCGACCCTCGGGTGCAAAGCGCTTTGGAAATACAAATATTTATCCCCAGCACAGATGTTACAAGAGATGGAACAGTGCGTTGATTTTGTTGATTTTTCAGCTCTCAATAGTATACCAGGCCTCGTGTGTGAAAATGGATATTTTTTAGACCAGAATGTGATGGTGCTGTCATTCACCACTCGAGTGCTGTGCTACAAACCCGGCGACCCAAGTTTGACTCCTTCCCACGGCCAAAACCAGTGATGATTTTTTGAACCCATACTGGAGCCCTCCCCTGGGTTAACTCGGTCTCAAATTAGCACCTGGTGCATCGTGTAAATGTCACCGCTAGGCACACAAAGGTAGTCTGGCGTATTTCTGGCCACTCACCCCCTCGCGTGCCGACCTTTATAAGCACTTTTCGCCAACAGCACTTAATCCTACAGCCTGTTAAGAGTTTGCGAGAGATCTTTTGTCATCGTGCATGTATATAATTGCATGGAGTGGTGGCGTAGTAGTTAGCCCTGCGAACCTGGTGGCGCAAGCTCGATTCTTGGCTGTGTGGTTGTGGTAGCAGCAGACTGCACTGCGCTGTCGCATGTGGGCTCCTGTGTTTCCCTGCTGGCACGTGTAACTGTTTAACTACTGACACGTGTGGAATGATTAACTCCTCACACGTGGCCGGCAAATGAGTTGTGAACCAGCCACTTGCATAGGGAAATGCATTTACTGTTTGCCTATGTACTAATGTGGGAATGTAGGTTTGCACAGATCGTTGCCTGAACATTGCCCTTAAGACCCGCTCTTTCGAGATAGCCGTGTCAAGCGTTCTTCCTCTCTCCTTGGTGACGTTAGCCTTTTGCTGCATACGGGGTCATCTCTACCACCACAGTCATGCCCTATCTTCTCTTTGATAATGAAACATGGAGCCTTTTTAAGCAACATTTGCGCTGGATTGAAACATTAAGGCTGGCCTGCCTACAAGACAGTCTAAGGTTTAACCAGCCTGCATTGTGTGAGGAGTTTATGGGTCCTTGAAAAATTTGGACGCAGTCCCATTAATGAGCTCCTCTGGCAAGCGAGGCTGCATTGGCTGGGTCATGTAGCCCACATGCCTAGCTACCACATGCCCAAGCAACTTCTGTTAGGTTGGAGGAGAGGGGGGCCGAACGGGTGCGGCACGGGCTGCATTTATTTGGTTTAGAAGGATGGGGCTTGCAGGTGGCTGGTACCAGCAGTGTCAAAATCGACCACTGTCAAGGAGGTTTGTAATGGATGCAACTGAGCAGTTAAAGGCAGTCGCTGTCAAGTGACAATAGAGGGCAGAAGAGGAGCGACGCTCAAAACAACGAGCGGCGTACTGGGCAGCTAAAATGCAAGCATGTCGATACAGCAGGGAGCACAGGCGGTCCATTTTGTAATCATCGCAGGCAGTAAGCCCGTGGCACCTGAGTCTCTCCCCTGATCTCCTGTCAATGATCTTTCAACACTTAGCCTCAGGTGACCTCACGGTGCCCCTAGCTTGGTACAAGTACCATGGTGATGTCACTGCATCTTTGTAGCGAACAGTCATTTCCCATGTAAATGCCTACTATGCAGGTTGACCCGGATTTGCAGGTTGCGTACAATGGTGGGGGGTATTGGAGCAGAATTTTACAGCAGACAGCCTTCCTGACACTAACCTCGTTTAGTCAGAGGTCGTTATTTGTCTGGAACTTCCACCCACAACTGTTCTCCAAGGGAGGCCGTGGCAGGAATGCTAGACTCCAGGTGCATAACTCTGGGGTTGATTGAAACACGCAAACGCCTCCACCGCGACGTCTGGATGTGAGTGTGCTCGCGTGTTTGTCTTCGCAGGCCCATTCTGTCCCACTGGAGCTGTGCTTGGAGAGATTCTTTCGTTCGGAGCTCCTCACAGGCGTCAAATGCGACGCGTGCAGTCAGGTGCGCGTGTGAACGCACTCGCGCGCATGCTCCTGCACAACAACACAGCCACCTTTGCTCGTGTCGCCTTCCTGTAATTCTGTAGCAAGCGCCTCTTAAGAAGTGCACATTATTTGTAGGGACATGCCTGAACAACAACAGAAAACTGTGTGTGCAGTGGTAGGGTCGGTGCCTTGGCTCACGGAAAGAAAGCCTTGCCCGAGGCAGTTTGATTCCCGCTTCGGGTACCTTTCTGTATAGAGATTGTGCGTTCTCCTCCTGGTGTGCATGATTTTCCTCCGGGTTTCCTGCTTTTCCCTCTTAATATTTGTCACTATCTGGCAGATGTCAGCATATGTTGGCACCAGAAACTCACATGGCTGCTTTCTCCCACCTCTCCTTCTTCATGTCTCTGAGTCATTTCATTTTTGAACGAATGCCTTCCACATTGAACAAATTACGTCCGCGCCATGAATTGTGAATTTAAATTAATTGTAATTGTTTTAATTGCCATGCACAAGGCAGATGAGTATTCCGTCGTCTCTCTTCTCAGGCGCATCCTGCAGGCGGCCCAGTCATGGCCGACTTCCTGAAAAGGACTCTCCTGGCAAAGGTGAGCGAGTATTGGGCATCAGCACTAATCTCCCACCTGTGTCTGTTTCCCCTCACTGTTCCCAGTCACCTGAGCCTGTGTTCGCTAGGTTTATAGAAATAACTTCCACTGGGGATTATTCCTCGTGCATTCCCTCTCTCATGACAGCAGTGAGGCTGGGCAGTCTCTCTCTCTCTCTCTCTCGCTACCGCTGTCGGTAAGAAATGTCGAGGCTCCCCTCTGGTGGACGATGGACTTACCCAGCATGCTTAGCAACTACCTCTTCTCTCGAGAGCACAGCTTGCCTCCTCTCCAAAATGCCGTTGAACACCATGCTTGAGGTCTTTTATTGTTAATAATGATGTCAAACATTGCAATGAAAGTGTTTGGTTTTATAGAAAAAAATGTGGGGCCCACAGGCCAGAGGTGAAAATAAGTCGGTCGAGTCTGGTTCGGCGTTCAGTACAGTGCAGGTGGGAAAGGGGGTTGCGATACTGCGTTACTGGTAAGATAATTAATGAACATTCACGTCTGCCTAAGACTCACGTTCATTGTCGTGCCATAGGCCAGAGCGCCACAGGTCTCGCTAGTTTATATATAAATGGCCGATGATTGGTTGTTTATTTTTAGACTGAAAATCTTGTCATGACACCGATGTCCTTTTTTTATGATTGTGCTGCTCTACTGATGTTGATAATGACGCTCGACGTCATATGTAAGCATGTAGGTTTTCACGGCTCAATGTGTGAGACCTGCGGTCCATTTGGGATCGCCTCTCGGAAGCCTGACGATGCCTCCAACGTGGGAGGAGAAACGTCGCGAAGCAGAGCGCGGGAGCGCTGCACACGGCTGTCTCGAAAGAACAGCTCTCATCTCATCTCATTCTCTGAAACCGCTTAATCCTATATAGGGTCACGGTGAAGCCGGAGCCTATCCCGGAAACATAGGGCGTAAGGCAGGAATACACCCGACGGGACGCCGGTCCATCGCCGGGCATTGCGGGACAATTTTAGTCTGCGAGCCAATCAACCTATCCAGGAGCATGCTTTTGGACTGTGGGAGGAAACCGGAGTACTCGGCGAAAACCCACGCGGACACGGGGAGAGCATGCAAACTCCACACAGAAAGGCACCGGAGCCGAGAGACTCGAACCCGGGACCTTCTTGCTGTGAGGCGTCAGCGCTAACCACTGCGCCACCGCGCCGCCCCGAAAGAACAGCTCTTGAGAGGCATTCTCATGCCTTGTACGCTGAACGTCCTTCGCTCCGTCTCTCCGTCGCGCGCGCCAGCTACCGCCGTGCGCGTGCATCCACCTGCACCGCCTGGCGTTTTCCCGTGACGTGCACGCCTACAAGGAGCACGGCCACGTCTCCTTCCGGTCCTCGCTCGACCTGGCGCGCTACACGCTGCACAGCGGTGAGGAAGTGCCCATCCTCACGAGGCGTGCGTCGCCCGTTCACCCATCATTCAATCAACCCTGATTTCGTAGTGATGTCGCTTTTTCGTGGCTCAACGTCTGTAAAATTGCTTTCCGAAGGTCGCCAGCACGTTGAAATTAACGGCTGCTTCAATATTACAAGAACACACTCGTGCACAAAACACGTTTCACCTAAACCATTCGGAAGCCTGATGCTGCCTCTAACGTGGGCTGCGAAATGTTGCAAAGGATGGAGGTGGAGCACTCGACATGGCTCTCCCTCGAGAAGAGCAATGAAGAGCACTTCTCGATAACGCGTGGCACAGCGAGCGTTCAGTTTCGAAGGTGTTCGTTCCAACGACTCGAGGCACAGCGGCGACGCTGCAGAGAGGCAGGGGCAAGGTAGCCACGTGGTGCCAACTTTTGTCAGACACCGCGTCCTGTATATTGTTATCGGCCAGTTAGTGAGTGTTCTTTTTAGTAATGGGAGGTTAGCCTGAGAACCCAAAGGAAACTCACACAGAGACGAGGGGATGAAACGCACAGACTATACATTAAGGCGCCCGAAGCAGATATCGAACTGCCCCGGGTAGGACCTTCTTTCAGTGAGTGGTGGATGTTGCCGCTGCGCCACCGCAGCCGCCCTTGAGTGTGGATAAGAGGAGTCATTCGTCCACCATTAACCACGTGCTTACTGTAAGGAGGTACTGCTCTCACTGCACCACTGTGCCCTTGTAAATCTTCACTGTGGTGACTGTGCGGGTGTACGTGACCAGAGTTCGATTGCCATTCAGAGCGAACATCAGTAACCGGCCCTAGGGTCCTCCCCCTAGGTCGACTTGGCCTCAAATGATTACCCAGGAAGACAAAGGTGGCTGTGTCGTGTCGATCCTCGTAAGTGCTTGTTAACAGCACTTGACTTGACAGTCTTTTACAGACATAGGGGGATCTTTGATCACCATTGAGAATTACTTTCTGTAGCTGTTGGCGTATATTTTGAAGGAACTGCTATGTAGAGAAATGTTCGTACATCGACGGCTGAAAAGCTGCACCATTATTTTAACCATCATTAAATACCCTTGTTATCCCAACAGTGGTAACACACACACTGGCTTGTGTCTGTGTGGGCGTTTTCTCGCGCGTCTGTGTGTGTGTGCGTGCGTGCGCGTGCGTGCCCGCGTGTGCGTGCGGGGGTCTCCCTGCAGAGCTGTCGGGAGGGCGGACGGACCCCTGCAGCAACCGGTACACCCTGACTGCCGTCGTGGTGCATTATGGGAACTCGACGAGCGGGCACTTTGTGACGTACCGCAGCATCCCGAGCGGAGGACGCAGTGAGGGCACTCGCTTGGGACAGCAACATCGCGCACGCACAAACACGACGATGGCTCCATGCGGCCTTCAGTTGACTTTTGGGGCGCGAGTGCTGTTAGCGAGCATCCGTTAAGCCTGGCATAGTGTGCAGAGCAGTGGCTTGGCCACCTCGATGCCAGCGGGAGTCTATCTCACCGATGGTAATGTTTACGCGCTGCACACGGTATTCATTTAAGCTGCCTACTAGATTCGCAAGCCCGGTTCATATGTGCGCCAGCTTTGGCAGTGCATGAATCAGTCACGCTGTATACGTGCATCTGTGCACACTTCACACCTTTTACAACAGCCACAGCATATGTTATGGGGTAAGTTCTTGCAGTAAGCACCTAATGAAGGCCAGTACAGCACATGCTGAGGGGGTGGGTGGCTAGCCCCATGTCCTTTGTCTCCCGAGTGACGATGGTTACACGCTGCACAGTGTACTCATTTGAGGTTAAGTCGACCTAGAGGAGATGCAGGATCAGTTCAAGTAGTGGTCACTGGTGTTGGCCGTGAGTTAGAATGGAGCTTGGGTCGCCGGGTTCATCACACATGGTACTAACCACTGTAATACCGCTCCACAATACAAAGATCCCACGTATAACCTTAACAGACTCTAGGGTCAAGTGCCGTTAGCGAGCATTTATGAATGTCGATACGCACACGAGGAGGTGAGTGACCAGCACCACGCTCGGCCGCCTTTGTCTCCCGAGTGGCAATGTTTGCACACTGCACTAGGTACTCATTTAAGGCTGAGTTGACCTAGGGGAGGCCCAGGACCGGTTCAGAAAATCGTCACTGGTGTTCGCCGTGAGCGGGATTCGAACTCGGATCGCCGGGTTTGTAGCCCAGCGCGCTAACCACTGAGCCACCGCTCCTAATTCTGAATTGTCACTTATCCCACTAATTCCGTGAACATAATTGGCATTGTGGCTTTTGCCCTCAATACTGAGCATCACATTTAAACACACCAATTAAAATGCACAATGATATGTAATCACAATAAATATGATACTGAGTGAAGCGATGACACTGGTTACTGCACTGGTTTCATAAGTGATAGCAATCCACTTATGTGCGGCTTTTTCGGGACCCACATTTGTACATTGTGGGACTTTATAACATCAGCATTTTAACTCCATTTGATAAAAATGAATTCAGTTGTTTCGCCTTGTATGAACATATATTTTTTTATTATGTAGTGCATTGATCCGTTAATTATAATCATCGTTAATTACAATCATCGCTATGTATGTGTACATATGTACATGTGGGGAGTGGTGGCTCAGCGTTTCGCGCACGGAGATACAAAGCTGGCTTCCCGAGTTCGTTTCCCACCAACGGCCAGTGTCGATTTTTTCAACTGGTCCTGGGTCTCCCCTACTTAGACTGGGTCTCAAATGAGTGCAGTGTGTAAACATTGCCATTGGGGAGACAAAGGCGGCCGGGCGTAGTGCTGGTCACCCACCTCATGTGCCATGTCGACCTTCATAGGTGCTCATTAATGGCACTTGACTCTACATACTGTGAAGGCTCTATGGGGAATCTCTGTATTTGTGTGTGTGCACGTGTACGTGTTCACAGTTCGCGCTCGCTGGGTGTGCTGCTCCGATGACGAGGTTCGCGCCGTGAGCCTCTCCGAGGTTCTCAACTCCCGGGCCTACCTACTTTTCTATACACGCACGTGATGCCATCGCCCCGCCATCGCCGTCAGCGCCACAGTCACCCTGCGCACGCTCACGACTCGCCATTGACATCACCACCGTTGCCCTAATTACTACCGTCTGTACCACCACCATCACGATTACCAGTTACACCACCAAGAACACCTCCATCGCCACGTTTACAACCGGCATCATCCCCACCGCCATCACTAATAACGCCACCATCTGTAACTTCAGTAGTTTCATCGCCATGCCCGTAACAACATCACAACCGTGTAGATCGCCATTATTACCACCATTACCATCATTGCCATTCTGTCGTCCACGACACCATCATCACAACATGCATCACCGCAATGACCATCATTATCATAACCATCACTGCCATAATCATGAGAATGTCCATTGTCACCACACCACCATCATTGTCTTCATCGTTATCACCAAAATTGCCATTATTATTGCAATCACCACCACCACCACTGCCAATGCCACAACCACTGTATTGTTTTAGGTATTCACGGCTCAACGATTGCTCTGGAGAACTGCTTTTTCAGGATGGTCGCGTCAAGTGTTGCTCCCCTCTCCTTTGCGACGTTCCGCCTCCCACATTGGAGGCAGCAGGGATTTCGTCTCCCATGCGAATGGGAGAGAGGAGGGAACTCTCAACGTGGTTATCCTGAAACACAGCAGCTCCCGAGAGGAGTTATCACCATCACGATTATTACCTCCCTTCATCGTTACCAGCAACATCCGCACCACCGGTCATAACCTCAAACATCATCCCTCACACCACCATTGCCATCATTACCACCAGCTTGTAACACCATCATAACGACCAACAACGTTCGTCACTAAGTGGTCGTGACGACCCAACGGTGATTGTGCCAGGCTAGGTGTACCTATAGGCCACGGGGAATGTCGAAGGCCCACTGACAGGTCACGGTACAGACCCAAGCATCACTTCTCCACCCTCTGATGTTGCTGGCGGGCGATTGTTTCCAACCGCCCGATCGCGCCATTGATAACCCTCAAACCACCATCACTGTCAACTCTGCCATCACCACAGCTGCCATTGTAGAATCCATCTCGCCTATAGCCAATAGCCATTGTGCTTGAAATCCAGTCTGTACATTTTAAAATTGAATTTGAATTAATAAAACTTGGTGTAAATGGATGACTGAATTTTATTGTTTAATTATTCGTAGTGGTGCAGTGAATCGTGAGGCAATGTCAGTTTTTTTTTACTATAACCTGCCATCACCCATTAACGAAAAAATATATAAAATTTGTTATTGTTGTTGATGTGCCGTTCATATGTCGTTGACATGACGTTCTCTCCGCAGCTCTGTGCAGCTGTGTGGCCCTCGGGTGAAAGGTGCTCTAGAAGTGCAATTATTCTTAACAGCCAATCAAAGTAAGTTGTCACGTAGGCAAATGTGCCCATTTTGTTTTTCAGGAAAGTGGAAAATCAGCAGGCAAGCAAAGGCTTTACAAGTTTGAATGATGCATCACTGGATGTTACATTCATCATTTTCATGGTTTACCAAAAGCTCAGAAGTTCCAAATTTCTGTAGTTTAATGTCAGTATCTTGTATTTATTTGCTTCACCCATTTGCTGTTGTATTTAGAAATATATATTTTTTACTAATTAAAGGAATGTGTGTACGCCACCACTATACACAAGCTGCTTCTTACACCAAGTGAGACCCGAGAAGGAATGTTATGGACTCTAGACCTCTTTTGCAAGGGAGACCCAAGCATGGATGCTGGACTCCAGATTGCATGGCTCTGAAGTACATTGGAGCACACGAACTCTTCTGCACCAGTAAGGTTACAATGCATGGCGGGACTCAACCCTACTTGAACACATTGCACGGGCATGTTTCTGTACGCGCTGTCACGTGGCCGCAATCTGGATTCGAATTCACGTCCATTTCGCTTGGACAACACGCAGACAGCCGGTGTAACCATCAGCCGCCTGAGAGCATCGACCGCCGTGCTTATCTCGTTCGATAATGGGAAAAAATAACGATATCTGAGTGTGTCAGTGGTCATACAGCCTAAATTGTGGACTCGCCCTGTAGCAAAGAACTATAGTGTGAGCTCCTAGAAGGGGGGAGGGATAGAAAGGATGGACAAATTCTCTCTGGAAGACCTCTCGTGGCTAGAAGATATTGGCGTTCAGCTCCTGAACATTCCCATACCGTAATAATAATTGCACTTCTTGAGCGCTTTTCACCCGATGGTCACAAAGCGCTGCACAGATGGGGAGAGTACGGCATGTCAGAAACAACGACATTAATGGCAAATCGGCAACAATAACGTTTTTTTGTTGCAGATCTGAGCTTATTTTGAAGAGAACGGCATGTCAGCAACAACAACATCAGAGCAGTTCAATTCAAAGTCAAATTGTAGACAGGCCAGTCTTGATGTTTCAATGCAGCACAAATGTTTCTTGAGGGCCCCACGTTTGCCATTCAAAGAGAAGGGAGGGCATAATAGCAGGGCGGTACAGCGGCTTGTGCTGCTGAAACAGCCTGAAGGGCCTAGGTTCGATTCCTAGTTCGGTTGTTTTTTTCGTGAGGCGTTTGCATGTTTCTCGGTGCGTGGATCTTCGCCGGGTACTCCGATTTCCCCCACAGTCCAAACACGTGCTACTGCCTTGATTAATCGGGATAGACTCTGGCTCACCGCGACCCAGCACAGCACGAAATGGGTACTGATTACGAATGAAGGTCCTCCACCCACCGCCCTCCCGTCTCCCGCTCGCCCACCTTGTTGTCATGGCGCCAGCCCTCGACCCTTGAACGACCCCGTGGCCCATGGCCATCATCAAGCCGAGCTCACGGCGTGGTCCGACTGAAGTTCGCGTTCAGCTGTGGAATGCGAACCGAGCGCGAAGCAGACCCCGCCACGGCGCAGCGTCGCAGATCTGCCTGCGTTCGGCCGCCTGGCGAGAGGCCGCGCTTCTTCAATACGCGGATAAAATAACGCGTAATGTCCAAAAAATGAATAAAACCACGCAAGTTGCTCCTGAAGAATGATCGTGTCTGTAACGCGTGCAGTGTTCGGTTAATGGTGAAGGTGTAACGATGTAGGGTTTTCACGGCTCGATGCACGATCATTGCTTCGAAAAGCTGCTCTCTCGGGACAGCCGCGTCGATCGCTTCCTCTCTCCACCTCGCGACGCTTCGCCTCACACATTAGAGGCATCCTCAGGCGCCGAGAGAGTAGCTTTTCGAAGCAATCAATGTCGAAGGTATTGGTTCGAAGAGAACGACTGAGTCCTTTGGAAACCGCAGAGGTGGAGGTGGGGGGCGACCACGTGGTTTTCCATCACAACTCACGACGCTCACCGGCCGGTCACATTGTAATATATAGGAAGGAGTCTGGCGAGTTGGCGCCGGCTGACTGAGTCACTGCCTCTCCCACACCTCCCGTGTCTGTTCTCATCACGGGACCAACTCCCGGTTGCGCATCTGAGCTGCGCGGTGCAGATTGGGTCTCGGCTCCCGCCCGCTGCGCAGGTTAACCGTCTCGACTACATTCTCCCCGGTGTCTCGAGATGTAACTCACTTACCCCTCCCCGCTGGACAACTGTGAAAAAATAGCTTCATAGCTTAACGGCGGCTCCTTACAGCTTAAATATTAAAAAAAAAATGACCGAAATGAGTACCAGAAGAGGTCCCCACATCTGCACCCCTCTCTCCCCATCTCCCTCCCCATCTCCCGCATCTTTCTGCTCCCTCTCCTCTCTGGGTGCGCGTAGAGGCGGACCAGCTCTAGCTGTCCGATACACGCGCGCTCACCATAGAGATCCCCCGTATAGCCTAACCGGACTGTACGGTCAAGTGCTGGCAGCGAGCGCTTCAGTCGGCCTGCCATAGAAGAGGCTGACGTTGCTGATCAGGAGGGGGGTCACGGGGTCGTTCAAGGGTCGAGTTGTGGGGCCGTGACAAGGGGGGTGGGGGGGGGGAGACGAGGGCTCTGGGGACCGGACCCCGGACAGGCGTGGGTGGGAGAGTCTTCATTCATCAGCAGTGAATTCTCGCACTAACACGCGGCGGTGGGTGAAGCCACCGCAGCCTCGCTCGACATACGCGCGGCACAGTCCGCCCGTGCGCACAACCGCTGTCTCCTCCGCAACCCCGGAGGAGAGCCGCAAGATGACCGACGGCTTGCCGACCACCCGGCTTCACCAGGCGACGCCTCTGCGGGAAAGTCCGCGCCTCTCGGCCGCGGCCGGAGTGGAGGTTCTGCTCAAGCTTGAGAACGCGCAGCCCGGCGGCGGCTCCTTCAAGATCAGGGGCATCGGGCTGCTCTGTCAGAGGGCCTCGGAGCTTCACCGCCGGGAAGAAGGCGGCGGCGGGGACCTCCACTTCGTCTGCTCGTCCGGAGGGAACGCGGGCATGGCCGTGGCGTACGCGGCGCGCCGGCTTGGGGCGCGCTCCACCGTCTTCGTGCCGCGCTCCACCGCCAGCTCCACCCGAGAGGTGAGGAGGCACCAGAGGGGATAGAGGCAGAGGTCGCACACAAGTGCTGTGAGCGAGTGGCGCCTACATACGAGGGTGGTGCAAATGTCTTGTGACGCTCCCTGCCCCTTTATTTAACATGCTAAGTGTAAAGCTTGCGTTACCAATGCTATCCATAAAATCGGTTTTTTTGGTTAGATTACCTAAAAAAATGTGTTGTAAACCGCTCTCCACCCGACACAGCCGATCAAGTCTGGTTTGTCACGTGAACAGAACGTGTCACTTCACATCGAATTGGATCGAGTTACCCGATAACGCCGATTGCAATGTGCAGCGCTTTGTGACCCTCGGGTAAAAAGCGCTCCAGAAGTGCATTATTGTTATGAACGTCGTATTTCATTGTAAATGTTGAGGGTTTGCTCTCCAAAGCACCATTGTGTCGAGTGGGTTGTGCACTGTAAGCTCGCCAGTCTTGAGCGATGGGTCAGTCAGTGGGCCGCGAGCATTTCCTGCCAGTGCTCCGTAGAGAGCAAACCCAGGTGGGGACGCGAGCATCTCCTGCCAGTGCTCCGTGGAGAGCAAACCCAGGTGGGGACGCGAGCATCTCCTGCCAGTGCTCCGTGGAGTTCCAAACCCAGGTGGGGCCAAGTGGGGCCTCGAGGTGCAAACGGATGAGAATCCTTAAGGTAAAGTAAGCGGTGTTAACGTTACGCATCAGAAATCAATCAACAGGGGTAATGTAAAACAGAGACGACTGAACAAAAGGAAAAACATGTTAGGAGTCACGCGACATCTGGACCGCCCTGTATGAAGGCCTGCAGGGCACATGAGGGGGTGGGTGGACACCAACTACGTTCGGCTGCCTTTGTCTCTCAAGTGGGGATGTTTACGCACTGCACCAGGTACTTATTTGACTCATTTTAGGCTGAGTCGACCCAGGGGAGGTCCAGGTGCGGCTGAGAAAATCGTCACTGGTGTTGGCCTTGAGCAGGAATCGAACTCACGTCGCCGGGTTCGTTTCGCAGCGCGCTAACCGCTGCACCACCGCTCCAACAAGAGAGCCGAGGCGGGACAGGAGCGGAGGGGGCGTGCACCGCGTTATCCAATCACGGAGAAGATGATGTGCGGGCTGCTCTCCTTTGAGAAGAGAGAAGGGGGACACTCGACACGGATATGCCGAAAGATTAGCTATGGAGAGCAATTGCCATCACACATTGAGTCGTGACAACGGACGACAGTGAGGTCCCAAGCGTAAACTCTCAAGGCGCATTGTTGACATGTTTCACCACGCGCGCGTGTGCACATCTCATCTCATCTCATTATCTGAAACCGCTTAATCCTATACAGGGTCACGGTGAGCCGGAGCCTATCCCGGCAGACACAGGGCGTAAGGCAGGAATAC
>JAZEWT010000001.1:3289324-3300044 GCA_036362905.1 Mordacia mordax
TTAATTCATTATCAGTACCTGCTTAATCCTGTAGAGGGTGACGGTGAGCCGGAGCCTATGCCGGCAGACACAGGGCACAAGGCAAGGCTATACCCAGGATAGGACACTAGTCCGTCGCAATGCAGTGAAAACCATCCGTGCGGCGCCCACCTTGACAAACGACACCGGCGTCCTCGTGGTGCCCGCAGTTGTGGTCTCCCCAGCCGGCGTGCGCGCACTCCCAGAGGGCGCCCTCGTGGCCCCGGCACCGCACGTTGTCCAGGTGCACGGGGCCCCGGCCGCGGCCAAAGTGCGCCGCGCCGGGCGCCGCCACGGCGTCCCCGCAGCCGAGCCAGGCGCACGCCACGGCGGCCGCCGCCAGATCCCAGTCGTCGTCGCACACGGTACCCCACGCGCCCTCGTGAAGCACCTCCACGCGGCCCTGGCAGCGCGGCTCCGCCTCGCCCGACGCGGAGTCGCTCGGGGTCCCCGAGAGGCGGAGTCCGGGCCCGGCTGTCGCTGGGTAGCGGGGCGCGGGGGGTGAGAGAGGTGGTCGGTGGTTAAACACCGCTTCAGTATCAGTAGCCGCAAAATCCTGTACAGACAGGGTCGCGGTGTACTAGAGCCTATCCCGGCAGTCACAGGGCGCAGCGCGGGGCTACACCCATGATGTAACGCTAGTACATCGCAGGGCTCTTTTTTGTGGAATTAACTCAGCAGTTCAATTAACCTAGACAGCAACGTGTCTTTGGAGGAAATCGGAATACCCGGCGAGAGAGAGAGAGAGGACTCTCAAACTGCACACAGAAAGGCCCCTGAGCCAGTAACCAAACCCGGGACCCATTTCCAATAATTAAATACAAAATAGGGCAGCGCGGTGGCCCAGTCGGTAGCGCTGTCGCCTCACAGCAAGAAGGTCCCGGGTTCGGTTACACGGCTCGGGTGCCTTTCTGTGTGGAGTTTGCGAGCTTCTCTCCCCGTGTCCGCGTGGGTTTTCGCCGGGCACTCCGGTTCCCTCCCACCGTCCCAAAAAAACACGCCCAGGTTAATTGACAGTTGGTTAAATCGTCTCCCAGTGCCCTGCGATGGAGCATCGCGGGGCCTGCACGTGGCCTAGCAAACCGTGCAGTCGGTCATCTCGGTGACCACAGCCATGAAACCCCCACTAGGGGTCAGCGTCGACACCGTGTCCACGTAGAGCAAAGAATAATAACAAATACAGAAATAATTCTGGGCGGCGCGGTGGCCCAGTGGTTAGCGCTGTCGCCTCACAGCAAGAAGGTCCCGGGTTCGAATCTCTCGGCTCGAGTGCCTTTCTGTGTGGAGTTTGCATGCTCTCCGCGTGTCCGCGTGGGTTTTCGCCGGGCACTTCGGTTTCCTCCCACAGTCCAAAAAGCATGCTGCTACATAGGCTGATTGGCTCGCAGGCTAAATTGCCCCGCAGTGCCCGGCGATGGACTGGCGTCCCATCGTCGGTATATCCTTGCCTTGCCCCCTGTGTCTGCCGGGATAGGCTCCGGCTTCACCATGACTCTGTATAGGAATAAGCGGTTTCAGACAATGAGATGAGATGAGAAATAATTCTACCAGTTGCCCAGCACTGTCGAGTGTCAGTGTTATTGTCAGACGGATAAGTAACGGTTGTGTCGATGTGCTTTGAGAAGTTTCCGAAATGACGTGGGTGAAGCCGGAGTCCGCATTTCTATTGGGCTATCGTTCCACCACGATGGAGTTAGAGTAGACAAGCAGCGAGCCTTGGAACTCGGAGAAGTGTGGAGCGACCAGACGACCAGAAGTTGCCGAGAGGAGAGCGCGAGACGAGGTGTACGGGGAGAGAGTGGAGCAGAAAACAAACGGAGCAGATCGAGAGCACAGCGACGGGGTAAGAACCAAGATTTAGAATCAGACAGCTGTTCATTATTACCGCAGAAATTACCCAGTGAGCTTGCAAGCTCTGTGTGTGGGGTTTCTGCGATACAGCAAACGTTCGGACTGACGAACGGATCGACGTGTACAATCACAAGGGGTATAATAAACAAACTCACAGCAGCCATTTGTGCAAAGATGAAACTTTCACCATAGTCATAAAACAAACGGCAACACGCAACATTGCACGGCACGAAAATGAGCGATGTGGGAGGCGAAACGTCGCGAAGTAGAGAGGGGGAATGCTCGACACGGCTATCCCGAAAGAACATTGTTATTATCTTTGGTAAGCGATCGTCACACAGGCTTATCACGTGCCGTTCGCAGCTCTGTGCAGTGCTTTGTGACCCTCTGGTGAAAAGCGCTCTATAAATGCAATGATTATTTTTATCATTTGTAAATAATTTTTAAACGTGATCTGGACACCCGTGTCAACTCCGGGGTGTTGCTGGTTACTGTTTGAACCGATTGTTTTAATTGCGATTCACATCAATCTCCACGCAACCCACCTCCATACGAGCTTCGTGACGTGGCGTGTCTTTGGCCATGAGTTTGAGTCCCTGTTCACACGCACGCACGTGTGTACTCTGGGAGTCCTCGCATTCACTATCACCGGCTTGAAACCCGCAAAACGAGTGTTAGTCAGGGGTGAAAAGTAAAAAAAAAACTATTCCTGACACATTCGTTATTCATTCAGTGTCGAAGGATCAATGAAAGAACGACTCGAAGCCATGAGGAAACCGCAGAGAGGTGGAGGAAGGCATTCATCCGGTTGGCTAGCGGCAACCAGCCAGACACGGCGCTCTTTGTGATGTCATCAGCCATTAGATAATCAGTGTTTTTAATTGTTGGCGAAAACCCAGATAATAATGTGAAGGAAACCTCATCTCATCTCATTGTCTGAAACCGCTTAGTCCTATACAAGGTCACGGTGAATCCGGAGCCTATCCCGGCAGACACAGGGCGCAGGGCAAGGATATACCGACGATGGGACGCCAGTCCATCGCCGGGCACTGCGGGGCAATTTAGCCTGCGAGCCAATCAACCTATGTAGTAGCATGCTTTTTGGACTGTGGGAGGAAACCGGAGTGCCCGGCGAAAACCCACGCGGACACGGGGAGAGCATGCAAACTCCACACAGAAAGGCACCCGAGCCGAGAGATTCGAACCCGGGACCTTCTTGCTGTGAGGCGACAGCGCTAACCACTGGGCCACCGCGCCGCCCTGGAGGAAACCTACGCAGAACAAACAACTCGACATAGATTGGTACTCGAGGGGGAATTGAACCGCCTCGGACAAAACAATATTTCCGTGAGTTGTGGCTGTAATTACTGCATCACTCCTTAAATCAGTCAGAACTCTAAAGAAAACCATTCGACCACCACTCTGCACGTCGGGAAAACTCTTTTTTTATCGCAGTTTACTTTGCACTGCTAAGCTGTGATCCGTTTCCCTAAGCTCTTACTCACGAAGCGTGTTATCCCTTATCTACTGATGCTCGTGCCGATTGTTGCTGGCCGTTTGACATTTGGTGCCCTTGGCTCAGCAACTGTTTAATCCTAAAAGCAAAGAGACTCAGACGGCCCACAGCCGCATGAGGTCAATCGCTTGGCCGGTATCATTGATCCGGGCAGACATCTGAGCTGCGTGACTCCTACAGAGGTGTGACCCTGACTGACATCATGAGTGTGTTCATTCAATCAACGCAGCTCCATGGAGTTGCATGAGCGTGCGTGATAGTTACGTGTGTGTGGTACTGACGTGTGTGTGGTAGTTACGTGTGTGTGGTAGTTATGTGTGTATGGTACAGGGTTACGTGCGTGTGGTAGTTACGTGCGTGTGGTAGTTACGTGCGCGTGGTAGTTACGTGCGTGTTGGTAGACATAACTGACGGCGTTATTATTGAATAACGTCCAGTTATTGCTGAGTCCTGTTTGGTGCTCGAGAGGAGCGGTGGCACAGGCAGTAGCGCCGCTGTCTCACAGCAAGAAGGAGCCGGGTTCGAGTCCTGGTTCGGGAGCGTTTCTGTGCTGAGTTTCCACGTTCTCCCCGTGTCCACGTAGGTTTTCACTGGGTCATCCGATTTCCTCCCACAGCCCAAAGACATGCTCCCCTAGGCTAATTGGCCTGCTGACTAAATTGCCTCTGGTGCCCTACAATAAAACTGGGGTCTCATTTTTTATACAGTGCTTCCTTGGGCCCTGTGTCTGCCGGGATAGGCTTTGCCTCACCGTGACCATATACAGGATTCAGCGAGTACTGATAATGAATGACCTTCAGGCAAATGTATTTGACCCTTGCTTAATATGAAGTGAAATTAACTTACCGGGCGGCGCGGTGGCCCAGTGGTTAGCGCTGTCGCCTCACAGCAAGAAGGTCCCGGGTTCGAATCTCTCGGCTAAGGGTGCCTTTCCGTGTGGAGTTTGCATGCTCTCCCCGTGTCCGCGTGGGTTTTCGCCGGGCACTCCGGTTTCCTCCCACAGTCCAAAAAAGCATGCTGCTACATAGGTTAATTGGCTCGCAGGCTAAATTGCCCCGCAGTGCCCGGCGATGGACTGGCGTCCCATCGTCGGTATATTCTTGCCTTACGCCCTGTGTCTGCCGGGATAGGCTCCGGCTTCACCGTGACCCTGTATAGGACTAAGCGGTTTCAGACAATGAGATGAGATTAACTTACCTTCACGAGGACTTCTTGCTGTTGAATATATTTTTCCGTTCGTTCTGCCGACTGTGAAATGATGAAAACAGTACGTAAATGAATCTCTTTACCACGTCCCACAAGTACTGATTAACATTACTGTCATGCTTTATATGTCAAGGAAAATCATAATCACTTAGCAGCAGTCTTCTGAAATATGCACAATGTGCTTGCCGGTAATAGAGTGATCGAGAGTTGCGGAACAGTTGTTAGCGCACTGCTGTCTGAACCCGGCGACCTAAGTTCAATTCCTGGATATAGTGACGCCAGTGATGAGGGATTCCCTGAACCGATCCTGGGTGTTTCCCCGTCACTAATCCGCACCAAACAGAGCAGTAACAAATATTCTTTGGATTGATCAGAGCATATGAAAAATCTCTCATCTCATTATCTGAAACCGCTTAATCCTATATAGGGTCACGGTGAGCCAGAACCTATCCCGGAAACACAGGGCGTAAGGCAGGAATACACCCGACGACGGGACGCCAGTCCATCGCCGGGCATTGCGGGACAATTTTAGTCTGCGAGCCAATCAACCTATCCAGGAGCATGCTTTTGGACTGTGGGAGGAAACCGGAGTACCCGGCGAAAACCCACGCGGACACGGGGAGAGCATGCAAACTCCACACAGAAAGGCACCCGAGCCGAGAGATTCGAACCCGGGACCTTCTTGCTGTGAGGCGTCAGCGCTAACCACTGGGCCACCGCGCCGCCCCATATGAAAAATCATTTTGGAGATATTTTTCATGAATGTCAAATTGTATATAAGTTTGATGTTGACCTCATATTAGATATTATCGAAAAAAAAATCTAAACTTCCTTTCATACATTCAATTTTGAGAATTGCTTGGCGTAGCAATGTCGAGTGTTCCTCCTCTCTGCGCGGGGACGTTTAACCTTCCATGTTGGAGAGATGATCAGATGTCTCATGAGCACCTCCGTGAAATCACCAACGCAATCAGTTTTTCTGGCTAAACCGAGTGAACCCGTTGGAAACACTGCTGGCGAAAGCATTCAAAATCTGTGATTCCTGTGCGTTTCTCCGGGTACTCCGATTTCTTCCCACCGTCCAAAGACACGCTGAAGCCTCGGTTAATTCGCCTGCTGAGTAAATTGTCCTAAAAAGCGTGCCCTGCGATGTACTGGCGTCACATCCTGGTTATCCCTCCGCCTTGCGCCCTCTGTCGGCCGGGATAGGCTCCGCCCCCACCCCTGGACCCTGTTCAGGATTAAGCGGATATTGAGAATGATTGCATGATTCCTATGCAGCCAAGACCGTTTGCGGACGTCTACTGACATGTTTCATCACTTACAACGAGTGCTTCATGAGTGATGCTCTCCCTTATCAGTTGGGATTTCTGCCTTAAATTGTTCAACCGCATGTGCGTTAGACCTGTTGCACACCAGAAAAAAAAACTCCCAAGTTTAACGTGTCCTGTGACACCAAATTCTCTACTGTAAGTGAATTATTTCAATTAGCGTAGGCGATTCAAACTGGAGAGACTTTCCTTGCTCAGCCAGTGAGAAAAAAATCACCCGGAAGTCTCAATTCAAGCGAATCATGGTGAATGAGTTTCTCGTGACACTGCTTGCAGTGGGGCTTCTGTATGGGGGCTGGGTCGAGCCCCTCTGCAGTGTATTTGGTCTACTCTTCCACACTGGCTGGATGTGGCTGTGTGCGGCATCGCGAGATTGCTGTGCAGCCACAGCGTGCATATTCATCTGAGAGGCAACTCACCGTCATATTCATTTCGCGCCGTGGCATGTTTTTTGTCATTTGTTTTGACACCTGAAAATATAAAAAAAAAACCCATGGGTGTTGATTTTAAAACGGCCATGTCAACACATCCAGCGTGTGCATGAAGGCACAGACACATACGTTTGGGTCCTTTGGTGAGTTTTTTTTGACGCGAATTTAATGATAATAATAATTACATTATACCCGGAATAACCTGGGTTAACCTGGATAACGGCCGTTTAAAGCGAAAACACTTTGTTTAAGCAGTGTTCTTGTCTGCCCAGTGGGGAAGCGTAGGACAATTACTTTCTTCCGAGTCTCTCTAGAGCTCCCTTTAGTAAAGGACCTTCTGCCAGCAGTGGCATGAACCAGCAATTGCAGGGCTGCACCTTTATAGTTTACACACAAGACAAAAAAAAACCCCAACAGGTTTCTTGAAATGCGTTGTCACCCCGAATTTTGGAAATTCACCAAATCGCTTGGAGATGTCATCGTCAGATTCCGTCTGTTGACACGCAGGGAGAACGCAGATAACGCTGCAAACGTAAACGGGTTGCACGCACGGGAGAGGCAGCATCTGACCACTCCGCAAAACACAGGCGATACACACGGTGCTCCCCCGTATAACTTAGAACGGCTTGTTAGGGAGCATCAATAAAGCCGGCATGATACACGAGGAGGGGTTCAGCACCAGGTCCGGCTGCCTCTGTGTCCGCAGTGCTGATGGTCACACACCACACGTAATTAGAGGATGCGTTGACCCAGGCGAGGATCAGGACCGGTTCACACACCAAAATACATCCGAGCATCGCTTAAGCGCTGCGCCACCGCTCCTTCGCGCACAGCCACACGCAGCGCATCCCGCGCAGTCGTGCAGCCACAGAGATCTCAACAGACGCCCATCTGTTCCGGCCCGACCGCGCACTGTAAGCGGCCGTGAAAGCGTTTCTGTCAACGTCCGTGGGGCTGAAAGGCGTGAGAGGATAAAGCGCGGGGTGTCCCGGGAAACGGGCGCCTGTCGTGAGGAGCACTGGGGGAGTCTCGTCTCTGAGCGCGCCTCGGAACGGCCATCGCACACTCCGTTGTGCTTGCGATGGAAATCGCTCCCGACGTGTCCTCGATATCGTTCGCTGCCAGAACCCCATGTAAATCAGGGCCACAGACGCACTTGCAACATTATCTACACTTCTAAAGGCTAATCTGTGCAACCAGTGTTCGTAAGATCTGTCCGTATCCCTCAATAATGCTCAACCGGCTATAGTGGTGACGCTGCATGAATAATCGCTTAAATCCGCCAGTCTCAAACTATCACAGCGCTACCTCGCACTCCACGGAGACCAGACCCGAGTGGACCAAGTGGCTGATTTTGTACATTTGCTTTGATTTAGTGAATCTCCCTGGATAACGGCGTCTGCTAAATAATGAATAATAATTAACAGGAATGTATCGTTGTTAGAGAGGGTGGTATTCGCGGCTGCGTCATGATGAGGAATGCCTCACAGATATCTAATCTCATCTCATTGTCAGAAACCGCTTAGTCCTGTACAGGGTCGCGGTGAGCCGGAGCCTATGCCGCAGACACAGGGCGCAAGGCAGGGATATACCCACGATGGGACGCCAGTCCATCACCGGGCACTGCGAGCAATATAGTCTGCGAGCCAATTAACCTATGCAGCAGCATGTTTTTTGGACTGTGAGAGGAAACCGGAGTGCCCGGCGAAAACCCACGCGGACACGAGGAGAGAACTCGCAAACTCCCACACAGAAAGGCACCCGAGCCGAGATTCTAAACCGGGACCTTCTTGCTGTGAGGAGGCGACAGCGCTACCCACTGGGCCACCGTGCCGCCCCCCTCACAGAATTGCTCCGCATTATGTGGGAGGAGGGGGAGATGACTGCTGTCTGTTATCCCAATTGAGTGTATTTTCAAGACCATAACGCCGGCACCTATGGCCAATTATATGTTGAATAACATCGTGGGATCTTTAACGTTCACTGTGAAGCAGATGGCAAATGTGTGCGGTTAATAGGCGTACAGTACGGGTGGCAAAGCGGCATAGCGAGTAGCCCTGTCGCCTCACAACAAGCAGGGTTAGGGTTTGATTCCCGGCTCGGGGGCCGACCTTAGGCGTGGAGTTTGAGTGTATTCTCCCCGTGTCCGCGTGGATTTAATCTACGGGTACTCCGGTTTCCTCCCACGGTAGCAAGATATGCTGATTATTATCAAAGGGGTGCGTGTGAAAAGCTCAGTGGAGGCATTAGAAAGCCTGAGAATGCCTCCAACGTGAGAGGTGAAACGTCGCGAAGTAGAGAGGGGGCAACGCTGGACGCGATTATTCCGAAAGAACAGCTTTGAAATGACATTTTCACATTAATAACTGTTTCTGACCATCTCTATAGTATCAGTACCCACATCATCTCGTATAGGGTCGCGAGGGGGGGGAGCAGAGCCTATGCCGGCAGACACAGGGTGTAAGAGTGAGCTATACCCAGAATGTGACGCCCGCACACCGCATGGCACTTTTTGGGAGAAATTTACTCAGCAGGCCAATTAACCTAGGCATCAGCGTGTCTTTGAACGGTGGGAGGAAACCGGAGCACCCAGTGAAACCCCACGCGGACTCGGGGAGAACACGCAAACTCCACATAGAACAGCAACCGAGCTGGGAACCGAACCTGGATGCTTCTAGCTGTGAGGCGAGAGCAGCGCTACTCCCTGCGTCACCGCGAGCGCCCCTTTGTTAGAAGGCATGCTGCCCAATTGAATGATTCTCAGAAGTATTTCTGTAATAGGAATCCCCAAGTAATTATGCATCACGGGTTAGATTAAACTGCTTTCCACAAAAGGAACTGGGTGTGTGTATTTATCTGATGACACGGCTGATAGAACAGTTTGAATACAGTGCAATTGTGGAAACAACAGTAGAGCATTTGAAATCAAATACGAATGCGGTGGCACGCAGCTATGCGAGTGCAAGCTTGATGATCCGAGCGATTTTCGGAAGCGCAGGTCACCGGGATTAAGATGCACACGACGCTCAGGATGACATGCGTCGAGTAGTGAATGCCGTTTGTGTTCCGTGAGCATTCCGTGGCACCGCCGACACGGAACTCGTTTACTTTGCCCGCATTACTGTGCGCGATCTCTGTTTTGACATGCGCTTTGAAACGATCCCTGAATCGCGCACAATGCGAGATGACGACGCTGAATGATGTGGAGCGGGCGGCCAGGTTATGGGACCGCGCAGTGCGATATACCATTACACACCGTATCGATCAGCACATGCACTGATTCGACCATCAAGACGCTAACCATTACACGAGCAGCTTCGCGTGTGACTGCATGTCCTTCTACGATGTGTATATTGAAGAAATTTTTTTTTTTAAACTGTTGCTGATTTTCCGTTCTAGTACCGTTGCTGTTGACGCGCCGTTCTCTCCGCAGCTCTGCGAAGCGCTTTGTGACCCTCGGGTGAAAAGCGCTCTATAAATGCAATTATTATCATATTTATATATAAACTCCACGTGGGAAACACGGTGGTGAAACGAGCAGCGCTGTGGCCTGAAACCAAGAATAGCACGGCTCGATTCCCGGCTCGGGTGCCTTTCTCTGTGGTGTTCTCATACAACGTTGGTTTTCGCCGGGTATTTCAGTTTCCTCCCACAGTCCAAAGATACGCTGCTGTCTAAGCGAACTGGTTTGCTGATACATTGTTCCAAGAGTCTTGCGGTACGTAAGTGTGTGAATAGGTGATGTGCCGATATAGATATATAAGAGAAGTTCATTTTACAGTCTAGGAAATGCAAATATAACACCCCCCCTCCGTACAGCCTTAACAGACTGTAGGGTAAAGTGCTGTTAGCGAGCATTTGTGAAGGTCAACACGGCACATGAGGGGTGGGTGACCAGCACCACAGAGAGGCCCAGGACCAGTTTGGAAAATCGTTGCTGGTGTTTGCCGTGATTCGGGTCGCCACGTTGGTAGCCCAGCGCGCTAACCACGGAGCGACCGCTCCCATGAAAGCACAACCGAGGCCTCGCTGCATTTCAAACGAAAGTGAGCAGGTGTTCGGAGCTGAGTCCGTCCCTTCACGTCGATCATAACGGCGGCGAGATGTTTAGAACTCGAGCAACGGCGCGGCAATGAGCGCCCCGAGCCTCCTGCGGATGGCTGTGTGTGCGGCGAGCAGGAGGAGGGAGGTGGGAGGCCGCGCGTACCGTATTCGCTGTCTTGGATCGTGATTCTCCCGATAGCTGCGGCACACAGAGAAACGTGGCGCGTGTTAACCCAGACGCGCGTGTTAACCCACACGCGCGTGTTAACCCACACGCGCGTGTTAACCCACACGCGCGTGTTAACCCACACGCGCGTGTTAAC
>JAZEWT010000001.1:3397421-3408291 GCA_036362905.1 Mordacia mordax
GAAGGCGGGCCCACGTCGCCATTTCGGGCTGAGCCCGGCCGGGTCCCGTGGGCAAAGACCCGGCCACCAGGCGCTTGCCTGCGAGCCCCAACCCCGGGCCAATTTCTCAAAATGTTATATAAAAATGAATTTGAAAATGTAAAATCACACTGATCAGTTATTAGTTGACGAATAAGTTCTGATGGTATAGTGAGACTAGGAGAGGCAGAGTTTCATATGTAACCATGCCAAAGTGCATTTAAAATATATATTTGTTCCTATATGTAATCTGCATTTCATAAAAATCCCTTGAAACAAATTTAGCAAACATTATTTTAGTCAAAAAAGTAAAAAGAAATGTTACTTTATATTCATAAAATTATACATTAATTTCATCATTCTTAGAACAGCTGTTAAGCATGTTTTCATTTTTTTTTATCTCACAATGATCTCTTTTATTAAATTAAGGGTTTGGCAACCTGTTGCTAAGTGCAGTGAAATTAATTTCACAACGTATGGACTATGGTACCGATACGTTTCAAAACACGCTTTGAAATACACAGAAGCACACCATCTGGTAAAATGTAGCAGTGTGAGACCAATTCAAATGGGTTTTCTCTTGATCTTGTAATCTGCACTGACCGCTAAGGTAAATATCGTTCCAGATGCATATGTATGAGCAAAATGATTACGTTGTATGTTGCTGTGCTCGGTGTATGGCTGCCATACGGTGTAATGCAGTTGGGTGTATCGAGGTTTAACCGCTGCATAAATTGTACAAGGCGAAAAAAAGAAAAGGTAGGTGGTGGTTAACAATGGATTTGCGTGAGCTTTTTTCCCCCACACCACTAGCACACCTTAAAAGTCTTAGACCAGGCCATCAGGGAGGCCCTGGGACCAGCTTAACGCAGATGAACACACGCACGTACACGCACATGCACCTATGCCAGCTCAAAGACACGCACTGATGCATGCACACTTCCAAGCCCGCTCGCTGTTGTCATTGTTATCATTGATTATTACAATTATTATGTTTTACTTGAACAAACTCAATACTCTCTCAATCCCAATGTGGCAAAACGTCTGATATATTACAAATTAAAACTTTCAAACTACACAAAAACATTACAATATTTTTTCTTACATTTTTTTAAAACATGGTTAACTAGTTTTCCATTAAAAATACAAATGAAACTAAAAATGCACACAAATACAAGTAGACCTCAAGTCAGTTTATGTTTTTGTTGCTGTTGTTAGTAATAGTAAAAAAAGAAAGAAAAAAAACTTGCTTCAGTTTCTCTCAAAATGCTTGTAGTGTAGAATGTGGATTTTGTAAGTGGGAACCAGATGTGATGTCATCCTCACTTCAGATCCTTAAAAATCCCATTAGATCATCTTGTCTGCTGGGAATGGGTGGGGTAGACATGGAAAGAGAGGATGATAGAGAATGATTTTTGGGTCAGATAATACAAGTAAAATGTGTCTTACACCTGCACAGTTGCCAGAAATGGTAAAAACCTGTTCTACTTATCACAGCTTAATAGTGGTTTAATAAAGTTGTCGCGTGAACAATCGTGACAATCTACGACTGCTTCAGCACCTGGATGTGTTGGAAAACAATTCTGAACATTTAACAATCGGCAATCGAGTTTGACAATTCATTGGTAGTTACAACCAGAAATATGCTATGGGTAATTTTTCCAGTGTACACATGTAAAAAAAGGTTTTTTTATCATTTCTGACAATTAAACAGGTGTTAAGATCTTAAAACACCAAGATAGACCCCCTTCACTTCAGAACCAAGACTATAATGCGGTTACCACTGTTGTCAAAATTCCTCCAGTCTTGGGCCTTAAAAGGGTGGTGTAATGTCGTGAATGTGCCCCATATGGGAGCAGGAAGTAGCAGGAAGTGATACCTCGAGTTTCATGAATGTACTTAAATTCATTTAAACCATAAATCAACTCTGACTTGGTATCAAGACCGTCTGAAACAATTAGAGAGGGTAAGACTAATATCTTGCCTGGTTTGTACACTTACGATAAATGCCAATAATGTTGAATTACCTCTAATGGTAACCATGCTTGCATGCACACAGACACGCGCAAACACTCACCCACTGAGCTAGAAGGCAGAGAAGTACGCCTGCCTCATATCCGTGGGCTGTGCTGGTTGAAGCACCTCGGCTACAAAATACAGAAAGGCACACAGCATGATCAAGCAGAGATGGCACAGATAAATTCCATGAAAATAAGCCACCGTTCCTAAGAGCCACTCCATTTTAGAATACATGTCTCCTGCGTGTTGTTATTATTAATTATTATTTAGCAGATGCCCTTATCCATGGCGACTTAAATCATTACACAGGTATGAAGAAACCATAGATAGGCGAGGGGAAGGCAGCCATGCATTCAGCTGGTGCCAACATTTTATAGGCACTGCGTATCCCGGCCGATAGAAGGCGCAAGGCGGGGGAATACCCAGGATGTGATGCCAGTACATGGCAGTGCACACTTTTTTGGGGCGATTTACTCGTCAGGCTAATTAACCTAGGCAGCAATGTGTCTTTGAACGGTGGGAAGAAACCGGAGTACCCAACGAAAACCCACGCGGGCATGGGGAGAACATGCAAACTCCACACAGAAAGGCACTCAAGCCGGGAATTGAACCCTGGACCTTCTTGCTGTGAGGCGACAGCGCTTCCCACTACGCCACTGTGCCGTACAGTGAACTTGCATGTGCGATACACAGCTCAGACAAAGCGGGTATAAATTATAGGTAAATGATGAGTCAATTCATCGACTGACATTTTTATTCAACTATCTTTTTTTCTGGTTGGAGACTTGTAGTTTCCTTTATAAACCGGGACTCTCCCTACATCCTGCCTACCAAAGTCAAGGAATTCTCTAAGCGGCTCTATCAGTGATGAAGACATCACCAAGCCCCACCCATAACTTCCAATCTTGAAGCATAAAAGGGAACAAAGGCGATTCATCCACTGATTCAAGCAACAATTGGTAGAATATTTGATCATGTAAAGATTTGGCTAGCCCACCTCCAGTGTAAACTCACAGCAGTGACCCACAATAAGCACATTCTCAAGCATTGACAATAGCATTCTAAGCAAGAATTAACACATACACACGAACACTTTAACACATGGTACTACACTATAGTGGCGATTACCCAAGATTCAAGTTTGATATATGCTTTTGAAAATACAGGACAGTGTTTGTTACTGATAATGTGAAAATAATTTTGCATGTGTTCTTCTACATAAGTGCAAAAAAATCATGCAAAATCAAATATATTGACCTGTGATCTAATTAAGTGGGCCATGGTAAAATACATATTAATCTAAAATAACACTAATCAATCTAATAATGACAATAGCATAATAATTATTTTTAAAAAGCTTAGAAATAGCTGCATTTAATACCCAATCATAAATAGGTTTGACTTTCATTAGCTATAGGCTATGTGAAATAAAAGTTAAACGGATTGCATACTTTGTGGTCAGAAAACGCTTGTGATGACGATTTAGTGGTCTGCATAAAGAAAGGTTAAAAACTGCTTATCTAAACGTACACAAAACGATCGCACATGTGCCATGTAACTGTACTACACTCTACATGTCCAGTGTGCTACCCATTGCAACACAGCAGCTGTGCATCTGCACTGCTGTCAAGGGTGCCCCATTTACTTTTGATGCAGACAACAGGTGGGACTCCCTGTGTGGACGCCCCCGTCACGCTCAGCTGGCCCGACTGCTGGACGAGCGCCGATCCTCCAGCCGCCTGAGCGGCTTGCGCCGCCTTGTGGCACGCGTTGCACACGGCGTGCGAGGAACCGGTGGCCGAGGTGCCTTGCTGTTCGCCGGCGGCCGCGGCGGCGGCCGCGGCGGCGGCGGCGCGTCCTGGCGTGGCGCGTGTCGGCTTGCCGCAGGAGCGGCACGGCACTCGCTCCTGGTGCCGCACCATGTGAGCGCGCAGACGGTCACGCGTCGCAAATGCCGAATCACACGTCTGTTTGGGCGGAGGAGCCGGGAAGGATGTGGAGACGGAGGGATATTGAACGGTGGAGGGGCGGGTAGGGAAGAAGTTTCGATGGGGGAAAAAAAGGGTAACGGTTTCTTTGGCCACTAAAAAGAACTTTACATCTCAACTACTCCAATGCTCTGCTGCAGTAAAGCCAATGTGGCCCATGACATTGGCAGCAGTTCCTGTGTGGTACAATTTAATCACACTTGTCAGTATGGGTTAAAGGTGTAAAGTATAAGTGTTGGAGCATAGTGCTGTATAGTACACATGCATTTTTGCTACTGTCCTCTGTTGGTAACAAATTTTTATAACAATAGCTGTCTACACAGGACTGGCTCACGGAGTAACAATGTAATAGTTAGGAAGAAACGTTAACTACCAAATACTTAAATATATATTAATGCATAATCTAATGATGATCAATTTATTATTATGCCCAAACATATTTTTATGCTCACAATACATGCCCAAACTTGTTCATGATTTAGTAATGTACAACTTATACATTACATGCAAACAATATGCTTATGTACATTACATGCAAACAATATGCTTATATAATATATCAGCAAATACACTGCTTGAATTGAACAAAGCGGATAGATAAAAAAAAACAATGGACAGGAAAAGGTAAAAACAAGAATTGAACGAATTCCCAAACCATCCCCATATAATGACAACTTATAAAGCTATCGGGGAGTCAAGTATTTCATACTAATATAAATAATTTGAAAATAATGACGCAGCCTCGCTATGTACCAAGACACTTTCAAAAGAGTAGTGAATTTGATAACAAGCCATAACCATTTTTTGTAGCAGAATTAACTCGGAGAGTTTTTATGGAGCAGTGGGGCTCGCAGAAGACACAGGTGTTGTGGGTGAAGTGGAAGAGGCTCACTGATGGAAGATAGGTCACAAACCCAGCTGTAGAAGGAGATGTGATGGCACATTGATAGGTCAGAGGACACACTCATGTAATTGTCATATGGGTGGGGAGATGAAAGCCTATGAACAGGACATAGAACAGATGTGGAAGCTATTCATCAGAGAAACTGATAAAACTTAAAATTAATAGGTTATTTTATGCATATAATGACGCATGTTTTCACGGGTCGATGCATGATGATTGCATAGTTCATAAAAGTAGACACTTGGATCTCATCTGCTGAATACCTAACCTTCAAATCATACGCATTTGTAATGAACGTCCCAATGATTCAGTTTTCTGCGCAATGCACCGCTCACTGCCGTGAGCCTGCTCTCCCTATATACACTGCTGCTGCTGAACAGTGATTGCAATCAGCGATGCAACTGTATGTTTCCTAAGAAATCGGGTGCTAACAGGCCCACTCAGCTCCAGACCGCCCCTACCTTCCTCGGCACTTCACTCAAAGGAACAACCATGGATGGTGGTCATTGTGTAAATGCATTCATGGCCAAACGAATGGAGATATAAACGCACATAAAGGGGTGGAGAAGAGATGGGCTGATGCGGCAGAGGAAGACCTGGCGCTGAGTGGGCTTGGAGTAGGTTGGTGTCAGCGGTGTCAGGATCGGCCTCTGAGGAGGCGGAAGAGCGATCCTCACAACATGCAGGTAGGTGACTAAAACACAGCTACATTGCACAATGGGGAGTATTAATGGTGTAGCTACCGTTGTCACCAACGTCCTGTGGGATGTGGTGCCTAGAAGAAGAAGAACTACCCTCACCTCATTTGTTGCGATGATACCGCTGAGTAATGGCGGCTGCTAACAAAGTATGTTACTATGTTACTGTTCGTGGATTGCGGAGCTTTTCATGCTTGTAACGCATGAATTACGTCTTCAACGAATTTTAACTCGGGCTAAAGGGAGTAAATGAGACCAAAAATTGACGCGATGAGACACAAATAAGACAGAACGTGGTATACATCCTACACTGGATACTGCTCGCAAGAGAGAACACAAAAGGTACAATGAAGAACGGATAATACAAACGAGGAAGAGAGCCCAGATAGTACACCAACAACAATTCATTATATTTTCTGAAGGCTAATGGCAGTGAATGGGTACAATGGACGAGGTAAATAAAACTGAGACAAAGAATTCTCAAACGGAATTAATTGAATGGATGGGGTGGTGAATCGTCCAAAAAACTCCATCTGCATTCTACCGAGCCCTCCTAGAAATGTTTAATGTTTCAAGACTACCAGTGTTCAGGGGTGGCGACAATGACCATCAAGACATGCCTACTACTGACACTGCTGCTATTTGCTGCGTGTAAATGGATACCGGGCATCTGAAGGGCCGCTCCGTCGAGTGCACGCGCTTCACATGGTTGTTCAGGTGGTCGCGGCTGAGAACACACAGAAGCAAAACGTACGTTGGGTACTCTTTGGAATTGATACTATCCTGGTCTCTCTCACGTGGTTAAAACAAAAGAAACAGCAACCATTTGTACTTAAAAAAAAACCGTGACATTGATACAAGGCTCAAAATCAGCAAGCATTATTGTCAGAAAGGGTAAAAACCTGTTTTTTTTCCATTATCTGCATACTGCAAAAAATGTCTCCATAGTTATGCATAAGGCATTAGATTAGCTCGATTTTATTGATAGTTATCCAAGGGAGCTTTGTCACTAACATGAACTCATTACCAAAATGTCTTGCGCTCCAATGAGCTACACATTAGCTCCTGCCACTTCTCTTCGATGAATAGTTTTATTTTTACAGTGAATCTGAACAATCTTAAAGACGGTCTGATATGATTTGGGCTAGAGCAGTGCATCACACATCTAAAAATGCACTGGTTATGAAGGCTTTTCTTGAGTTTGTATTATTAAAATAATTATTCTTGTTGCGCTCATTTCTTCCTGCACCTCTTGTTAATTGCCTTCTGCATATCATCAGCATGTAGTGGTATCACGTGGCACATTACCTCCTTTTCACTGTGGCCTAAAATGAGATGTGAATAGTGGATTTATAGAATTGCATGTGCTCATGATTTAAATGAGTGCAAGTCACATTGGGAGGTGAAGCACTTCCGATTAACATAAAGCATGTTTGTGAAAATAAAGCGTGAACGAAGGAGATTGGGAAAGAGCAACAAACGGATCCGATCCAATGCGCGTCTCCCTGTACGAGGTGCGCCAAAACACACACGCGCGTGCTGTGCCATGACTTACCGAGAGAACCGCTTGTCGCAGGCGGGGCAGGCATAGGGCCGCTCAGGGCCACCCTCGTGCGCGCGAACGTGCGCGCTCATGCGGTCGAGCCGTTTGAAGCGCTTGTGGCACACGGGGCAGGCGTGCGGACGCTCCTCCGAGTGTGACAGCTTGTGCCGGTTCAGGTGGTAGACGTCACGGAAGGCCTTGGTGCAAACCTCGCACACGTGGTTCTTCTTGACAGGGCGCCTCACTCCGTTCACCGCGGACGCGCTGCTGCGCGACTTCTTGCCGGTTGGCGCCGCCGGAGCTGTTGCCGCTGCGGCAACGGTCCCGAATGCCGGCTGCCCCGCGGCACCCCCTGTCCCCGATGCGTCGAAGCTTTGCTCCGAGCCTGGGATGAGACCATTGCTGACCATGGCCACGTCCACTGTTGTGAAATGCTGTTGTGAGGATTGTCCGCTGTGATGCTGCTGCTGATGGTGGTGCTGCTGCTGCGCCAGCACAGGCTGTGCCGACGTCTGGTCGAAGGGTGCCACACCGGCGCTCGTCATCACGAAGACAGGCATGGTGAGAAAGTGTGCCGCCGCGGCCGCACCGCCACCCCCGCCGCCCCCGCCGCCGGCCCCGCCACCCCCATCCACGCACGGCTTCCCGTACGCGTATTGTGCCGCACTTGCGTTGCCCGTGGTAGTCGCCGCTGCCAGCAGGTGGTGGTGGTGGTGATGGTGGTGGTGCTGCTGCGACGCGCTCAAGTCACCGGCCCCTGCCGTGTGCACCTGCTGCTCGGCCGATGAAGACGATGACGCTGCAGCCGCCGCGGACGACGCAAGCAGCTGAGCGGGACTCACGATCTGCCCTGCCGTGGCGATGATCTGCGGCGCGCCACCTGTCGCCAACAGCCCCGCCGGGCTAGCCGCTGCGATGATCTGCGCTGTCGGTGTAGCCTGCGCCAGGATTTGTCCTGCGGCCCCACCGCCCGCTGCCACTAGCTGACCGTTGGGGTGTGCAGCGGCAATGAATGCCTGCGACGAGGATGATGTGCCGGCGCTACCTGCTACCAGTGACGCCGAGGACCCCTGGCCCTTGATCTTAGTACGTGTATGAGTCGCCTCGTGTCTCCGCAGGTGGTAACGGTCCTTGAACTCCTTGCCGCAGGCGGCGCACACGAGCCGCGCTTTGGTGCGCGCGTTTGCCTGTTGCTTGGCCTGGGACTGCGTCACCTGCTGTCCTCCGGTAGCCTGCTGCCCGTAAGCTCCGTCAGACGATGCACCAGCCGACGGGCTCTGGTAGCTCTCCTGCTGCTGCGTTGTTGCCGCGGCGGTGTAGGCGTCGCCCTGCCCGATTGATGCCTGAGTGGCAACCGCAGACTGATCGGCACTAGAGGGGGTGGGCGCCGTCCGGGCCTGTGGAGGTGGGGGTGGTGGTGGTGGAGGAGGTTCGGGCTGTACCGACGAAGGATCAACTGAACGCTGCTGCTGCTGTTGCTGCTGCTGCTGTTGTTGTTGCTGTAGTTGTTGCTGCTGCTGCTGCAGGGCATCAGGACCACTTCCAACTCCGACCACTGACTGCAGCATCTGCATAAGATCTTGTGGCTGCTGCGCCACGCGATTCAGCTGTGGGGAACAGGAGAGGGCACTCATCAAACATGGCATCGCTGCTGAGCTCACTTCATTTTAATAATTGTACTTCAATCAACACACCAACGCTTTTATTTGCACAAAAGACCATTCAGACACCATGTCTTTTGAGCGAGTTTAATTTATTACTCTCAAGAACTGCTCTTTCAGGATAGCCATGTTGAGCAATCCTCCTCTCTCGCTTACCATTTTTTAACAGAAAACACGCCAATTCCTTTACTATCTCAACACACCGGTGTGCTGAGATAGTAAAGGAATTGGCACGTGACAACCCCTTACTGATTGGCCGTGACCGGTAGTGGATGGTTAAACGACACTATTTTTAAATGTTTTACGTGGACTGACCCAAAAATGGCTTACATTGATAATACTGGTCACGAAAGCCTTCGAATTAAAGTAATCAAAATCGTACCTGGGGGCTGATTATGGAAGTGACCATGTACCTGTAGTTTGCACCATCAAGATAAGCCTCAAGAAACTTGAGCAACCAAAAACTACCAAGAAGGTCATTATATAATGTTGTAGTGGCAAAAGATCTGATTTGGAGGAAGACAGACAACTGCAGTTAAACAACAATTTCCAGAACTTGAAGAGGAAGGAAATATGACGAAATTGTAAATGTTTAAAGAAGCATTGGTTTGGAAAAGTCAAACAGGTCATACCAGTGAAAGCACAACAAAGTAAACAAAAGTGGATGACGGAGGAGATCCTGGAATTAACAGAGGGCAGAAGATTAAAAACATAATAAAATACATTATCGGATGCAGCTATAATTAAATTAGATCATTATGCAAGATATTAAAAGAAAATAATGGCTTAATGAACAATGCACAGAAATAAAACAGCAAAAGGACAAAGATGTTACATCATTGTATAGGAATATCAAAGACATCACAGGTAAAGGAGGGAGGGAGCACTGCTAGTGGATACATAAATGCTAAAAATGGTGCCAGTCATAGAGAATAAATTTTGAAGAGATGGACAGAATATATTGAAGATTTCTTTCATGACATCCGAGTAGCAAAGCAATCGATTAAAAAATGGATGGATACTTTGACATTCTTGTCAGAAGTAACAACAGTTATTCATAGAATGAAAAACAAAAAAAGCTACAGGGGCAGATGAAATAGCATTAGAACAAATAAAATGTTTGGAAACCTTCGGTTTAAAAAAATGTGAGAGATATTATCAACGAGATTTATGACATTGGAGAGATACCCGAGGATCTTAGTAAATCGATCGTTATTGCACTCCCCAAAAAACCTCGAGCTACTGCATGTGACCTCCATCGAACCATCAGTCTAATGAGTCATGTAACAAGGATCCGATTAGAGGTGTTGGTACTCAAGAGCCAGAAGCAGAATAAAAGCAGAGGTTAATTTTGTGTGCTTCATTGACTATAACAAAGCATTCGCTAGTATAAGACATGAGAAGCTTATGAAAACGATTCAAGAAATGGACATTGATGGTAAAGATTTAAGAATTCTAAGGAACATACACTGGGATGAAACAGTAGCTGTAAGGATCATCAATGAACTAAGTGAGTTCATCGAAATTAAAAGAGGTGTGAGGCAAGGCTGTGTATTTTCACCAGACTTGTATAAGTGAGAACATGTTGAGAGAAAATGATGATTTGCAAGGGTTGATAATTGGTGGATAGAATATGAATAACCTGATATCATGTGGGTGACGTAGCTTTTTAATTGGATTCAGAGGGGAAACTGCAAAAAATTCTGGCTGTTTGATGATTGCTTCGAAAAGCTGCTCCCTTAGGCTAGCTGCGTCGTTCGCTTCCTCTCTCTGCACCTCGCGACGTTTCTCCTCACACATTAGAGGCATCCTCAGGCGCAGTGTGCGCGACTCGAGTTTCTGACACCTCTATTTATATGTAGGCACTATGTATGTGTTGAGTCACCTCCACAGAGTTGCTGCATTCCAGGGTCAATGGACTCCTAGTTAGCATCTCAAACTAGGAGATTGGTGAATGGTGGAGCAGGTGGGGGTTGATGTGATTCCAGGGTGTGAGCAGGACAATGGAACCCTATGAAGTGGACCCCAACAGTCGTCAA
>JAZEWT010000001.1:3409632-3422451 GCA_036362905.1 Mordacia mordax
TTTCTAAATATCCACATCGCTGCTGAATAACATGCAAAACATGATCAGACTTTCAACCACAATTCCAAAATGCTAATTTATCAGTGTTTATAATACACATATTGGGAAAGAACGGTATATTGGGAAAGAATGGCAATTCAACAATAACGTTTTTTTGGAGTATTTTTGTTGAATAAATCCGAGCTGTGGAGAGAACTGCATGTCAACATCAGGACAGCCCAACTGAAAGTAGAAAAGTAGCAACAAATTATCGGACAAAAAATAAGCGATTAAAAAAAATAACTATGCTACAAACAGGGATGGAATAAATATTCCCGAGCAGAAGCAGTTCGGAGGATTGCCATCATCCCCGCACGACAACACTGAGCCACATCAATCAGCCTGGATAGCTGCCTATCCCTGAACGCCAGGAGGAATGGATAAGAGTCACAGTGTTAGAGATGGGAATCACAGTGTTCGACAAGGGAATCACAGTTAGCGATAGGAGTCAGAGTGTCCGAGACGGGAGTTTCAGTGTTAGAGATAGGAGTCTCAGTGTTAGAGACAAGAATTACAAGTCCTGGCCAGAGGACTTGAAAGCCTTACGGAAGCAGTGAGTCTTGAGACGAGATTTGAAGATGTCCAAAGACTCAGTTCATCGAATCTCCAAAGGAAGAGCATTCCATTTTTGTGAGACCCTCGTGGTTGCAAGATTTACTCTAAAAATGTAATTTATTTTGCATAGGACATGCTGCAAGTAGCAACAGCAAGAAGATTTCCTGTATTTGATGATAAATCAAGTTAAGAAATGCTCTTAAGAGCTCTTTTTCAGCACGGCCGTGTCATTATTCTCAAACATCGAGCCTTGAAAAACATATATCAATACGATGAACCAAATTATCCCTGTTACCTGCCTACACGCTCATGTGCCACTGCTACCTTCAAGGTTTGGAAAACTTGTTCTTGGATCATATACATTTCAAGTTCTCTCTCAACTGGGCTATTGGATTATGCTCTAGTGATTATGAATTCGATTACACAAGTAATGCAATAGCAAAATATATAGCTGATGGACATATCCCAGCCAAAATAACGTCGAGGACTGTAAGTGGTAAACTTGTGAAGGAAGGTTAGGAGACACTAATTGAGCTAAACAAGCATTGAATTTACGATTTATGTCACATAAAAAAATGACGGGTCGGAAAAATAAAATAAGAATTTTTATAAGCTTGAAATCATTGTTCCCAGCAGTAGTTTATAAACACAGGTGAAATATCTAACAGCTCTCAGTAACAAACTTGGTCAAGTCTTTGAAAATATAATAACAATGCAATAATTCAAGTAATAGCCACTTTTTTGCATAGCAAGATATACCGTACTCGTCGAGTTAATGCAAAAAAACCCGATGCATTCATCAGTGCGAGGATACTATCAAACACTAATCTTGGGTAATTGTTTCAAATTTAAAGCTGGTGTCTTGACAAATCAATGCATTATATACATGTCCAATTAAACTGACTACAATGTCGCACAGTGGTACATCTGCACCTCACAGAAATAAAGTCCTGCTCAAGGCAGTTCGATTCCCACTTCGGGTGCCTTTCTATGTGACGTTTATATTCTCCCCCTGTTCTGTTTGGGTTTCCTCCGGGTTCTTTGGTTTCCTCCCACAAATAAAAAAATCTCACTAAATTGGCTGATAACATGATACAGATGATGCAGTGTCTGGGAAATATTGGCACCAGCTGCATGCATGGCTGCCTTCTGTCCGACTCTGCAGTGTCCCTGCGCCTGAGTATCTGTGTTTCGACCACAAGCAGGCGTGGAATTTGCACCAGTCACAAACTGTATCATTCTTCTTATATATTTTTAAGCTTCATGAACCGCAAACATTAAATTTCTGGCAAGCAACACAACAAGCATTGATCATCCAATGTATTTGAACTAGCACACACGCAAACATTTTTTCACAATATTTTGCTAAATATCCTCTGCACATAAGACTTATTCAATACTATTTAAGCTATAAGATTACAATAGGTTTTACCGTATCTGGCGATTATGCAGGTGTTAAGATCTTAACACCTGCATAAGATTACAATAGGTTTTACCGTATCTGGCGATTATGCAGGTGTTAAGATCTTAAGATCACCTGCATAATCGCCTGCATAATCGCCAGATACGGTAAAACCTATTGTAATCTTATATTTGTATACTGGCAAAAAAGTACCCACTATTTAAGCTGATAACTCAAAACATGACAAGATAACATTAACATGCTTCCATTTTAGCAATCAGTTCAGACACTTAGTTTGAAGATTAAATATTTCATCCCGAAAAAAATGAAACGAAACACACGAAAAAACTTTGCTTGTGCTATTACCTGTAACCTGCTCTCCAGGTTGAAGCTGCGCACAATCTTATTAGGGGTTGATAAAAAAAACAAGTGCCACTTTATGGGTACTTTTTTGCCAGTATACAAATATAAGATTACAATAGGTTTTACCGTATCTGGCGATTATGCAGGTGTTAAGATCTTAACAACAGGTGTTAAGATCTTAACAATTTGAAATCAAATAGTCTTACCATAGAGACACTGGCCCCACCATGAGAATGCAGATTTTTTACTGCAGTATTTGGCAAGTCCTGGTGTTAGATATGAATTCTGCCATTTTTCTCATCTGGGTAGGAAGTCTAACTTCAAGAAAGGAATTTGAAATTGCAGTTGACCCTGTGGTTCTGTATCAGTTTCATCATTGGTCTCATGTACGAAGCCATAAGCAGTGCTAACAACAGAGCTCATGTCAGGTGATGAAAGAGGAAATGGTTTTTGGGCAGTTTTGAGTGGCAAATCATAGACAGTGCTTGACGGAACCAACGTGTTGGGTGAGCATATTCTATGGGGTGGGGGGAGGTTTGGGACGACGGTTCCCACCTTCCTGGCTTTCCCAGAATCATCGCCTTTTTTTAAGTAGCTCTCCGGGGAAATCTAAGTTTTCACGGACAAGTTACACGGACAGTCCTCACTCTCTTATCCTTGCCAGTGCAAAGAAACAAGAGCACCTGAACAAACATCAGACATTCAAAGGCTGGCACACGTAGATTTCGTAATCCATTTGCTGTACTATGATACCACCTGCTGGCCACCTGATGTTACAAAAGCATTACATTTACAGACGTGCGTCACCACCACGACCGCCTCAATATTTATCATTGATCAAGTTAACAAGCCTGCAAGTATGTATTGTTAACATGAATCGTAAAATATTTATCTAAGGATGGGGCGCCGTGATGGCTTTACGCTCTACTTAATTCTGATTGTCTCATTTATCAACGTTTAAATCACCGATGTGAATTGCTGCATCTCGACAGATCAATGTTGCTTTGTTACCAAATACGAGGATGGTACAGCAGTTTGTTTTGGGATACATATTCCTTCATAGTACTACAATAGGATGAATACATGAGCACACTGGCCTGATGTTGAACATCATATATGTTATTCTTTTTCAATAAACATCTTGGATTAATTTGCAGAGGGCTTACATTTTTGTGTGGCTGCTCATAACATTGTCAATGGATCAGGATAAAGCAAGTAATACACAGTGCTAAGATCCTGGGTTCAACTGTGGACAACTACCCACCAGGGTGCCAGAGTAAGTGCGATTGTGAAGCGTAACAAGACTGAATTTCTCAATGCAATCAACACACTGGACACAAAAAGCATCATATAAAATATAACAGCAAGTAATTTATTGCAGTCCTGCTCTGGCGGATAAAATGAATAAAAACACCCTATGAGGTGCATGACTTGCACCGAATTAAGTGGCTAATGGTAAAAAAACCCCTGAGAATGTCTCTTCATTGCTGTTATTTCTGGATAGTCGTTTTCAATTGCCATTCTCTCTCCTTTGCAACGATTTGCCCCACATGTTGAAGTCATCATTAAGAAAACACATTTTGTGTATCATCTATGTCGACTTGATTTCCATAGCCAAATCTGAACTCAGATTGGAAGAGATCAAGGAGATCATTGGTGAGGACGCGTTTCTAGAGTTGCACGGCTACTGCACATTCAAGGACCTCAGAGAGGAATGGTACATTTTGAGATGGGATGGTACTTATCAGGGATGTTGCACGTGACTCCAGGTTTTTTTTTAAGCAGAACGCTAACTGCGGCACATGTGAATAGTGTGGGAACGATGCGGCAGCAAAGTGAGTTATTGAAGAGATTAGCAACGAAGGTGGCAAGGAGTTTGAAATTTGCCCAGATGAGTCTGGATGGGAAGGGGTCCAGGGAGAAGTTTGTAGGCCGAGATCTGGTAACTAATGAAGAGACATCAGATTCCATTAACTCAGTAAATTCCAGGAATTTTGAGATCAAGGTAGGGGGAGGGAGATTTTTTGATGTATTGGTTGGTACTGGGCAGAAATACGGTGGGCTTTGTTTTTTTCTGAGAAAAAACTGAATCAACTGATCTGCCTGATATTTATTGAAGAGAGGTGAATGGATGATGGAGCTCATTAATGGTCAAGAAGAGGACTTTGGGCTTGTCCCAGATATCAGCCAGGTTACTGCAAAAGGGGTTGGTACAGGCACAAATAAGTGCCTTCCGGTTGCAATTGAGATGGTCCTTAAGGATTTGAGCATGAACGGTGAGACCAGATTTTCTCCACGTCCATTCGGCCTTCCGTGCATTCACCTTGAGTTCCCGGAGTTCAGCAGCTTACCAGGGAGACGATTTTCCGTCTGAGGCACAGCATGATTTTAATGAGGCCAAATCATACAGTATGCTTGATAGCAGGCTGTTGTAAGTTTCAACTGTCACATCAGAGGCAGAGTGAGCTGCGGCAGAGAGTGATAATCTGTTGATTGCAGTTGTGAATAAGTCTGGAGTGGTGACATTAAGATTTCGGAATTGGATTTGGTGCTTGGTGATGGGAATAGGTGGTGGTACTTGAAGATCAAAGTAAACAGTGGAAAGTGGAATGATTAGACAGGCCAGGATCAGTGACAGACAGGTTGGTTACAGATATGCCCATTGAACAAACGAAATCCAGAGTATGGCCACATCTGTGAGTGGCAGATGTCGTGTTGAATGAAGCCAAATGAGTTTTAAATGGCCATGAGATCCCTTGCAGGGGGGCTCTTTGGAGAGTCAACATGGATGTTGAAATAGCCAAGTACCAGGATCCTCACAGAACTGAAGCAGTGCTTAGAAAGCAGCAGACACTTTACTGACAAAAGAAGGGAAGCCTGCAGCTGGGTGGTAGAGCAGCACCAACTTCACAGGTTGAGCAGACCTCAAATCCCGAGACATGTGCTCAAATGACAAGGTTGGTGACGAAATTGGATGAATGTCGGCAGTAACACGGCGGAGAATCGCAAGGCCACCACCACGGCTATGGGAACGCTCCTTCTGATAGAGTGCAAAGTCCGGCGGTTAAGCCTGGTTCAATGTGAGAAAATCATCCTGATGGTGCCACGTCTCTACTAGCCAGAGCAGGTCCAAGCTATTGTTCAAGATCAGGTCAGCAAAGAGAGGGTCTTTTTTTGTGTTAAAGAGAGCACGAACTGTGCACGGCAAGGTAGGCTTGATTTGAAGACAATTTGGGTGCTGGGGGGGGGCACTGACAAGTGGAATTGTCATTTGGTTGCTTCCTCAGCAGCTGATACATAGCACATTATACGTAGATGGGGTTAGGGACCTTAGCAAAGGACATATTAATGAGTCTTCAGTATCCAGCATACCGATGGATGTAATGAGGGTGGCAAGATATTGCTAGCGATCGGCATACTGCAAGAAAGTTGGGGAAAGTGATTCAAGGTGAAGGCTCTGGAGTGCCACGTGTGTATAGGTAATCGTGATGGATAGGGGCCGGAGGGCATCCAGGCAGACACAGGGTGCAAGGCGAGGCCACACCCAGGACGCGATGCCAATACATTACAGGGCACCTCCTTGGGGCAATGTACTCAGCAGGCCAATGAACCTGGCGAGCAGCACATCCCTGGATGGCAAGAGGATACCGAAGAACCCAGCGAAAAAATGACGCAACTCCACACTGAAAGGTGCTCGAACCAGGAGCCACACCTGGGCGGTTCCAGCTGTGAGGCAGCGGTGCTATTAGGTCATGTAAGAGCAAGGTGGTGGTTGGTTAGGAAGTGATGAGTGGGTGGATGGTCGAATGACGATGAGGAGAAGATTTGTGAAGAGAAGGATGATAGTTATATGATGTAGAGATGTGTAACGAGGTGGGGCACGGTGAGATGGTGAGTACGTAATGAGTGAGGAGCTGCTGCTGAAGGATCACTGGAAACTGCTGCCGTGAGACAAAAGTGTGCACTCTCATGGTGAGAAGAGTCGGCCTCAGAAGTTCTATACAGAGTCTCAAATTTATAAGGTAAATCTAGTCTTGTGTAGCCTGACCAAGCCATCCACAAGGATGTTATGGTTCTTAATGCATAACATTCAGAACGCTGGACTATCGATTGCTCATGAATCGTCGACAAAGGTAACCATAACATTATTGTAAGATTAGTTTCTCGAGCTAAAGTACTCATAGGATTGCTATGCATAAGAGGCAAGCTTCAAGTCTCACACATCCAAATAAAGCACTAGCAGGACTTTTGAGGCTCATTTTAAACGCTCAAGGTTCAAATGCTTGACTGAATCGTTTATGATGACATGGCATGAAGATAACTCAGGTTACGGTGATAGGCTAGCTGTATTTTTGCAGGCCACACTGAAAGCGCCCTTCTTAGTGGCATGTTAGCAGACATGGAGCCAACACATGAATAACAAAAAACTCTTTAGCTCACGCATTGAAGATGTGTCAAAACTTTATTCATTATAAAATAAATTACAGTATACGTGTGTTACCTTTTAGGCAAACTGAAGTCTCAGCCAGAGCAACAACAACAAAAAAAAAACCTCCAATAAAAACGTTATTGCTGATTTGCCATTCTCATCTCGGTAACTTGTGCAGCGCGTTGTGACCCTCGGGTGAAAAGCGCTATAAAAATGCAGTTATTAATATTATTACTAGATGTGAAAGAAAATACAAACGAGAGAATAAACGATTCAGTCAGTCAGTATCATTACCCGCGTAATCCTGTAGAGGGTTGCGGGGGCGGAGCAAGACAGGGCTATAGCCAGGATGTGACCAGTACATCGCAGAGCACTTTTTTTTTTTGGGGGGGTCAATTTACTCATCAGGCCAATTAACCTCGGGAGTACCACATTTTTCGACAGTTTCAGGAAAACGGAGTACCTGACAAAAACCTATCGAAATTAAATGACTGTGATTCATGGAGGCGGGGTGGGGGGATGTAAATTTAGTCATTTACTTGTAGCCTTTATTCCCACATCTGCACAACCAAACCTACTGCTTGCTACAACCAATGTATATATAATGTTCTTTTTGTGTATGCCCACACTGAGCAGACTGGGTTCGAAGCATTCATGAGGAAACAAAAAATCTGCACAACACTAAGCCGTTCCTTTTCAGTTTTACTTGCCTCTTATTGATTACTCCTCTGAAACTTTAGCAATATTCCAAAATGTACACCCGAAATAATCCCAGGTCAAAGTAGTGATGTTAGAAAACGTTATTAACAAGAGGCGTCAGAAAAACGTATTGCATGCTTGGAACAAGATCGCCCTGTATGACTAGGACCAATACATTCAATGACCATAACGTGACTTTAGAACAAATTGTCTTTTGAAATTCTTGGCGATATACTGCTTGTATGATGATTGCTTCTAAAAGCTGCTCTTTCGGGATAGCGGCCCTTATCGCTCCCCTTCTCTAGCTATCCGGAAAGAGTAGCTTTTGGAAGCAATCATCATGCATTGAGCCGTAAAAACCTACAAAACCTACATCGTTATAGTGCTTGTATGTTTTATGTTAATGCATTACTTAGCGAAAGCAGAAGTTACTCCAACAATGTGAAAGTACATTATACGTTGTGTTTTTTCATTCTATATTTTTACCATTACGCTCCTTAGTGTGCAATGAATTAAAATCATTTAACAACATATTTGTTCCACTGTAATAATAATAGTTGTACTTTTAGAGTGCTTAATGGGAAGTTAATCAATATTTGTGTCAACATACGTGGCAATCTTAATGTTGGTTTTAACGTGGAATGTATTCAAAATCTACATTCAGAAGTTTTTCAAGCGCTGCACTTTAGTCAGAGTTTGAAAATATTGCACAGTCGTTATCTCCATCCCTCAAATACATGTATGAGGAAGTCCACTGCATGCGCGATTAGCCGCTAAGATTTGGGGATTACGTGATTTTGGGGATGTTGACGCAGCATTACATGTTGGGAGCCAATAGTTCATTAAAATTGACCTCTGAAAACGAGTAGAGCAATCAATGCCTCAATGACAAGGTGAATGGCATTTTTAAAAAAATAAGCACAGCCACGGCTATGATTACAAACGTAGAGATGGCTGGGTAACTTCTCTGAGCTGATCTGGTACCAGTGAGACACTTCGTACGTACATCTAGTCACCAGCTACCATGTGAAATAAAACCGAGGATGGATATATTGAATCACCAACCTCCACGATCAACGGTCACAAATTGGGGTCACAATTCAAGTCACAAACAATGATTTGTTGCCAAAGTGGCGTCTGTAGCATCTATGCTATTACTGCTAACACGAATGCAGTTAAGTGGCAGTACGTCATGCCACCTGGGGTTCAAGTTCAAAGTCAGATATGTACTGTAGTAAGCAGGTGACGCCTCGAAAAACAGTCTTCCAGGATTTTTCTGGCCTCATTATACAATGCATCCGAATAACCAGCAGAGACCAGATATGCCCAGTAGCAACTAATTCATTCCAAATTGCTCCAAATTTGTTCCTAATGGTGGGAATTCCTGTCCGAATTGCCACCGTTTAATTTGTATTTTATTCATCTCATCTCATTATTTGAAACCGCTTAATCCTATATAGGGTCACGGTGAGCCGGAGCCTATCCCGGAAACACAGGGCGTAAGGCGGGAATACACCCGACGACGGGACGCCAGTCCATCGCCGGGCATTGCGGGACAATTTTAGTCTGCGAGCCAATCAACCTATCCAGGAGCATGCTTTTGGACTGTGGGAGGAAACCGGAGTACCCGGCGAAAACCCACGCGGACACGGGGAGAGCATGCAAACTCCACACAGAAAGGCACCCGAGCCGAGAGATTCGAACCCGGGACCTTCTTGCTGTGAGGCGTCAGCGCTAACCACTGGGCCACCGCGCCGCCCACTTGTATTTTATTGATACAACCCTAAACTGACAACACAGTGCTAACATCGCATTTGAAACGCGTGATCGCACATAAGGTATAATTCAAATGTCAATGACATCTAGAATGTGTCATGGTATGCACAGTGCTACAGGTAGTGAGGGGGCTTTATTCGCTTTGCAACTACTCTAGCATCAGACTCTATGCAACATGAATTAGTTGGCTCGCTGATGTTGCGTACTGTAGATTTTCAACGTTTTTTCATTTTAAATAACGTATTTTTTGACGTGGACTCTGGCACCAACATTTTTTGGTACTTCAATATTCAGGTTTAAGGTCTTTGTGACCCTCGGGTGCAAAACCATCGAGAAGTGCAAATATTATTATGATTATATCTAATGTTATAGCTACAAGCGTTGAATTAAAATGAATTGTGACATATTGTAGCCTTATAACGCGTCTATAACATCACTAAAATGTAAATCATTCAGTCACTATGGCTGCTGTAGTAATTCAGTAACTAATGATCATTTTAAATCGTATCTCCAAAAATACACAGTAAACATATCACACTATCTAATTCAGAAAATATTTAAAATATTATTGATACACAACTGAAAGATGACGTCATTTTGAATTTGTAAATTTACAACTTTGATTGCAAAGCTTTGAAAAACACAATGTAAAGCTGTGCAAAGGTTATGCAAGCTGCAGTAATAAATAAATAAAAACTTCAAACGAATGCCACAATACATATTTTTATAAACCCCAAAGCAAACGAGGAATCTGTTTTCAAAATAGAAATAACACAAAAGGTTACAAACTAATTTGCGTTAATTTTGATGTATCCTCTTTCTGTAAGAAATCTGCACAAAGAGTGGAACCTCGTATTTCGTGAGGGCCAGTAGATTCTCATTGACTCCATTACCTGCATCCTGTGAGATGTGGTTACAAGCCAAGTTCATGTCACATCATTCAGATGACATGTATGACCCTAAATGAGGCACACAACTGCACAGAATAATGACAAGCCGAGAGCACTCCCCTTCTGTGTCGCTCAGGCTCATTCATCTCTGCTACAGATACGCAAGGAAAAAAAAACACACAAACATGACTCGAAATATTTTAAAAAATACAGCCCATGAGCTCCACTTGCACCCTGCGTCTGCCGGAATAGGCTCCAGTCCCCCACGACCCTGTACAGGATTAAGCAGGTACTGATACTGAACTGTTAATTGATTCCACTCATAACTTATTATGGTGCATATTACATCCTACGATACTCTGATCTATAGGTTTTGCCATGTGGCCTGCTCAAACTTGTTAGGTAATGTGATATGCCATTGGCGATGCATGAGACGTGTCCTTTTATGACATGTTAATTTGGATCTCATGGTTCAGTTGTGTCGTTCTCATTGGTGTTTAAGCACTAACCCTTTGTTTAATACTGTTACTTGAACAGTCACCGTGAATTTAAAAGATGAGCACTATTCATCAATTACATTTCCCCTGATCTTTTTAGATAAATAAGTGTTGTTTACATCAAGCAAAGAGGCTTTGAAAAATCGATTTAGCCGATAATAAACTGAATTTAATTTAAAACGTGTATTCCAATGAAGAGCAAGACATATACAGGGTTGTTTTTCCCTCCAAATTAATAAATGTTAAATATAGCGACGTGCTACTCTACGTGCATAAAAACAGACATTTTTGTAAATTTTGTAATACGCGTGAAGTCATTGAAACACAATGCAAGCAAGCCGTGTACAGCCATGTAATCCAGATTCTATGAATCATCTGGTGATAGATTTTATGGAAAAGATTGAAAGCCAAATTTTAGCATGAAAATAGCCAAGTCTATGCTTAAATACATAAGTATATAGTATTTGATAATGGGTCTACAAAACAATGGCATTTACATTTGTTGGACAAAAAAAGAGTTCTAAATTGCTTAAAATCTCACAATGAACACTGCATAAAATGTACGATACGCATTTACCCTTCTGGGGAGTGACTTGCCACAGATGGAAAGTGGCAAAGCCAAATTTCGTATGCTAGTACAGGCAGTGGTGAGAAAAAGTTCGTAAACTGTTTTTCAGCAAACATTTGACCTAAAATATTATGAGATTTTCATATAAGTCGCAAAAAGACAGAGAACCTGCTTAAACTAATAGTACACAAAAATATCTACGTTTTCATTTATATATTGAGCACTATTATGAAAGTCAATTTATTTATGAGAAAAAATGTGAAACTTTACATTCAGTAACCATGGCATTCCCTTGAGCAGCAATAACTTCAACTCAGCGATACTGATGGACTTGATTGCGATAACTGTTCGCTTCAGCTTCTGCCACAACATTTCCAATGGGTTAAAATCTCGACATCAACTTAGCCATTCCAAAATGCAAAACCTCTTCTGCTTCAGTTATTCTGTTGTAGATGTACTTTTTCTGTTAAGGACAGTTGTCGTGCTACATGATCCACATTTTGTCAAGCTTTGACTCGTGAACAGATGTCCTGACATTCTCCTGTAGAATATGCTGGTGCAATTCAGAATTCATGTTTCTGTCAGTGATGACAAGCCGTCCGGGTACAAAGCCAGCAAAACAGCACAATCCATGATACTCCCCACCACATGCTTTGCGGTTGGCATGAAGTGCTTATTATGTTGGATTGCAGTGTTTGGTTTTCGCCAAACATAATATTTCTTATTTAATCGAAAAAGCACGACTTCCATCTGATCTTCTAATCACCTTCTGGATCATCCATGTGGTTTTTGTCAAACCCACTTTGCCCTCCTCAATGTGCGCTCTCTGAACACCGAAAAGCACTGCTCATTGCTGAGCTGACCTCGGACAACAGTCTGGACCTGCTCTGCCTAACAGAGACCTGGCATCATCAAGATGATTTTCTCACATTGAATAAGGGCTCGACCACGAGACTTTGCACTCCATCAGAAGGCTCGTTCCAATGGCTGCTGTGGTGGTCTTGCAGTTCTGCACCATGTGTCTGCCAACATCTGACCGATTCTGTCGCCGACCTTCAATTCATATGAGCATATGTCTCTGGACTGGAGGTCGGCTCAACCTTGGTGCTGCTCTACCGCCCATCTGGAGCCTCTACTTATTTTGTCAATGAACTGTCTGAGCTGCTTTCTAAGCTGTGCTCCAGTTCTTAAATGATCCCGATTCTTGGCGATTTCAACATCCATATTGACACTCTAAAGAGCCCTCTTGTAAGGAATCTCATGGCTACTTTTAACTCACTTGGCTTTACTCAACACTTGAAATCTGGCACTCACAGATGCGCCCATACTTTCGACTTGGTTTGCTCATGGGGCATATCGGTAACCAACCTGTCCGTCACTGCCTGTTCTGTATTTCCATCACCTAGCGCTAAATCCAATTTTGAAACCTTAACGCCCTTACTCCAGACATATTCACCGCAGCAATCAACAGTTCATCACTCACTTTAATTCGAAGGCTTTCGTGACCAATATTATCAATGAAATCCATTTTTGGGTCAGGTCACGTAAAAAGTTTATAGATTATAAAATGTAATGATGTAGGTTTTCACGGCTCGATGCAT
>JAZEWT010000001.1:3441780-3452579 GCA_036362905.1 Mordacia mordax
AGGCATGACTTGAGGTGACAGTTCTACTCACGGCGCCATCGTACGACCCGTTATGATAAACTGAGATCTTGATTCTTGTAGAATCTTAATGCCAACACCTGTGCCCATACACCCCCCAGAGGGGACTGAGGTACAGTAAACACTCCGACTATCTGGACTATTAGAGGAGCGCTGGCTCGGTTGACTGAAATATCCAACTGGCCACAATGAAACATGCTTTTACGTATTATAATGCTTGTTTACATAGGAAAGCTTCGTGCCTTTTAGAACGATCTTAGAAAACGTTTCCAACAGGTGTGGTGATTGTTATGTATATGCAATTAATTACTGTAATTTATAGATAAAAAAAATCGGACGATGATGTTGACACTGGCTTACTCTAGCAAATTTCAGATCTTTAACGTGCACTGCGAATCAGAAACCGCTCTCGCAAGGCCGTATCACTGCCCTGTGTAACAAAAACAAACGACACCTCGTGTAGATCTATTACATTTAGCAGTGTGTGCATTTTACTCTAAATCACAAAATAAAAGTTACTTATTGTATAGACAGTGTTTCCCGTGATTGCTTCCAAAAGATGCTCTTTCGGGAGAGTCGTGTCGATCGCTCCTCCATCCAATTCCGCCTCTGACTGACCAATCTATTTGATTAAGGACAAAAGCTGAGAGCACCCAACACGTGCTTGCATAACTGGGCAGGCTTCCATGAACTACAAACTGGTTGGTGAGTCAGAGGCGGACTTGGATTAAGTTAATGTTAATTCGAATAGTCGAGCAAACAATGGAACCCTTGCAAATGGACCCCTCCCCCCTTTCCATTGTCCCTAGAAGGGATTGACGCTGTGGAAGGGAGTGACTGGACATACAAATAGTAGTTGTGTACATGACACACACAGAACGCCAGAGGATGCTTCCGAAGGTCGCGAAGGCGAGAGGAGGAGCGATCAACGCGTTCACCCCACCCACCCAGCAGCCCCATCCCCTTCTCTACCACGAACACATTACGTTTGATATGGGTACTTTTTGCCAGTGTACATATGTAATAAGTAGAACAGGTTTTTACCATTTCTACTTATTACATATGTACACTGGCAAAAAGTACCCATAGCGTTAACAGCTCCCCCTGAGCTACTAAGCATTGATAGAGCATTGCCCTGAGCTGACTGCCTTTTGGCATCATCTGGCTGACACTGACAATCAGGCTCAAAAGAAAGCCATGTCTGGTGAAGGCCAATCAGTTTGAAGGAAAATGCATATGTTATCAAAGCTTCCTGTTTGCATATTTTGCCACAAGTGTGTGTGGCTTTTGCAAACTAGACACATTGTGAAATGTGTCCATTTTGGTGTTTTTAGATCTTAACACCTGCATAATTGCCAGAAATGGTAAAAACCTGTTCTACTTATGACATTACGTTTGGGTAGATTCGGCGCGGTTCGAGGGTGCGGTACCATCAGTCCCCCCTCCACATCGCCCACCAGTCAGCTTCACCCTCTCCATCACCCGACCGACAGACACCCACGCAAACAGGTAAATATAAAACGCTTCAAATACTGTTCCTCCATTTTTAGGCGTCTATCTGTAATATCTTGTAGTGCATTTTGAATTACAATATGTGACCGCACATTTTATGTAAATAATTTAATTGTATTGTCCTTAATACATTTCAAAAATGTATTTTCATTGGCTGACTCGTCCCACCAATAATATATTTGCATTTATAATGCATACATACTACATATAAAACGGAGCTAGCCAGAGTTTCGCTGAATTGTGGATGTTTGTAAAAAGGTTTATTATGTGAGTATAGTGACACATTTCTGTCACTATTATAATAATTGCACATCTAGAGCGCTTTTCACCCGAGGATCACAAAGCGCCGCACAGAGCTGTGGCGAGAATGGCATGTCATGGGTTCATCGGCCCGCAAACTATATTTCCTCTATAAGTAGAACAGGTTTTACCGTTTCTGGCAATTATGCAGGTGTTAATATCTTAACACCTGGCAATTTTGTAGGCAATTATGCAGGTGTTAAGATCTTAACACTTGCATAATTGCCAGAAACGGTAAAACCTGTTCTACTTATATATGTATACTGGCAAAGAAGTACCCATATATTTCCTCTATTCCCCTGCGATGGGCGACTCGTGTCCCATCGTGGGAATTGCCCCGCCGAGCGCCTTGTGTCTGCCGGAACAGGTTCCGGTCCCCCGTAACCCTGCGCAGCAACCAATCTCAGCGGGTGGGTGGCGATTCACCGGTGGGCTGCGAGCGCCACCTAGTGGTCCGTGAAGTCCGTACCCCAGCGATCCTTGAGGCGCAAACAGGTTGAGGAGCCCGTGTTGCAGGGCATTGAGCGATGAAGGGCGAGTGAGCGGGGGGTGCGGAGTGGCGCGCGCGGCGGCCAGGCTCCGGAGCGCCAACCCCCCCCCCCTGCGCCCACCGTTGCCACCCCGGTCCCCCACTAACAACCACATTCACAACCACGCATCGCCCGGTGACATCCGCGTTGGCCGCAAGTGGTGGCACAGATCAAACAAACGCGCTCCGTCCAAAAAACACTGCGGCTTCGCCGTGCATCTAATGGGCGACGTTTCGGACAATGCCCCTTGGCAGGCGACGTCAATAGGCCAGGGGAGTCAATGAAATCCATTTTTTGGGTCAACTCACGTAGAAAATTACAAATGATAAAATAGTGTCGTTTAACCCTCCGCCACCCGACACGGCCAATCAGCAAGGGGTCGCAAAGTAGGCCAGGGAGTGAATTACGGTTGTAACGATGCTGCTCTGCAGGGCTCGACGTGCGAGACTTGCTCTCGAGACCTGCTCGTTCGGGCGGAGCGTGTGGAGCGTTCGTCCTCTCGCTTCTATCCCGAAAGAGCGGCTTCAATCCGACTTGCGGACTGTACTTTACCATTTACATCGCGGGGCCTAACACAGCGTCACGCAGAACACGTTGGCAGCGCCACATTTTTTCTCGTACGTAATCTGCACAAACATTCTTACGTATCAGTGCCCAAAATGTTAGACAAACCAGTAATCACAAAAGCATTCCCGCATAAGCTCAACATAATAAATGCAAAAAATATTACCGTACTGAATAACGATATGACGTCACTCCGCCGGTGACATTTCAGAGCTAGAGCAGATGACGTCACAGCACGCGGATGACGTCATAGCCCTGCCCTCTGCCCTCTCCCCGATCGTCGCCATGGCCGGGCTGAGTCGCATCGAGCGCCACGGCACCATCTTCTCGCGGTGCGGCGCCCACCTCCTCCTCCTCCTCCTCGTGCAGCTGCCGCCGCTGTGCTCGCGCTCTCGCCCGTGCGCTGCTTGCGCGCGGCGTTGTCGTCGCGCCCCTTGTAGCCGCGCCGCCGCCGCCGCCGCCGTTGTCGCGGGGTCTCCGAGCGGCCCCGCGGCGCCGCCACCGCCACCGACTTTAGGCCGCGGCACCGAGGGTCAGCGGGGTCACGGAGTCACGTGACCGCCCCCCCCCACCTCCTCCTCCATCAACACGTGGGGAGCGGTGGCGCCGCGGTTAGCGCGGCGCAGCCGCTGCTGCTGCTGCTGCTGCCAGCAAGCGGTCGTTCTCGCGAGTCTTGGAACGCGCCGAGATGCCGGGCGCGTCCGCCAGCTGTACGTGGGGAGCGGTGGTGGTGGTGCTGATGGTGTAAAGCAGCTGCGCTAGCGACCCCATGCCCCAGATTTAAACTGATAACACTCGGGCCCGCCGTTACTGGGCCACACCGCACCATTTATATTTGTCGCAGTTTGAGTCTTAAAAAGTCGAGACAGTTGCGATTGAGAGCTGCTCTGTTTTGCAGCGCTTTGTGACCCTTGGGTGAAAGGTGCTTTAGAAATGGAAATATTAAATGTTGTTATGAGTTGCGTTCCTTCGGCTTGTGATCCAAACCTGGATACCTTCATTAATACACTTGATGGGTTGTCGAAAATTACAGACATTAAATACGCTTTTCAAACGTGGGGATTTTTTTATTTTTTAAACGCTTATAAAGACTCAAACATTGCAACACATTGCATGCCACCGCTGGACATTTGTGTCGTCAATCGCAGGGTGCGCGACCTGATGCGCGCCCAGGTGCTCAAGGAGGCAGACCGGCCGCTCTGGTTCGACGTCTACGCCGCCTTCCCACCGAAGCGCGAACCCAAGTACCAGAGCGCGTGGACGCCGCTGTTGCCCACGCGCTCGCAGCGAAAGGTGGCCCACCGCCAACAGCTGCGGCCCGAGGCGGACCCCGTGCGGGACATCGTCTTCCCCGAGGACTCCGTGCGCGCGTGCGTGGCCTCCTCACAGCTCCACCTGCAGACCCGCCCGCGTGTTGGCAACAATATTGCCATGAGCTTGAAGCTAGTAGCTACCATCACCGAGTTATCTTAGTTCCAATTCAATGTCAGCAATTTTTGATTGGTCTTTTTGAAGGGTTGTTTTCATGATTACGCATAGAGTTTAATTTGTACAGGGATTGTTGCTGTAAGTTTATCTGCTCTTTGATTTTTTGTGTTATGTTGATAATTTCAGAAGTTTTTTTGTGTTACAGGAATCCCACATCTATAGCTTACCAGCTCACTGGGTACTTTTCTGCTGTAATAATGAGCCCTCATGCAGACAGATATAGATGTTTTTATATCATTCTGGCCTTAAACCCTCATGGATCATAACGTCCTCATGGTCGAGGGGTTTGCGTGTTCCAATGAACCCCAAAGATATGTCATCTGGAGCCCAGCACTCCTGTAGAGTCTCCCTTGATGAACAGGGCTGGCTGAGATCCTGCACAACAATCCGATGATCCTCTGACTAAAGGTGGTTGGCGTCAGGAAGGATATCTGGCCGTAAAATCCTCCTCCAATGCCCCTAATATTTGGAGGCAGCCAGCCAACCTGCGTCAGCCTGCATAGTGGCCGTTAAAACCAACAACAACATTTTGGTCTCTTAGAGACCCTTTCAGAGAGTGGTCTGTCAGTCTTGTTTAAAGACTCCCATCAGAAATGGGATTTGTCAGTTGCTCAAGGATGTCACGAGAGATCATCCGATCCGTGCTTTTACTCAGCATCTCAACAGAGACTGGTGTGTGACATTGCCGACGGTTGCCATGTCCAAATTGGGTTGGTAGTCTTGTCCAACGCACATCTGAGAGACGAGTCTAGTCTATTTTGTCTGGGAATTCCATCATAGACTGTTGGATGATTGTGCATCTGTATGAGAGTCCACGTAAATTGTGTGAACATGTGTCCATATGCGCGTATGTTTTTACATGTTTCTGCAACGATGTGTATATTTTAAAAAAATACCCAAAACAAATATTTGTTGTTGCTGATTTTCCGTTCTGATGTCGTTGTTGCTGACATGCCGATCTCTCCGCAGCTCTGTGCAGCGTTTTGCGACCCTCGACTGAAAAGTGCTATATAAATGCAATTATTGTTATGTGGGTGTCTGTCACAACTATGCACGTAGAGTTGCGTGTGTATTTACCTCTTTGTGTCACATGTGCATATGCAGGAGATTTTTCCAGACGTACTTAGCAGGCCGGTACGATCTCACCAGACACAACTTTGTGTCACTCTCTCAGAGGTGAGGTATGCCCTCAATGTGACCACAAATGTTCCTCTGTAATCACTGATTGCATTGCAGTATTGTAGCGTTTTGTGGGCTTTCAATTGTCATGTGGTAATGTGCGTTGTGTTTGGTGCAGGTTTCGGAAGTGATGTGCATGGTAGGGACTGTTGTAAGGATGTTTGTGTTGTGCAAGATAGTTCGATAATATTTTAATGTATTGCTTTGAAGTCCAGTTAACCTTAAAAGCAAAATTACTTTTATCTGAACATCCAATCTTTGTTGTAGCACCGGATCTGCATCAGCATCATGTGGTGCAGCTCAAGTAGGCAGTGCATGTATAAGGTGTGTGTTGATAAGCTTTAGTGCAGTGCGGTGGCTCTGAAAATTTATTTTTTGTCTGGCTGCATGCTCAATTGTGTGCCAGATCACCACAACTAACGAGCACGATGTAGGAAGGCCTTCATCCAGCAGTGGATTTACAAATGGGTGTACATTGTGATGCGTGGCTGTTTCGGTTGTATGGGCGCATTGCAGGTCTCTGTGGTGCGTGGAGAAGTGTGGCTCTTGTTGAAGTATGGCTATTGATCTGTGGTGTAGGTTCGTACAGCGCTATGAGGAGCTAAAGGCATCAGGGGCTTACTCTGAAGAAAGTCTGTTTGAGGAAACTGGAAAAGCGCTGCTGGCAGATGGCATTGTACTGCGGCAAAAAGGCAGCAAGGTATTCTACACGAGGAATCTGGAACATACACGATAGAGCCCCAGAAGCCGTAACTGCAGCATTCAAGACCATAGGACATTTGAACTCATCAACACAACATTCACTCTAAGAACGTGTAATGCCTTAACACAGCATGTAAGCAATTCGTTTTAGAGCACACAAAACATTCAGCATTATTAACACGTTGCTCCAACACACCTGTAGTCTTGGTAGTGTTTTGAACATGGTCATGACTTTTGCCCAAAATTCATAAACGGGTATGTTTTTGGTTTGTGCTAAAGGGTTTTGTTCTTGAATGGGCAACAGCTTCTCTGTGTATCGTAGAACGTGGAAAGAATGGAAATAAAAGAATGAAGATGCAGTTTTGCACAAGAACTGGTTGTGATCTCCGATGGAGCGTCTGTGTGTACGATGAAAGAAGGGAATTTACAGAAACAGGCATTGGCGTGGTTTCATAAATGTTGGCGACCACGGGATGGGTTTAGAGTCACATGCTGGGATATTATCAGCAAAGTGTTAGGAGGTTGAGCATCAGTTTGGTAAAAGCTGAGTGATCTGTCGGAAAGAAAGCGGGAAAGTGATGACGGTGAGGTGTGGTGGCTTTAGTGGCATCTACTTTGATCTCTCGAGTTTGCTTTGGAACCTCCCGAATATTTCCTTGGATGCATCACTGATATTCTCCTTGCTTGGTAGATTAAGGTTGTGTTTCCAGGCATGTGTCCTGGTCTGTTTTTTGTTTGTATCTCACGTCAGTGTGAGCTTTGTCCTAAGAATATTACGTGAGTTTCCAGGGTATTTGTTTAACTGGGTGATCACTCATTAGACAGGATAGTCACATTTGCAAGTCTTAACTGGGTCTGATAATTGGTTGTGCAGAGGTTTTTGATGAATTGTCAGCATTTGCTGGTTATATCCTGGCTTGTATTGGTTATTGGGGTTGTGTGACAGTTTACCGTACACATTTCCTTGTTTTTGTTTTATAACTTTGTATCCAGGACACTGACCTTCCAGTGCCGTGATTCGCAGGCATTGAGCTGTATTTGTTTAATGACGTCACTTGTGTTGATCTCTTGTCTTTGCATTGCAGCTCGCAACGGAAGCAGACGCAGGCCCTGTGGAAGCATCGAACCAGCCTCCTGCACCCCCAGCATCTTAACCCTAAGACACCACACGCACCAGCAAATAAATACTGTGACATTCATTTCAGCTCATTTTGAACCAGCTTAGAAAGCCTATGGTTGTATTTATGCGTGCACAACTACTCTGAACAGATATATTATAAATAATGAACAGAAATATAGTTAAATCACTTTTGTATGAACTAAAGGAACTATCACCCATACCATTTGTCATGCACATTATTATTAGACACTACTGCTAGATAGAGATTTCCCCTTTGTTAATACCGCAGCACCATGACGGTCCAGTATGCGTGTTAAATATGGGCAAATATACACAGGAAATTCGCTTTAGGGCCTCCCAATAGTAATTTAAATAGTCAGATATTGTTATTATTGCCAGCGTCAGCATTGCACCCATTTTGAAGCAACTCTAAAGGGTCACACTTAGAGGTGAGATTTTTTCGGATTTAAGTCAGTAACTAATATCAGACAATCTGCGTTGCTGTGGGTAGAGTTTTTCCTGCCATCGGCAACAGTCCAGTGCATATGCTGGCCTGTCACATATTTGTGCTGCTTAATTCCTAATGCTGCTTTGTCTTACTTGACATTTTCCAGACTGTCCTTTGCTGCTTATGTAGCTGGTCCGATTCCTGTATGGACTGCCGTTGTGTCACCTATACAAGTAACCACTAAAGCATCTCAGTATCTAAGTCTCATCCCTGACTGGGCACGGAATTTGTGCGCATGACATAGTATTTTATATTAAATCAAAAGTAGTGAAACATTTTCGTTTGGGGCGTTGTGGTGGAAGTTGCAAATAGAGTAACGTCAAAGTCATGGCCATGTTCTACTCTCAAGAGCGTTTTGTGACCCTCGGGTGAAAAGCGCTCTAAATATAATAATTATTATTACACTATGCCTTACTACACATGTTCATTCCAAACAAGCGTTAGTGTAGTTGTGGTTCTTTTCACGAAGAAGACATCTAGAACAGCAATTCTTTTGCAGTCCTTTATCTGCTAAATAAATACCACTCCACGGTTTATTGGTTCATCATCGTGATTAAGTGTTCTGTTTACTTGCCTTTGTATTTGGGGCTTGTATTGCAAAGCTGCACCTCTCTGGTCAGGGAAAGTTGAAGCAGACGTGGCCTAGCACCGGTTTGGATGTCACTCGCCACTCGTGTTGGCCAGAGCCATAATAAAACGGTCACCGTGTGTATAGTAACGGTGCTGAAATCACTACCACCACTGCCATAATCAGACTAAAGCGAATGTTGTAGGCAAGCCATAAAACTGGATCACATTTACACCATGTAGAAAAAACACGATATCCTCAGCTCGGTGTATTTTGGGTTAATGCCCATTGAGCTAAGAAGCTAAAGACCTGATCTAAACGGCGGATATGATATCAAGCATGTATGGTAAGGCGAAGTTTACAGAGATTGCGTAGAATTAAAGTTAGATTCATGAACATGGCTAAACCAGAAAAGATGCACAAAAAGCTTTGTGCGGCTAACGTAAATATAAGTATTTGGTGATGACCCTGGCCAAACAAGATATTTGACCTTTCACATTTATAGACCTTTAATGCTAGTCCCTTGGGTTTGGCACATTGTATTCGTTTGTACTGAAGGACACCATGGGTTTCATAAATAAGTACGATCCCTTGTAAAATTGCGTTTTGCAGTTTTCACAAACGTCTACAATGTATATTAAGCCAGTGGAAGAAATTTGATGTCACTGTCATGAGAGGTGATAACCCGCGAATTAGTGGTGTCTGACGACTGCGGAACAGCTTATCGGACCTGTGTGGGTCGCTGGATTGTGGGTAAGAATGCAGAGGGGGGAGAAGCGTTTGCCACTAAACTCAGTCGTTTGCTTTCATCCACGAGTTTAACAGCTCCTGTTGCGTACAGCGACGCCCCTTTCCAAATCGTTTTAAATAAAGAAACCTATTGACCTGGGTTCAAATTCGGTCCGTTCGATCATATCTGACCGACGCATTAGCGATGGATCGGTGGATTTCAATCTTCGGATTACATTCATAAACAGTCTAATGTGACATTCTTCGAGCCAAGAGTTGGGTTGTTGAAGTCTGATTCAACTCACCTTCGGAAATGATAATTCTCGAAAATTGCGTGACGTGACATTCCATATCTTAAGTTTCCTTTTTAATTAGGGGTGATCACTGCATGTCATACTTGAGGCAATGCAAAACAAGGTCGAACTGACACTGCAACACATTCGGACACTAGGGGGCACAGTCGATGCATTTACGGGCCACTAGCCAATGTAGCCAAAAAGAAGAGGGCGCGCTCGACACGGCTGTCCCGAAAGTACAGCTTTGGTAAGAATAATGCACCGAGCCGTAAAAACCTGCATCAGTACAAAGTAGGCATTGTTTACCGACTCTGCTGCACTCGCAGTGATACATAACATTAAAAAAATCAACACTGCGGCCTTGAAAGAAACAAATGACGTTGGTAATGACAGCTCTTCACAGTATGTTATTTATTAGTTTTATTTCCTGTATCTTTACCTGCTTAATTCTGTATTGTGCAGGGTCGTGATGGAGGGGGGGGTCGATGCCTATCCCGACACATAAGGCTCAAAGCAGGGCAATGCCCAAGAAGGGACGCCGGCCCAATCCAGAGCACCGGGAGCAAATTAGTAGGCCAAGTAACATAGGCACCAGCATTTCTTTGGACTGTGGGAGTTAACCGAAGTACCTGCCGAAACCCCACAGGGATAACTCGCAAACTCCACACAGAAAGGCACCCGAGCCGGGAATCGAACCCGGTGTACTTTTGCTGTTCACTGCTCCACCGCGCCGCCCAGTTTTTTTTTTAAGAAAGTGTCACCGATAAATTTGTAGAGTTTTAGCCAAATAAGAGGCAACTGCTTCCCAGAACCGGCAAGAAGGTCCTACCGGAGGCAGTTCGATCTCTGCCTCGCGTTCCCTTTCTGTGCGGAGTTTGTGTACTCTCCTCTGTCCTGCGTGTGTTTCCTCGGGGTTTCTACCTCAACTAAAAATTCACTAATTAACTGGCCAATAACATCAAAATGTATAGGACGCAGTGTCTGGCGGGTTGGCACTGGCTGATCGGGTGGCCACCTTCCCCCACCGACTTGCAGTTTCCGGCAACGCCTTGGGACCTCTGGGTGATATACGCTCAGTGCAATACATTACTATTCCTATAGAGATTTTAAAAGTCCTCAACTCCATTAGACAGTGAGGTGGCTAAGAAATGGCAGCACAACAGGTACGAATAGGTTGATGAACCTGAACGCATTGCCTTTGTAAGTGTAGAATTCTCCGGGTGCTCCGGTTTCATCTAAAAAAAAGTTTTTGTTGATTTGCCGTTCTTATATCGGTTTGTAAACA
>JAZEWT010000001.1:3475628-3485796 GCA_036362905.1 Mordacia mordax
AAGTGACTGGTGATGTATCGTTAATGTTTGGTGATAGTGAGTGATGCTGGTGGTGTGGAAGTGTCAGCTTGTTGAGCGACGGCTTTGCTGAGCGAAGATGTTCTCTGATGGATTCGCAGGAGTGCCGCTCTTGGTGGAAGTCACCATCACGAGCGAAGACCCCAGCAGTGCCATCGCTGAGACGCTGACACTGCTAGCGCCAGATGGTCGAGCCTTGCAAACGATCCCGCTGAATGACACGCGGCCAGGAGAGTATATTGGAAAGATTGACTCCCTACCAGCGGAGCAGTTTTCAGTGTACATCAGCGGGAAAGACTCCAGAAATTATCCATTTGGCCGAGTATATCCAACTGTTTCTCAAGTCACCACGATAATACTGGAGGTACTTTCTCATCGATGGCTTCTGCCTCATTTTCTTGACTGAATTTTTACGTTTTACGTTATTTTTTTTAAATCTTCCTTAAAGACTTTCTATTCACCATTGACTTCGGATCTTAATGTGGCTGGCAGCACGCTCTGCACCAGCATGCATTAACAGAAATATAATTAGTTTTTATTTAAGCGAGAAGGACCCGTTGAGCTATGTTGCTATTTTTAACAGTTGTCCAGTGGGGAAGGGTAGCGACTTACAACAGCTCATGGCACCGGGGGTAATTTAGTCAGAACAACTTACCTAGGCAGCATGTCATTGAACTCTGGGAGGAAACCGGAGTACCCGTGAAAACCCACGTAGACACACTGAGAACATGCAAACTCCACACCAAAAGCCACACACAGCCTTCTGGGAGTGCAGCAGCATGATTCAAATACAAACAAACTCTGGACAAGTTCCGACATATAGTTTATATATATATTAGTGATATAGTCTCCACAATGACGCTCATGGTTTATGAGCTAACCAATACTGTGCGATTTCCATAGCTGTTCTTTCGGGATAGCTGTGTCAGTCTCAATGCGCCTGATGATGCCTCCAATGTGGGAGGCGAAACGTCGCGAAGCAGAGGGAGATCGACTCTCCCGAAAGGACAGTTTTGGAAAGCAATCATCACGCATCGAGCCGTGAAAACCCTACGTCAGTACACTGACCAATCTGTTACTGATCATATTTAATAATATATGTATACATCATGATTTAATCATACATCTCATCTTATTGTCAGAAACCGCATTGTCCTGTACAGGTTCGCGGTGAGCCGAAGCCTATTCCGGCAGACACAGGGCGCAAGGCAGGGATATATAGGTTAATTGATGCCAAGGGCAGTGTCGATGGTCCACTGCCAGAAGGTCACGGTACAGACCCAGGTGCCATGCACATGACTGAGATGACTGACAGCGATTCAATTGATCGATCCCTTGCGAGCAATTACAAAAATCACCATTTCTCATTGGATGATTGGTGAATGACATTGCCAGGACCCCTGAAATGTGATTGGCTCCATTGAGACTGATCCAGCCCCTTGCCAGATCCATGAATGTGGTTGGCAACGGGCAATGCAAGCAATATAGTCTGCATGCCAATTAACCTATGTTAATCATATATGTATTACATCATAATCATGACCCCTGGTCTGTTGAAGCCATAGAAAATTTTACGATGTAGGTTTTCACGGCTCGATGCATGATGATTGCTTCGAAAAGCTGCTCTCTCGGGACAGCCGCGTCGATCGCTGCCTCTCTCCCCATCGCGACGTTTCGCCTCGCACGTTAGAGGCTGTGCCGAGAGAGCAGCTTTTCGAAGCAATCACCATAGACAATGGTAAATCTGTTAACACTATGGGTACTTTTTTGCCAGTATACATATATGATAAGTAGAACAGATCTTAACACCTGCATAATTGCCAGAAACGGTTAAGATCTTTACACCTGCATAATTGCCAGAAACGGTAAAACCTGTTCTACTTATCAATGGTAAATCTCTGATGGGATTGTCTGCCACAGATTGTTTCACAGGTGCTGTACCCCAAGCTGACGCTGAGCATCCCGGCGTACCTGAACATCTCCGTCACCAACTTGGGTGACGCCGACAGCTTCACCGCTACAGCCAGCGCGGACCCAGGCTTCGGTGTGACCCTGTTTCCCTCGGACAGGTAAACGCATTGGTCTCCCCCGCACCGAGAGCAGTCGTTAAACCAAACAGGAGCGTCTCGTGTCCCTGCTCAGCTCATGTGCGGTGCGCCCTTCGTTTCTGTCACAAGGCATTGCTTGCGACGTCATTGCCAATAACGCACCAGGCCTGTCGAAATAAGTGACAATTGTTTGACAGTGTACAACATTGACTAATTAGAACGCGCGCAGTATTATTTTAATGTCAAAAGTATTCGTTGAAAGAAAAGCAACGACTTAGAGACGCCAGGAAGCCACAGAGAGGTGGGGGTAAGAGAGCAACGCAGTTATTTTTTAATATATATTTTTTTATATTTTTGTATCGCTTATTTTACGACCTATAATTAATTGCTACTATTCGACTCTCAGTTGAACTGTCCTGATGTTGTTGTTGACATGCCGTTCTCTGCACAGTTCGGATGTGTAACAACAAAAAATGTTTTTTTTTTGCTGATTTCCCGTTCTATTGTCGTTGTTGCTGATGCGCCGTTCTCTCCGTGGCTCTGTGCAAAGCGCTCTCGAAATACAATTATTATTATGATTAGCCGGTGCCCACGTTTGCCAGATTCTACGTCCTGTATATTATGTTATTATGGACCAATTAACGAGCAGTGGGGTTTTTTTTGTTATGGGAGGAAAACTGGAGAAAACCCACGCAGATTCGGGGGAGAATACACAAACTCTACACACAATAGACACATTTCACAATGTGTCCAGTTTGCAAAAGCCACACATACTAGTGGCAAAGTATGCAAACAGGTAGCTTTGATAACCTACGCATTGTCCTTCAAACTGACCGACCTTCACCAGGCAATGGCTTCCTTTTGAGCCTATTTGCCGGTGTCAGCCGTTGCCAAAAGGCAGTCAGCTCAGGACAATGCAGTATCAATGCTTATCGCTTAGGAGGAGCTGTTAACGCTATGGGTACTTTTTGCCAGTATACATATATAAGATTAGAACAGGTTTTACCATATCTGGCGATTATGAAGGTGTTAAGATCTTAACACCTGCATAAGATCTTAACACCTGCATAAGATCTTAACACCTGCATAATCGCCAGATATGGTAAAACCTGCTCCACTCTTACATATGTATACTGGCAAAAAGTACCCATAGCGTCTACACAGAAAGGTGCCTGAGGCAGCAATCTACCCGACCCAGGCAGGAGATTTGTTTCTGTGAAGCACTGCGCCATCCTGAGCTTGGGCAGAGCCAGTATGGACAACCACCTTGTACAAAGATATTTTGTCATAAGCCTTATGGAGCTATGTGGTTGGGCAGTAGAGGACAGTGGAGGAAATACATAGTTGTTATTTCTTTGCTGCCAGGTCGATACACTCCACTTGTCATCCTGCACAGATCATCGTGATAAAATACCGTTACCAAAAATAAATGTTTTAGGGACACTTTAATCCAACAGCGGATTGGAAAATGTTTGTGAAATATTAGCATTGAGATAAATGTTTGCGGGGCTGTTTCACAAACGCGTGTTAACCCTTTTTTAACTGTGACTAAAGAGCAAGCCATGTCGCAGTAACTCCACCGTTGGATTGGTTTGTTCCTCGTGCAGCTTCCACATCGAGTGGAACAGCTCGGTGATTTTAACTCTGAAACTGGAGGCCACTCCCACGGCGGTCATCGGAACGTTGGGGACAATATCACTGGTAGTGCAGGGAGAGAATTCCTCATCCAACTTCATAGTCACTCAAGCAGAAATCCTGAAGGTAACAATCTTCGAGTGAACCCCAGCTCCACAGACACTGGTCCAGCAGCAATTTGCTTTTCACTCGGTTGATGCCAAATAAAGCTCATCTCATCTCGTTGTCACAAACCGCTTAGTCCTGTACAGGGTCGCGGTGAGCCGGAGCCTATCCCGGCAGACACAGGGCGCAAGGTAGGGATATACCCACGATGGGACGCCAGTCCATCACCGGGCACTGCGGGCAATTTAGTCTGCAAGCCAATTAACCTATGCAGCAGCGTGTTTTTTTGGACTGTGGGAGGAAACCGGAGTGCCCAGCGAAAACCCACGCGGACACGGGGAGAGCATGCAAACTGCACACAGAAAGGCACCCGAGCCGAAATTCGAACCCGGGACCTGCTTGCTGTGAGGCGACAGCGCTACCCACTGGGCCACCGTGCCGTCTCTGCCAAATAACTAATGGCATCAATCAGCGACGATTCCCGTGACGCTTAGAGCACGGGATTGCGGGGTCAGAGCCCGCGGTAGATCTTCTCTGAATCGGCTTGTTTCCCCGAGCAGCCAACCCTGTGCAGTGTCAATTGTCGTAATTTAACACCCTATGAGTTATGTTCATTCCATTCATCTACGCAGTGCTTTATTTAGTCTTTACCTTAGTTGGCTAAATTCCTTCCATATCCATTTACTTATTTTTTTCGTTTACTGCTATTTTGTGTTTTTAGTTCTATCGTTCTTGCATTTTAATCCTTCTGGATCAATGTCTATCGACCAAAGTCAATATTTATGACAAGGCACTGCCAATAGATTCCATAAAGGCACGTTTGTATGCCACCTGCCCTGATGTTCCCCATACCATATCCATTTAGAGGTAGATACCTGCAGAAATAAGTCTTTTGCAGTTACGCAGCGTGCACTCGAGTGGAAACTGTATTTCCCAGACGTGATCCATGCTTATAAAACACTGTGACGAATATGAGAAGAGTTGTCAATAATAATGTGAATGAGCGGTTCGTTGACAATTGGTTTTAGTGTTCCATTTTGCCGCGACAATACGTTAAAACTTAAACGCGCCTCCTCGATAACCTCACGGTGCTGTGCAGCAAACTATAAATTATAAACTCAAAACAATAACATATGAACGTGAATAAAATTAACTGCATAGCAGCAAGATTAAGAGTTGTATATTTAAAGCTAATCCGTCCAAGTGAGTGTCCTTTATACGTCCCTTAAACGCGATGTAATTGTCTGCGACTTGACAAGGGAGCTAAATAATACATATCTACATGTTTCAATAACCAATAAGTGTTAGCAGAAAAAATATGAACATGTATTTATACGTAACATGAAATGCTTTCAGCAGTTTACGGAATATCTAACTTTCGGAAAATTCAAAGCTCCACCAATGTAAATGTTCTTCCGCAAATAATGTTTAATATTATTATATATGGTTTAAGAAAACCTAAATATTTACACATGGCAAACATGAAACGATTGTTGCCCAAGCACAATATAATAACGTTCATATTTGTTTTTGTATCGACGCAGTACAATGATGACGTGGTGCCTCTGTGCAAAACTTTGGTGCAAAACAAGTGCAGCAATACCACCGAGTACGCGAAATGCGGATCCGATTTCTGGAACATAACCATTGGCTTTACTGACACGGAATCAGGCATCAAAGCGATTGATCCTCCTGGCCGAATGAACAACACCGCTGGTGTAAACGCGACGAACGAGTCTTATTCTGGAAACTGCTGCAACACAACTCTACGCGTCAGCGTCACGGACATGGCAGGCAACTCGCGAGTTTGTGCCTTTGACTTTAAGGTACTGCGCAAACTACATTCAGAGACGTGATCCCCGTTTTCCAGCTCACACCGTACGGGATGACGATTTTTGAAATTCGTACCGCATATTTATTTGAAATTTATTGTTAAAAAAGACATGAATCCTCCAAGTAGAAAAGTGACTGGATATTGCCTGCTTCTCCATAAGGCTTATTCATTTTCTCATGTGATACCATTACATTAGTTAATTATCTTTACATAATAATAGTGAGGCCAACAAAATAACAGGCTCTGTATAAACTAAATTCACCATTAGTACATCATGATAATGTGACTTCGAGAGTTTAAATTGAGTGTGTGACTTTGATGGCTCATTCTAATAATTCAACTATAAATAATATGCGGCAGCAATATCACAGTGGGAGGTGTACCCCATTGTAAACCAGGCCACGGTGATGCATTCCTGACCATAACCAACATCAGTGGTGAGTGATGTCTGAACCGATCCATCTCCCCCAACATCCTCTCCACGCTGCCCAGAGTAATGAATGTTGGTCAATCAGCCCCCAAAGATTGAACGATGAGCTGAGACTCTTATTCAGCATTGCATGAAGACAGTGACACGCTTGCAACCACTATAGTTTAAGCAGACGTACTCTTGTTTGATTTAACATGGGTTTCATTCCCCCCCTCCCCTTCTGTGTGCACAGTATGACGACGAGTCTCTTCCAACCTGCGAAAAGATGATGGAAACAAGATGCCCCAACAATCTGGTCACCGCCAAATGCAAAGCCAGCACGTGGAGCGCGACCATCCGGTTCAATGACACTGGGTCGGGAATCAAACTGATCGATCCACCTGGTGTCATGAGCAACAACATCGGCGAGAGAACGACAAGCAAGAGCTACTCAGGAGATTGCTGCGACGCGGCGCTCAGCGTGAACGTCACGGATATGGCTGGCAACATGCGTGTATGCTCCTACGATATGAAGGGATCGAAGACATCAGCAGGGTTGACGATGTCCCAAATTGACATCTGGCAAATGGTCATATTGGCGACTGGCCTGGCTTTAAGTCAAATCACTGCTGTAATGTGATTGCAATACTTTGAAATGTGGAGTGTATCTGTGGGAGAAAATACTGTAGTGATAAGGTGTAATATCTTTATATAATCAATATTCTTATTAAAGTAGACGATCAGATTTCAGGTGCTCGTATATAACCCCGTATACACTTCATAAACATTTAAATCCATTGTTTGGGTTAGGTCACGCAAAATATCGTGCCGTTTAACCCTCCACCACTCTGTTCAAGTCTCATCTCATCTCATTGTCTGAAACCGCTTAGTCCTATACAGGGTCACGGTGAAGCCGGAGCCTATCCCGGCAGACACAGGGCGCAAGGCAAGGATATACCGACGATGGGACGCCAGTCCATTGCCGGGCACTGCGGGGCAATTTAGCCTGCGAGCCAATCAACCTATGCAGCAGCATGCTTTTGGACTGTGGGAGGAAACCGGAGTGCCCGGCGAAAACCCACGCGGACACGGGGAGAGCATGCAAACTCCACCCAGAAAGGCACCCGAGCCGAGAGATTGGAACCCGGGACCTTCTTGCTGTGAGGCGACAGCGCTAACCACTGGGCCACCGCGCCGCCCTACGCTGTTTAAGTGACAAGCCAATTCGTAAGGCTTGTCACGTGAACAGAACGTGCCGATTCTTCACTATCTTAAGCACACCTGCTGAGATAGGTTTGGTGCGGGTTCCTGATGATGCCGGTTGTAATTATCAGCGAAACGTCGTATTTCATTATACACACTCTGGGTTTGCTCTCTAACACATCGGTGTGCTGAGACAGTGAAGAATCGGCCACGTTCTGTTCACGTGACAAGCCTTACGAATTGGCCGTGTCGGGTGGTGGAGGGTTAAACGACACGATTTTTTGCGTGACCTAACCAAAAAAAATGGATTTCATCGATAGCATTGGTCACGAAAGCCTTCGAATAAAAGTTCGTAAAGATTATCGTAAACTTATATAATGCACGTGGTGGTGTACAGGAAACGTATAGACACGATATGTTGTACTATAGTCTCATACGTGATCTATTTACTTACAGAAAGAAATTTGATAACTGTGAAGCTTACGTTATACGTTTTGGTGTGAAGCATGCACTTTAAAAAAACCGATTTAACTCATTGAAAAATGTAGGCGACTGCTCAAGCAGCTCCACGGAGCGAGGAGGTGTCATTGCCCGTATCAGAGATTAATCTCCTTGCATCGTTGTCTCGGGAAAATAATGCATAAGGACCTGAGGGCATGGCAAATTATTCTGAGTTTTCAGAAAACGGAAGTGGTAAATTACATTGCTATAATATGTGCTTACATCATGTTTTAGCCCGGTAAGTGAATGCCTTGAAAAATGTGCAACGCTGAATTATTCCATTATATTATTATAACACTATCACGATTTGGTGTTAGTTTTACACATGGCTAGGCTTTGTTTGGGAAATGGTCGAAGTGAATGGTGACGCGCCATGGACTCGAGGCACAGCCCTTATCTGAACCGCGGAGAACACTCGACATGGCTATTCTGAAAGAACAGACATAGAGAGTTAGTCTTGTTGCTTGATAACGACCGTCGTCATCACCTCAGCGTTCCCAAAATAATAATAATGTTATTTTATCTCTCATCTCATCTCATTATCTGAAACCGCTTAATCCTATATAGGGTCACGGTGAGCCGGAGCCTATCCCGGAAACACAGGGCGTAAGGCAGGAATACACCCGACGACGGGACGCCGGTCCATCGCCGATGTTATTTTATAAGAAGCACAAACGACATTTACCTTTGATTCCTAGCAAGTGATCCATTTTTCTTGTTCTAAAACAGTGTGGCAATGCAGTGCTATGACTTGGCAATCATTAGGCAGTGCAACAATTGTGATACAGTAGTGCACTCTGCTTCAATGTCTGTTCGTCACGCGGTTACCAACTGCACCGATCAGCGTGCAGAAACACGCTCGAATAACTCCTATTAACCGCACTGCGAGTGCAGGCGGCGCCAGCCTGCACCGTCTCTCTCTCTGTACGAGATGTGCGAGATGTCAGACACCAGGTGAGCTCGTGAGTGCACACGGGGCGAGGAGGAGGAGGAGATTCGGATGGTAAAGTTCTGCGTTGTGCCTTTTTGTTTAATCCCTCCTCGCGCTTCGCATGAACCGCTCCTGGTTCGCGGACACTCGAGACTCTTTTCCACCACAAGGACTTGATTCCACAAGTGTCTTCCCTCGAAGTGATGTTTATTCACTCTGCAGACACAGCACCTTCATACACACCCACCAACACACGTAGTCACATCAACACTCCACAGCCCTGCGGATAATATAGAACACCCCATTATTAACCAACTAAGAATATAATTTTAGAAATATGTGCAGGGTCATAGCCACAAGCGTTCTCGCCTCTCACACCAGCACTCAAACTGAGGAACGCTTCCGCAAGGGTGGGCGTGTCTCCCTGTACGTGGGGGCGGGTCCGATGCTAACACGTCAGCATTTTAATGTGCGACCATGAATATGTACAACTCATTACCATAGCCACCGGTGACACGTGCGTGAGGGGGCCCACATTCAGCCTCGTTGATTTTTAAAGGGTTCGCATACTTTCAAGGTACCTGCATTATCCACACGTCTCATTACCAACAATGCTTAGTCTGCGCATTTTAATTAAGATTGTATGGACGATTCAATGTTGGTTTAACTGTCGAAGTGCATCATCACCATCAAGTCTATGGCCATGCGCGGAATTTGCGTGCATAAATGCTTCCCAACACTTATAAATCGGATGTAAATTATTACTGTACACAATGCCAAGTATCTAATCTAACGTGCATGGATATTTCGTTTGAAGTTATATTGGGTGAAAGCACCAGATGCGTTATTTTTCATGTGATTGTTTAGTTGAGGTTTTTATTGATCATAATAAATCATATTTTCAACTTGCGATTCGCCGTTGCACGGTGGCTCTGGGATCCTCTAAATGTGCATGCTTTATCGGTCAAATAACGAGTGATTTCGTGTTGGAGAGGACTGGAGCATCTGGAAGAAATCAACACACGCGAGTGGCGATTTTATTCGAGAGAATCGGGCGAGTCCACGGTTGAGTTCTCCTGGCAAACCGGGACATGCAAACTCCACGACGAACATAAAGGAGTTTCACGCAGGTGTGAGAGAGCCAACAACTCTCGCTCGCTGTCTCCATACCGCTGGATTGCAGGCACGCACCAAGCACGGGCTACAAAGTGTGACTTGCCACTCACGGTATCAGTAAATATAGATAACATTATCAATGAAATCCATTTTTATTGGGTCAGGTCACGTAAAAAATTATAGATTATAAAATAGTGTCGTTTAACCCTCCACTACCCGACACGGCCAATAAGCAACGGGTTGTCACGTTGAACAGAAGACGCGCCAATTCCTTTACTATCTCAGCACACCGGTGTGTTGAAAAGCGACCCCACAGTATTTTACAAAAAATGTATTGTACATTGACGTTTCGCTGACAACTACGTTCA
>JAZEWT010000001.1:3656964-3669194 GCA_036362905.1 Mordacia mordax
AGGCACATCCCACAGAAAAAAACTGGATAAAGGGCGCCGTTCGAGTGGCGAACGGGACTCACGAGCGAGCGCCAAAGCGACTCTGACAGGTAGCTAACTGGGAACACCAGTCTATCGGGAGAGAACTTGGGTGTTTACGTGAGTCCCAAACTCGACTGCTGGACAGTCTCAGTTACGTTTTTTAAGCCGCTGACAGCTTATGTTGCTCCGTACTTATATTGGAGAATTATATAAAAAAATTTACGCTTCCTTGTTGCTTTGAAATAAACCTATTATACAGTTGCAAAGTCGTGTTGTAAGCTCTGTGGAAGGTCGGCCATCACGTCACATAAAAGATCCGAGGTGTCGAGGTTTTTTTGAACCCGACATACCCATACCGCAACCACACTGTACCCATACCGCAATCACACTGCACCCACACCGCAATCACACTGTGCCCATACCGCAATTACACTATACCCATACCACAATCACACTGTACCCATACCGCAATTACACTGTACCCATACCGCAATCATACTGTACCCATACCGTAATTACACTACCTATACCGCAATCACACTGTACCCGTAGCACAATCACACTGTACTTGTATCCCAATCGATGATGAAGATAATGGAGCTAAATGATGCTCACGAATGATGACAAATTAAATTGAGTATGCGGTTGACATTTATTGACAGTGCTCGTGCAACAGATTATGGCCATGATGGTGGTGTAGGTTAACATTCATTAAATGGTGATGATGGGGAATGGTAGCAATGGTGATGACATTGACATTGATCATGAAGTTGACATTGATCATGAAGTTGACATTGACGATGGGCAGCGGTGGATGAGGTTGAGTGTAATTATGATGGAGGTGGACGAAGCAGCGGCAGAGAGGTGCACAGTCACCGAGAAAACGACGCAACGATGCTGATACATGAAGAGAATCAGTGACACGGTTAGACCAAGCGTGACAAGAAGAGACGGAGGGACAAGAAGATACAGCGACATGGAAGTAGAGACAGAAAGGTAGGCAGGGATGCGTAGGCGCAGCCACATGGGAAGCAAAATGGAGAAGTTAGAGAATGAAACCGAGAGAGATGGGAAGACTCGGAGACGTAGAGACACATGGAGAGACATGTTTGGGGAATTCTGAGAAACGCCGAGAGACAGAGATAAACAAACGAGGAGAGACAGAGACACAAAGAGAGAGAGAGAGAGGGCCCAGTAGTCATGGCTGGTGTAGCACTGGACAAGGCCTCTGCTCACAGTAACCCAGCCTGAAGCCACAGTCACTCCGGCTGTGTGCGGTTCACTCACCGAAATAGGAGCAGATGTCGTAGAGAATATAGACTTTGCCATCTTGGTGCTTGACCCAGTCGTGGCTTCCATCTGGAAAATCAACACACACTCAGTATCACGTAAAGTGGGGCCTAAACAAATATAAGGCAAAACGATCCCACTCGTTCATGTAAAATCTAGAGACTACTCAATTGTAATGATGTAGGTTTTCTCACAATGAGACCTTGTGACCGCACGAATCTCAGAGCAATACAGAGCTCCTCACGCCACAATGCAGTCACACTCTGAGTTCTAGAGGAATCCCTAGCCACTTCAATGAGCTCCAGCGCTGCTGCCTCACAGCAAGAAGGACCTGTGTTCACGTCCCGACTCGGGTGCCTGTGTGAGTTTGTGGGTTCTCTACCCGTGTCCTCGTGGGTTTTCACCTCCCACGGTATTCCGGTTTCTCCCACCGTCCAAAGACACGCTGCTACCGAGGTTAATTGACCTATTACAAAATTGCCCCTAGTGCCTTGCGCTGTACTGGCGTCACATGTTGGGTATAGCCCAGCCTTGCGCCCTGTGTTCACCATGATAGAATCCCGCACGCTGTACAAGATGATGCGGGTTTTGCCATCTCGTGACCACCTAGGAATCACCCCTGGACGCCACAGTGGGACCGCACCTCGTGTTGCCAACTCATGTCCTGGGTGGTTTTAATTTCGTTCATTCCTGCAGAATTCTAATGTATATTCGTACGTCCCTTAATTATACATTATTAACAATCCTTATTGTGTAACTCAAGGGCAGTGGTGAACATGTGAAATAGAAGATCAGAGTGATACCTGAGATCAGTTACCACAACAGAGCAATGCATCTCACTGCACTAGGCAATGGGATGCATTGCCTAGTGTGAGGTGAATCGAGGTGAGAGTAAAACCATGAATACAAACACCGTGGGGAAGGTGGTCATGAAGCTTTCACACGGAGCAAGCAGCGAGTGGCTCAACAGAACCGAGCGAGAGTGAGAGTGATGCGACACCACTCCCCCGGGCATCGCTCAGACTTAGTGACGCTCAGTTGTGAGCGTTTATCCTTAAACCGTTATCGTCACCACATGCGCGTGGTGCACATCTGGTATTTACATGAAAAACATTATTTTATACCTGTAATAAACTGCAATGTTACGTTTAGTTTCTCTTGAATATTGGCAATGTGTAACCATTCAAATAAATCCAGCCACGTACATAAGTGTAGACTGTGTTATTGAGAGCAACACAAAGGATTTAGTGACACTGCACTCAGGCTTGGTAGTGCACCAGGGTTTATCCTCTGTGAGCAACTGGGACTCACAAAGGATAACAATGTAACCCTGCGGGTATTCTGTAGCAATAGTAGACATTAGCACCGTTGGCCAGGAAAGCCCAAAGGAACAAATAATTAAATGTGAACGGGGACACACAGAGCTTTATATATTTTATTATTACTCATTATGCTTCACGATAACATCTTGTACTTGGAGTGCTCTTGCTCATAACATCTGGAAATCCAGCAGTAACTGTTTAATAAGCCTGACTGCTGATGAGACTGTGAAGGTTGAAGCTGCTACGGGGTTATCGTGTTTAAACAAATTCTGCTGGAAAGACAACAGACTAATAGAGTAAATGATCATCGTAACGATGAGTCAGAGCCTCACCTGGCGTACACAGGGCACAAGGAAGGGCTATGCCCTGGATGGGACGTCAGTCCATGGAAGAGGCCAATTCAGTCAGCAGCAAGCCAATTTACCTAGGCAGCAGCATGTATTTGGACTGTGGGAGAAAACTGGAGTACTTGGCGAATTCCCACGCGGACATGGGGAAAAAATGCAAACGCAACAAAAATCTGGGAATTTCACCCGGGCCATTCTTGCAGTGAGGCTGCAGCAGAACTTTCTGTGCCACCGTCCCACTCGAGACTCACGACTCTATGATTCATGTGTGCGGAGATGAATGCAGTGCTGTGTTCAAACTTCATTTAAGGTACGAGGCCCGATCCTACAGTCATGCATTCCAACAGTTATTTATTTTGCTCCAGGAGCTGATGAGGTAGGTGTATGTGAGATGATGAGGTAGGTGTATGTGAGATGATGAGGTAGGCGTATGTGAGATGATGAGGTAGGTGTATGTGAGCTGATGAGGTAGGCGTATGTGAGATGATGAGGTAGGCGTATGTGAGATGATGAGGTAGGTGTATAAAGCATCGCGTCATCCGCACAGACGTCAATCTTCCAGTGGTTTCACTTCAAGCCATTTCACGGACACGGAGATCGAACTCAGACCACGAACTGAGCTCCCAGGATAACCCGAGAAGTCTGCTTTAAGCGGTTGATCGTTTAATAAATCTACCCACTGCTGATGATCGTCCTTACAGTTGAAAACAATGTAAGATTACAAAAGGTTTTACCGTATCTGGCGATTATGCAGGTGTTAAGATCTTAACACCTGCATAATCGCCAGACTGGCTAAAAAGTACCGATAGTGAAAACAATGTCATTGTTGTTGATTTGCCGTTCATATCTTGCTGTTGTTGTTGCTGTCGCGCCGTTCTCTCCACAGCTCTGTGCTGCGCTATGTGACGCCTGGGTGAAAAGCGCTCCAGAAGTGCAATTAATATTATAACTTGAGAACCAACCAAGTGACTGGCTGAGAATGACACGACATTTTAAATTCGAGCATGGGTAAGATGGCCAACAGAAGCATCGGCTGTGTCAAATGTTATTCTCGATGAGGCCATGCGGTTCCAATGAAATCATTGTTATTCACGCCTAAGCATTGTGCAATAGAATCCAATTCATTTAAATCGAGGCACATGATGATACAGAAACGAATTCCAATTCTCTGGATGATTTCCCAGCTTTTAAAAACTTATTTTGGTGCCGACTACTTTATCTGCATGCAATGCAAAATAATTATAGTGGCTGACTCGGAAAATCACCACTCGGTAGAGCTTTAGCAAAAACACCAAATAAAGCTGGCGATTCCACGATTCCAATCTCACAGTACCATGATGAGTTGTACTGAATTCTGGGTGAGGGATGCGGACAATCTCCAGAGTGATTTGAGAGTCCTCTCCCATAGCAATACAGAGACCGAGATCCTCTGCAGGTAGCGACGCGACTGCCGAGCTCTGGCTCTCCTGCGCGGCCGGGTGGGTCCCACAACGAAGGGCCAACTTGCCAGTCAAGATAAAATATTCAACCACTATGGGACGCGTTTCAAAACAATAACACTTCACCCTTTTCATTTATTTGTGTACACTTTCTAAATCTTGCATAACATCACACCATCAAGCTAGTGACTAAGTTATGGAGTGAAAACAAAGATAGTTTTAACTACCTTGTTATCATGAGGGTACGTGTCGTTGTTAGAGTCACTCACTCTTTATTTTGCTGATAAGTTAAAACATCAGTTTATTTTGTTTCGAACTTCAGTTAAAATCATCATTTCAGCTTTCCCCCCCTAAAGCTAGCTTTGTATTTATTTGCTATATTAACTTAATAGATATGGGTTTTTTTATTAATCTTTTTTTTTCGAGTCACTCACTCTGCTGATCGCGATGGAATCCGAACGCGTGCATGAGCTCGCGAAGCACCGTGCTCTCGTCCACCTTCCTGGGCTCCAGGCACACGGAGTGAGCTCCTGCTCCCTCCTCGTCTCCCGGGAGGGAGGAGTCCCTGATGGAAAACCCCGAGTTTCACAGCAAAGCCACCCGGCGCCGTCTCACAGCACTCAGCACGGTTTACAGAGGGCAGTGCTCCAGCGCACCGCACACAAGACAAGCATCAGTCTGCATGCGACAATTATTCACTTGTGTTTTAGTTGCAGGTAATTTTTGATTGTTTACAAGTCATTATGTCAGTATGTTTGTAGCAAAGGGTCACAATAACCTTTGCAAAGATAAAGCTTAATTACATTTCATTATCAAGTCATGTTGCTATTAGGCATATACTCCAGGGTAATATATAAACGTTGATCAAAGGTTTGTCTAAAACCAAGTGATAAAATCCAGAAATAAACAGATCAACCTTCTCAGCAAATGGGACGATGTCACATGGGCCATGCGCATCATGATGACATCACGTGACTTAATGTCGTTAACTCCTCGAAGGCCATCATTAATGATCGTCAGCCACAACCAACTGCTGGATGAAAGCCTCTCCAAGTTTCTGTCGCTCCTACTCCTGCGATGCGAAGCATGCACCGAGCATCCACAGACACTGTGAACTCTACTCATTGCTTTGTCTCTGCCGTGGACCGACTCTCATGCGCTTCCTCCCTTCACTGCTACTTATTTATTTTAAATGGCGAACACGAGTTTATATATTAAAGAACAGCTTGTAGTGAGTGTATGGGCTCGCAAAAGATCACAAAAACGATGAAATGGGGTTACAAGACATCTGGACCAGCCAGTGGCGTAGGCACGGTCGCCACTGTGGGTTTGATGGTGGTTCCTTGCGAAGTTAATTGGCTACAGCTGCAGCTATAAGCGGTGTCATCTGTTGTATTATCTGTGGTGCTGCGTGTGGTGCAAGGGTGCTATCTCCTGTGCCCACTAAGCTGATGTCTGTGGTTCTACCGAGCACGCTCTGCTCTAAGCCTCGACACACACTTATGACCACGCGGGCTCACGTCTAGTCATGGGAGCACACGGAGCCCAGAGGCCTGGAGAGGCTCTCACTGCTTTGTGGACATGAGGCCAAATGACAGCAAGGCTCTCGGTGCTGTGAGGGCCCCGTGCTCTCGGTGCTGTGAGGGCCCCGTGCGCGCTGCCTGCGCCACTCGCACCACGGCGCGCGCACGCGCGGCGCCCGGGAGGCGGAGCCGCACCTGCCCCGTGCTCGGAAGTAGAAACAGTCCTTTTGGGGGTCCTTGGGAATCAGTCTGATGCACGTGGTCTCTGTCAGCTCGTCACTAGCCTGCTGAATGGCTTCCCTGTCACTGGCACCTGGAAGAAAAATGTAGCGCACACCGTGTCAGCGAGTGAGACTTGCTTTACTATTTCAACACACGATACACGCACAGTCACAATACACTCACCACGATTCATTTTCACGGAGATAAAATCAATTACGCCCTGTGTTTCCGGGATAGGCTCCGGCTCACCGTGACCCTATATAGGATTAAGCGGTTTCAGATAATGAGATGAGATGAGATGAGACAAAGTTATTATTGTTGACGTGCCGTTCATATCGTTGTTGCTGTTGACATGTTCTCTCCGCAGCTCTGTGCAGCGCTTTGTGACCCTCGGGTGAAAGGCGTTCTAGAAGTGCAATTATTATTATTATATATTGCATCCTCCAGGGATTTAAATCTGAAAAGTGAGAAAGCAGACTGTGGCGAGATCACTAAAGATGCATTGAGCAAAGAGGAAGAATATAGACTTCGGTGCAAAAGACTGAAGCCAGAAATTTGTAAAAGAGCAAAATAACGAAAGAAGATATCAAAGAGAACAACAGGCAGTTGAATGAACCCTCCGTCGTGATGGGAGCATGAAGGTAGACAACAAGGAGGTTATTAAAATCCACAAATAGCAGGTGATGGAACCATAAGTCGTGACAGAGATGGATATAGCTTAGGAATCAGACTCTCAGATTAAGGAAATTCCAGATGTTAGATTGGAAGAAGTCACCTCTACCCATCATAATAGGGCAAAGAGGAAAGCTGGACCAGGGACGGTCTGTGGACTATCTAAAGAGCCCTCTTGCAAGGGATCTCATGGGCACTCTGAACTCACTTGGCTTCGTTCAACATGTGACATCTGCCACTCACAGATGTGGCCAAACTCTGGACCTGGCTTTCTCAATGGGCATATCTAAAATCAACCTGTCCGTCACTGAACCTTGTCTGTCTGATCATTCCGCTGTGTGGTTCGATCTTCAAGAACCGCCACCCATTTCTATCACCAAGCTCCAAGTCCAATTCCGAAATCTTAACGGCATCACGCCTGACTTATTCGCCGCTGCAATCAAAAGTTCATCACTTTCTGCGTCATCTAACTCTGACGCAACAGTAGAAACTTACAATAACCTGCTATCAAGCATACTGGATGATTTGGGCCCCATCAAAATCATGCTATGTCTCAGGCAGAAAATCATCCACCTGGTAGACTACTGAACTGTGAGTCCTCAAGGCAAATGCACGCAGGACCGAACGGACTTGGACAAAATCTGGCCTCACTGTTTATGGTGAAATCGTTAAGGAACAGCTCATCCGCTGCAGGAAGCACTTGACTGTGCCTGTACCAGCCATTTTACCAGCATTATGGCTGATACGTGTGACAAGCCCAAGATCTTTTCGACCATTAATCAGCTCCTTCATCCTATCAGTCACTTACCTTCACCTCTCTTAATAAAGATCAGGCGGATGAGTTGATTCAGTTTTTCTCAGACAAGACTGAAACTCACCGTACCTCTACCCAGTCTCAACCACCAACTACTACCTCAACAAATGTTCCTCCCCCTACCTTGATCTCAAACTCCTGGAATTGTCCGAGTTAATGGAATCTGATGTATCTTCATTAGTTACCAGATTTCGGCCTACAAACTGCTCCCTGGCTCCATTCCCATCTAAACTCATCCAGGTAAATTTCAAAATCCCGTGTCACCTTCGTCATTAATCTCTTCAATAACTCACTTTGCTCTGGCATCGTTCCCCCACTATTCAAATGTGCCGCAGTTACCCCTCTGCTCAAAAACCTTGCCTGGATTGCAACATCTCTGATGATTATCGCCCCATCTCAAATCTACCATTCATCTCTAAGGTCCTTTAACATGCTGTAGCCGCGCAACTCCAAATATACGTTCTCAATAATGACCTCTTCGATCGCTGCTGATGAAGACATGCCAAATATTATTATTCTCCTGGACCTAAGCGCTGCCTTTAATACCGTTAACCACCCAACCTTACTTGAGCGACTGGAGAGTATTGATGTCTCTGCCTGTGCCCTGCACTGGCTGAGCTCCGACCTCTTTCACCAAAAGCAGTTCGTCAGCTACAGAGGACGTAACTCAGAGATACGTCTTGTTTTGTCCGGAGTTCATCAGGATTCAGTTCTCGGCCCACTCCTCTTCAGCATCTACCTACAACCTCTTGGCCATATCCTGCACAGCCTCAATCTCAGCTACCATTGCTTTGCCGATGGCATTCAAATTTATATCCACGCACATCCATCCATCAATGTGCCTGGTATTTGCATTTCATCATCACTGTCAACTGTGAAAACCTGGCTCATTTTCATCTCTTCACAAATCAATTATTGCAATGCACTACTCCCTGGCATCCCTGCCTACATGATCAATTGTCTCCAACGTGTGCAGAATGCGGCTGCCAGAATTTCATCTCATTGTCAGAAACCGCTTAGTCCTGTACAGGGTCGCGGTGAGTCGAAGCCTATCCCGGCAGACACAGGGTGCAAGGCAGGGATATACCCACGACGGGATGCCAGTCCATCACCGCGCACTGTGGGCAATTTTGTCTGCAAGCCAATTAACCTATGCAGCAGCATGTTTTTTGGACTGTGGGAGGAAACAGGAGTGCCTGGCGAAAACCCACGCGGACATGGGGAGTACATGCAAACTCAACACAAAAAAGCACCCGAGCCAAGATTCGAACCCGGGACCTTCTTGCTGTGAGGCGACAGCGCTACCCACTGGGCCACCAACTGCCAGAATCCTCACTCGCAAACTTATCCACAATTACACATACCCAGTACTGGTGTCTCTTCACTGGCTACTAATTAAATAAAGGACTGAATTCAAGATCCTCCTTCTCACCTACAAGGCTCTCACTGGCGCTGCTCTGACACATCCGTGACCTACTTCAAACACCCTCCTCAACAAAACTTCGATCCTCCAATATGGGCTTGCCGTATGTGCCCAGATCGCACCTCAACTCGATGGGTGACAGAGCCTTCTTGTGCACTGCCCTCAGACTCTGGAACGCCCTTCCACAAGACATTCTGTCACCTGAGTCCCTGGGCATTTTCAAATCTCGTCTCAAGACTCACTTGTTCCGGAAAGCTTTGAAGTCATCTGGCTAGGAGCTGCTGATGCGGCTCACTGTTGTTGTGCTGGGATGATGGCTCGCTGCCGACCTGCGCCTACTCAAGAACACTTATTCCTACCTTTGTTTGTTGAACAATTATTTTAATCGCTGATTTTATATCCTTCTCTGAATTAAAGTCATCATTTGACTTTCAGCTGAACTGCTCTGGTGTTATGATGTAGGTTTTCACAGCTCGAAAAGCTGTCCTCTCGGGACAGCCGTGCCGATCACTCCCTCTTCCTCCATCGCTACGTTTTGCCTCACGCTAGAGGCATCCTCAGACACTGCACCTGGGGATGCCTCCAACGTGTGAGGTGTAATGTCGCGGTGAGAGAGTGAGCAATCGATGCGGCTGTCCCGAGAGAACAGCTTTTCGAAGCAATCATTAATCTGAAGAATTACGATCAGATACATTAGCCTCCTATTGCACAATTATAAATTATTAAAATGATCATCAGGAAGAGACGAATGGACAAATTAGAGGCCAACCAAGCACAGGCGCAATCAGGGATCAGGAATGGTTTTGCCACCATTGGCCACCTAACTACCATTAATCAGATCTCAAAAGACCAATCAATTCTAATTAACTACTCTGCTGGAATAGATTATGAAAAATCAGACGACTTCAATCATTTTTATTAGTTTACCTAATTTTGCTCTACATGACTTTAGCTCGCACATATATATTTATTGTCCTTGCAGGTCCAAGTTCACACCCTGTTTTCTGGCATTTAAAATAATCATCTTATTTATTGTGACAATACTAGCATTCATTCATTATCGTTACTTGCGAAATCCTATAAGAAGGTTGGGGGGGGGACTGGAGCCTATCCCGGCTGACAGGAGCAAGGCAGGGGAATACCCAGGATGTGATGCCAGAACATCGCAGGGCATACTTTTGGGGGCAATTTACTGGGCAAGCCAATTAACTTAGGCAGCAGTGTGTCTCTGAACGGTGGCAGGAAACGGGAGTACCTGGCAAAAACCCACGTGGACAGGGAGAGAGAGAGCATGCAAACTCCACACAGAAAGGCACCCGAGTCAGGATTCGAACCTGGGGGCCTTCTTGATGTGAGGCGACGGCGCTACCCACTGCGTCACCGCGCCACCCACAATACTATCGGCAAATCTCATATGGATAACAATGTCTCCACCTATACTCATGATTTTATTTAGCCAATACTTGTTCAGAAAACATATCCTAACGTTGCTTGGGAATAGCAATGGCGAGAGTGTATTTCCTTGCAGGACTGCTCTGATTTGTATTTTGTCGTGCTGTGCATGTGTTTTCAAATGTACATCGCGCAAGGATTCAACATAAATGAAGGATCGCCGCCCAGCGAGACGGGGTGCGCCGCACTCACTGAAGGCGATGGAGACGTTGTAGGGGATGTACACCTTGCCATTCTGCTCGGGCCACGGTCTGATTTCTTCTGTGGGATCTCCCATGATGTCACCAGTCTTCTCAAACGCCTTATCATCTACACAAACAACAACAATGTGTCACAGTATCCGCAATGAAATACTGACATTACTATGCAACCACAGGCCACATGACAATGAGACCACTGGAAACAAGGCATGATCAGGCTTGACGATAGTTAGCTTGGCATCATCACTCCAGCCAGTGTCGCACTGCAGCTAGAACACAGCACGAATTTGAGGATGATGAACGGTACAAATGTACCAATTATAAAGTCCTACGAGTGCCGCACCACATTAATCCAGCAGAACAAATACCACCATTTTCAGAACACCCTTTCAGATTCAAAAGAAAATCCCAAAACTCCTTTGTAAAGCCATTAAATGCCTACATATGGAGTACAGCCAAAGCTTTTGCTCACAGGCAATCTTCTCTCTGATCAAACTGCAATTATAAATGGGTTCAACCAAATTTTCCCATCTGCAGACCACATTCAACACTGACGTCCAGACTTTTGAAAATACTTTTCACCCACTTCTTGATCCAGCCTCCTCATTCGTGCCTAATCAGAAATTGTATTTTCTCCAAATCTTAGAATTTGAAGCGTTAACTTAAAATGTCCTCTGGTGATGGTGCTATGGCATGCCCACCTTTACCTTAACCTGATGCCAAACTTTAGTGCACCATATATGCAATCTTTCCATTCTAGAGGCATCCACCCCTTCTAAAAGGCAGACATCTCTCATGCACACTCATCATGAAGATGGTGCTACAGACGACCTTAACATGTATTGCCCTATTCTCAATCCTCTCTTTAAGATCTTTAAGAAGATCTGCATTTCAAAAATACAATCTTAGATTATCCCCTTTTCCATTTCAAGTAACCTGGCTTCCAAGAAAAATAGCTTAGCCTCTGTAGTACCCAAAATGCTTGACTTCACCCTCAACAGTGAATCTCGTTGTCAATATGCCATCCTATCCCTCTACTTGTCTGGAGCACTGAATAATGTAGATCACACTTTAGTGGTGCAAAGGCTAAAATGCCTGTAGTTTAGGTTTTCACAATCAACTATATTTGAAACTTTTTATCTGACCAATGTAAAATTTTCTCCATCTATAATAATAATAATACATTTTATTTAAAGGCACCTTTCTTGGCACTCAAGGACACCGTACAGAGTACACAATTAAAAACACATTAAATACAGCAATCTTTCACCAACCGTTGGGGTTACGTTCCTGAACTCTCCCATGATTGGTAAAACCGTGGTTGGCAAGGCTTATGGGAAAATGGGGTTTCGGTTCCATGACCATGGTTACATAACTGGGTGGGTAAACCATGCATCTTGTGCACTTAATAAACATGAGACGTGTGTGCAATATAACGTACAAAACCGTGTATGAACAAACACACCTTCAAAATTACTTTTAACACTCATAAAGTAGTAGATTAA
>JAZEWT010000001.1:3718556-3732438 GCA_036362905.1 Mordacia mordax
GTTGTTGTAACGGCTGGGTCACGTGGTTTGGGCGGGCCAGACAGCTGGCGCTAGGTGTTGACGATAGTTAGGATTGGCCGATTCCCTAGACAGACCGGCGCCAAGGTGTTGACGACAGCGGATTGGTTGGTAGAGGGAGCCGGCAGCCAGAGACAAGGGGGAACGACGGGGATTGGTGGAGAGAGACACGGCCGTTAAAAAGGGGCGGTTCAAACCGGGGGGCAGGTATTTAACAGAGCGCGGAGCAAGGGGGCGGGAGAGTTGTTGGAGTGGTAGTTGAGTTGCAGTTGCCAGTGGAGTCGAAGCGGTTAGGTTGGCAGCATGTAGAGAGACGAGGGCAGAGCGTAGAGGGGGTTAGTTAGTTAGCGGGGTTAGTTAGGCATGTACGAAAGTTGTGCCCGGAGCTGTGCCAGGGCTGTGCTTAGCGGCTGGGCCCAAGCGGTTGTCCCGCGTAGCGAGTGATGTAGAGAGGGGCAGTTGGGGCGGCTGAAAAGGGACCTCGTCGTGGCGCACGAGTCTGCAGCAGTAAAAAAAAGGCTTCCAAGACAACTGCTGTCCGGTATTTTGTATCGAAGCGTTGCGTGGGTGAGTGTGGTGTGAACGCGGTCTGAACACGGTACGGGTGAGAGAATGCGCGCACGCACGTGTGTCGGAGCGCCGCGTGTGATCAATCAGGGACCGAGAGAGCGCGCGCTCCGTGTGATCACTCAGGGACCGAGAGAGATTGGTGTTAGGAGTTAGGGATCGCTGGAGATCTAGGGAAGGTATTTACGGAGGTGGGGAACCTAGTTATGGGGACCCGAGTGTTGCGGGCGATCACACAATGACTAAGCAGCCCTTCGTTCCCCACTTCAAATCTTGAAAGATTCCCTGAAGTGAAAAGTTTTTCTGAAGACATGGTGGGTTAAGACATTTATAACCAGGACCCGAATGTAAGAAGACATTTAATCTACGCTGGGTGGAATGCCAAGACCGTCGTCATTCTCATGCTGTACAGTGCAGGCCAGAACACAGCTTTGCCACAACTGTATCTCCAGCCAGCTGAGGCACACATTCCATGTTTTTCCCACCATCTCTAACCCAACGGTTGGTTGTCGCTTGCTTGTCCTAATTTCATTTATATTTTCTCCACATGCCAGCTGATTGCCTCTGTTGTGCCAGGACAGGTGCATTTAGTTGATCTGTCTAGAGGTGCTGGCTGCGTCTCGTTAAAGTTGTCTGAAAAAACAACAGATGCGCCCCGTTGAAACTTAATTAGCCGTGGAAAACTGTATGCATCTGTGTGGCCATGCTTAGCAAGCGGGCTCTGAAGAGACACACGTGGGTCTTGTTAAGTTGTGGATTGCCGACGGTGAGGAGAGGGCTGCATGTCTGAGAAAGCGTCCAATTAAACGCAGGTGTGGATGAGTCGAAAACATCACGTGACGTCTGAGGGCAGATATAATGCTGTGGAACGGAGCGCACACAGAGAAGTTTGGATGTGAGGTTAAGCGAGACCCACGGCAAAATGTAGCCGCGTAGGCGAGTGATTAGCGCGTGGGGGTGATTAGCATTGTGTTAAGGTGCCCGGGCATTGTTATGTTACTTATATTACCGTTATGTTAGTTGTTACTGTTAAATAAAGCTTTGGAAAGAAGAAGCCTCCAGACTGCTCACGACAATGGTGTGGCTGGCGTGTGTGTTGTCAGCGCTGGTGAGCGTGGCGTCTCAAGCGGCCACCACGTGTTCTCCTGTGCGCCGCATTCGCAACTCGATACGCTGACCGGGAGGGTAGAGTTCTACTCGTGGTGAGAGGAGTCCCGGTCGGGTATGACACCTCCATTGTCAAACGGTTCTCCACCATGCTATACGGTCGTGTCTTTCCAATGTCTTCATCTTTGGGCATGATCAATTGTGTTGCAAATATTGATGCACAAGCGATATACAATATACTGAGGGTACTTACAACCAGCCATGATCACTCTACTGCTTGTTCAAGACCTCACCATATATTTCGATGAAATTGCCTCTTTTGGCTACCCATTGTCAGACTTGACAACTGGTTAACAATCCTTCTAACACACTGCAATTTTCCTTTCTTATCAATACGATGTATGTAACAATCAATACATAGAACCTTTATGTGCCCTCTAATCCATGCATTTCTCCATTTCTCAGATCAAATCTGAATATACGTCTCTCCCATTATATATTCAACTTTGCAGCTTTCATTATGAAGTTACTATTTTTTCTATAGCTTATTTATACAAGACACTGTCATTAAAAACACAGTTTAGATGATCACTCCTGCCGTTGTTTATACAGGAAAACACTTGAGTCATTTCAGTGTCACCTGATTCTCTCTACAACATATATTTTGGTGCTTTTTGTAATTTCCGTGAAGTGCTCGACATTTGTAAAAGTGAGTTTAGATGACTGCAACAATTTTTGAGTAAAATGTTTTTTTATGGGCAAAGAACAATGGTTACGGAGGTTCATTGTTATATTCTGGTTTTACATGCAGTTGATGGTAGAATAATCACTTTAAAAGACTTTCTACTGTTCTGGTTGAAATATAATTCGTTTAATATTATTTCAGAAATTATCTGTAAACTATAACGAATATGATGAGGCCAATGGTTATGTAGTTTTTCCATATTTATGATTGTTGAATATTAAAATGATAGATGCATTATTGCACGATTGTGGTATTTTATTTGTAAATGTTTCGTCACAAAGTTGATTGTCTCAATTGGGCCTGCTCCCCTCACAATGTCACTTTATACCATTTTGTGCGGAATATTTCCAGTTATTAATCCAGAAAAGTAGAACTTCCACCTCTACATCTGAAATGTTGGGATTGATCTGTATTGATCTAGACACCAGCCCTAAATTTAACATAAATTATATCCTGTTATGATTTACTCGTTACCTCTAAGGGCTACCATTTGTAAACTGTGATTCATCAATCTTTTGAAACGTGCATGCTTCCATGGCTTGCTGTGACCGCTTCCCTTGTGCTTGTGTTCTGTTTCAACAGAGTTCTATGAATTACATTTTCTGTTTGGTCTGTCCATATTTACAAGTTTCCTATACTTCAACATGACTGTTGAGGTTTGAAAACAAATTTCTAGCAGTTTTGAGATCCTTCAGCCCACAATTGTTGTGCACTATCCACACTGACATTTAATGCACTGTTTAACATAGCATCTGCTTAAAAAGCTTTCCTCTAGTCCTATGAATCTATTATGAGTTAGCGGCCTAGTTTCTTTGCTTTACTGTTCAGATTTTGCCTGCAACGGGTTTTGTCCTTTGTTTGACGTTCTTGAAGTGCAACTTGCATCGCACAGGTATCGGTTTGCTGCTTGCTTTAAATAAAGGACAGAGATGTCTCTGAAAATCTCTATGCTAGAATAAAGCCAATTTTATTATTAAATTCATATCCATTTCCTAGTATCTTAGACTTTTAACAGGAGTCACGATTTAATGTGTCTTAATTGCAAACTCAGTCATTCACCGAATAAATTCCTCACGCCAGTACCAAACCTCAATCATCTTCTCATCCCAAACTTTGCATGACAGTCACACATTACAGCATTATAATGCATTTTATAGAACTAGTAAACTAAAAAGAAAAAAAACTAGACTCCATTTAAGTTATTCCACAGTGTTAGAATGACTTAGGTGACCGTATATCCACCCCTACTAGGCCCCAGTCAGAGCCCATGCCGTTATGATGGACCTAGCACGAGAAAGTACACCTTCATCTCACTTCCCACTCCCAATGTTACATTTTAAAATCCTGGAGTTAGGAAGGAGGAACTTGAGGTGGGGTTGGGGATTTTTTTCATTTGCAAGACCAATATGCTCATACTTGGAATCAGCCTTGACAAGAATATGTTGTCAGTGTAAAAGGATTCATGTCAAGTGATCTTTTCAAAGCTTGGTAGAGGTGTTGTTACTGCTCATTCATTCTGAGCCTTGCATCTACATCCGTGGCACTGCAGTGAGCATCACGTGTTACGGCATCGCTCTACACAGCAGCCATTTATCAGATCATGTAAACGTACAATTGCTCTCATCACGTGAGTTCATCCTCCCACCATCCTCTCTTCTGCCGTCCGTCTCTTTCGCCAGTCTCTCTAGTTCTTCTCACTCACTTCTACTACTCTCTCTCTCTCTCATCCTCCCATCTCACAGCTGTGAAACGGATTACATAAATGTGCATTTGTTAGTCTGTAAATATGTATTTCGTTGTTTTTTCTAGCATTGTTGTTGAATATTATATACTAATCAATGCAAGGGGATCAAACGTTCAACCCAAACTCACAATCACAGGGCTGAAGGAGTTGAGATTACCATGGAAGGGGTTTACTGGGAGAAGGGTGGAGGAGGGCAGGGTGCACCACACTCTGCCTACGAACATTAGCGGATGCAGTGTAAATACCCGTGATTCTGGTAAACGTAAAATGTTGTGGATATTAGTCATGTTTAAACTGTATCTACTTATTTTTGTATTTTGATTTATACTTTCATGCATTGAGTTTGTGTTGGACTCTCAAACCTGCGCTTGCAAGTAATGATAATAGTGAACTAATGCAATGATTATGAACGTTAATGTACCAACGTTTCCTATGCGTGCATATTAAGCATGTTGACAACAATCAGAAACGTGTACAGTGACAAAGAAATGGAATGAAGTCTGTACAATATATTTGGAGACCGGCATCCTGGGAAGAACACTTGGAGACACGAAAATGAAGATATTGCTCAGAACACAACGCTAAGACATCCTATAAACTAAGAAAAATGGGCACAGGCTGCACATGATAAAAGATGATGGCCTGTGGACGAGACTCACAATGGAAGTGTAGCAGAAAGAATAAAACATGCACATGAGAATGACACCATGGAAATGCAGCGATGACATCTGCTCGTGCAGATATGAAATGCAGATTGTGGCATCGCATCATTGTGAGCAATAACGTACGGAGAGTCTTGATGATGTTACACAGAAAAAAAAGGGTGTTAGGTATCCTGCATTAAACAGCATGGGTGTGGAGATACACAGTACCTTGTATACAGTACTGATTTGACAATACTGTGCAGCATTATGCATACAGAACAGCAAACAATCAGAAGCGTTGTTTTGGACGATATAAGTAACAAACTAAATAAACAACAAACCTCTGTTATATATTCGTCAACCCACATGAAATCAATGAAATCCATTTTTCTGGGTCAGGTTATGCAAAAAGAGTGTCGTTTAACCCTCCACCACCCGACACGGCCAATTACTAAAGTTTGTCACGTGAACAGAACGTGGCCAATTCCATCACTATCTCAGCACACCGGTGTGCGGGAGAGCGAACCCACAGTATTTTATATAATGATACGTGCGACGTTTCGCTGATGATTACAACCAGCATCATCAGGCACCCGTGCCAAAGCTGGGTGAGCAGCTCTGAAAATAGGTCCCGTTCAGGGTCCGTTTATATAGGTGGGTTGTGATGTCATCACTCACGTGGTCAAGGGTGCGGGGACACAATGGGAGGTTGGGGGTGGAGCAACATCTTACACAGGTGTTTATAAAATAGGTGAATTAGATTCAGTCAGGCGTTTAGAATTACGCGAGTTATTTGGACAAAGGACCAACAATGTCAGATTACCCTCATCATGAAGTGTTATGCACAGGATTGTGTTTAGCGTTAATATATATATGTAGCTGGTACGTTTATTGTTTGAGAATGCGTTTCCAAGTCATACTTAGTTTATAGATATTGGACCGATTGAAATAATTATTTTTGGCAATTTCAATAGACTCTCGGTTTAGTCTCGACCAATAATGGTTGTTTTTACATAAAATGTCAAAGTTGTCCATTGTGTGACCCTTCTGGCAAGCGAGTTCTGAGACCGCCAGTTGGGTTTGGGAGTTTTTGATATTCTTTTAATGTCCTCTAAGACGTCTGCGAATATTTCTACCCGTCTGACCAACGTAACATTGTCCACAAGAACACGTGATGTGGTAAACTCCTTCTGTGGAGAGTTTAGGTATTTTATCTTTGAAAATAGTTAGCATTCCTTTGATTGTTTGTACTGTGTCAAATCTTACTTTAAAGCCACAAATGAAAAAAATATATATTTCTATTTTTAAAGGCTTTTGCACTTACAGAAGGCCTTTTGGCTGATTAACATATGTGTCTATTCTCTATGAAGGGGCAGACACGTAAATGAGATGTACTGTGTGTTTATTGTTACATTATTATTCTCCAAAACGACACTAATGATTAGTTTGTCATGACATTTTTGCAATGATCTCGATCCAGATTTAATGATGTAGGTTTTCACGGCTCGATGCATGATGATTGCTTCGAAAAACTGCTCTCTCAGAACAGCCGCGTCGATCGCTCCCTCTCTCCTCTTCTCGAGACGTTTCACTTCACACGTTAGAGGCATCCTCAGGCGCTGTGTGCTGCGGCACGATCATGCATCGAGCCGTGAAAACCTACATCATTATATTATTTTTTTCGTTGTTCAGTTTACTGTATATGTAAAATTAGCACACTAATGATGAGGAGAGGAGAGGAAGCGAACGACGCGGCTGTCCCGAGAGAGCAGCTTCTCGAAGCAATCATTCAGATCCAGATTGCCAGTTAACCAGCACTGGCTGAATCGCGCCTGACTGCTGATAAGGCACTGAATATTGAAAGTGGTTCAGAGTTAACTTGTGGTGAAGTAGTGTTGATGCAGTCATGCACTGTGACTGATGACATATACAAAAATCTACATGTTTACGTGGAGACAGATATGTGAGAAGGGTTTTTTTTATTCTGCAGTATTTTCTGAGATGCTTCGTGGTGAGTGGCTTAACGTATGTGTTCTGCACTCATGTCACGAATGTCAGGTGCACTTGTGGACTCCTGGTGACCATGAAACATTATTGCGTGTTCCCCACTCACGTGGTTATCCTATTGATCATAGACATGGAGTGAATGGCAAACCACACATGACACAATCCAGTGTGGCTTTAGAAACATTTCAGCCAAAAGATCTTCCTCCTCCCCCTCCTGGTTATTGATAGTGTCACACGTTCATAAGTGTTCCTTATCTTATATAAATACACTTGCGTAACCGTAATGATAGTGACATTTACCATGCTCATTTTTTTCGATTTTCTTCTTGTTAGCCTGAAAACAAGAATATAGATAGCATTAAATAATGAATGGGTCATTAATTTACATAACATGCGTTTACGGCTGTAATCTCGCACAGATTAGTGAATCACATCAATTTTGTGATATCCCCAAATAGACTTGACTGCACAGTAGCCAGTACAGCAAATAGGATGCAAGCTTGCCTGTGCAAACTTTTCAAAAACACTCCTCATATGCATGGGCTTTCCAAACATCTCCCTGCAGGACTCTGATAATGAAAGTCTCATGAAAATAATATAATACATGTAAAGGGCGAGAGCGGCACGGTGGTGGCCCAGTGGGTAGCGCTGTCACCTCACAGCAAGAAGTCCCGGGTTCGAATCTCGGCTCGGGTGCCTTTCTGTGTGGAGTTTGCATGTTCTCTCCCCGTGTCCGTGTGGGTTTTCGCCGGGCACTCCGGTTTCCTCCCGCAGTCCAAAAAACGTGCTGCTGCATAGGTTAATTGGCTTGCAGACTAAATTGCCCTCAGTGCCCGGTGATGGACTGGTGTACCATCGTGGATATATAATCTGTCTTGCGTCCTGTGTCTGCCGGGATAGGCTCCGGCTTACAGCGACCCTGTACAGGACTAAGCAGTTTCTGACAATGAGTTGAGATGAGATGTAAAGTACGCTACAAAAGTATACTGTATTAAGTCACGCATGACTAAATACCAAGAATATATTCGAACAAGGAAAAGATATAATGGAAATTAACTCTTATTGTGAATGTGTTTCTCTTCTTTACATTAGATTAAACAATGATTACACAAAATGTGATATTTGTGCAGAATTCAAAATGATGATGTTTCACACATCAAATCACCTTAAAGAGCCATATGGCATCTTCTATTTTAAAGTCAGGGATGTTCCCCGCATCTCTGTGCCTCGTGCTTCTGCCTGTGTGGAGAAGACCAGCGACAGGATGATCACTGCACAGCATTACGCAGAAACACAGGGATTGAATGCAAGCGACTTGACAGAGATTAAAGAAACAGAACTTAAATTCGATTTTATATAACATTTATAGATGCTATTTTAAGAACAAAACTTTTTAGAAGTTGTTTACAAGTGAAAGTTATCAATTATTTTACACTGGACAAACAAACGATATATATATTAAAAGTAATTGTAACATTTTCAAAAATGCATTTAGCCTTAAAAAAAAGTAACTAATGTCTATACATATTACATACCTGGAACAACATTTGGATGTTAAACAGTTATCAATTAAAGAAAATGCAACAAAAATGAAAAGGGTACAAAGAAGTATTGGTGTATGAGAATTGCTCTCCATAGCTGTTCTTGTGGCATAGCTGAAGGAACAGCTATGGAAAACAATTCTCAATCGCATTGGAAGCCTAGTGGTCCCTGTGACGAGCATGGCTTGGATCACCTTACACACTTCACCAGCATGCGATGACGTTGCCTGCAACCGAAACCCACTTTGCCCTGCTCAATGTACTCTCTCTGAATGCAGAAAAAGCCCCACTCAATGCCGAGCTGATGTTGGACAACAGTCTGGACCTACTTTGCCTAACAGAGACCTGGCATCGGGCGGCGCGGTGGCGCAGTGGTTAGCGCTGACGCCTCACAGCAAGAAGGTCCCGGGTTCGAGTCTCTCGGCTCCGGTGCCTTTCTGTGTGGAGTTTGCATGCTCTCCCCGTGTCCGCGTGGGTTTTCGCCGGGTACTCCGGTTTCCTCCCACAGTCCAAAAGCATGCTCCTGGATAGGTTGATTGGCTCGGAGACTAAAAATTGTCCCGCAATGCCCGGCGATGGACCGGCGTCCCGTCGTCGGGTGTATTCCTGCCTTGCGCCCTGTGTTTCCGGGATAGGCTCCGGCTTCACCGTGACCCTATATAGGATTAAGCGGTTTCAGATAATGAGAGACCTGGCATCATCAAGATGATTCTCACAATGAATCAGGCTCTACTGCGAGACTTTACATTCCATCAGAATGCTCCTGCAAATGGCCGTGGTGGTGGCCTAGCAGTTCTCCACCATGTGTCTGCCGACATCTGACCAATTCCGTCGCCGACCTTCAATTCATTCGAGCAAATATCTCTGGATTGGAGGTTGGCTGAACCTGTGAAGTTGGTGCTGCTCGACCATCCACCTGGAGTCTCCACTTCTTTTATCAATGAAATGTCTGAGCTGCTTTCTAAGAAGTGCTCCAGTGCTGAATGGAACCTGATTATTGGCAATTTCAACATCCGTGTTGACTCTCTAAAGAGCCCTCTTGCAAGGGATCTCATGGCCACTCTGACCTCACTTGGCTTCACTCAACACGTGACCTCTGCCACTCACAGATGCGGCCTTCTCTTGACTTGGTGTGCTCCTGGGGCATATCGGCAACCAAGCTGTCTGTAACTGATCCTGGTTTGTCTGATCATTCCACTTTGTGGTTTGATCTTCAAGTACCGCCTCCCATTTCCATCTCCAAGCACCATATCCAATTTCATAACCTTAATGCCCTCACTCCAGACATATTCGCCGCTACAATCAACAGAACCTCACTCTCCACTTCTGCTCACTCTGCCTCTGATGTGACAGCAGAAACTTACAACAACGTGCTATCAAGCATACGTGATGATCACACGATGTCTCAGACAGAAAACCATCGCCATGGTATACCACTGAACTCCAGGATCTCAAGGCGAATGAACGCAGGGCTGAACGGACTTGGAGAAAATCTGGCCTCACCGTTCACGGTCAAATCTTTAAGGAAGAGCTTCTCCATTATCAGAAGGCACTTGACTGTGCCCATACCAACCAGCTTTCCAGCATTCTGGCTGATACCTTCAACAAGCCCAAGTTTATTTTCTCGACCATTAATCAGCTCCTTTGTCCCACCAGTCACTCAGTCTCACCTTCCTTCACTAATAAAGATCAGGCAGATCAATTGATTCAGTTTTTCTCTGAAAAAACTGAAACCCTTCGTATCTCTACCCAGCCTCAATAACCAACCAATACTTCAATAATTGCTCCTTCACCTTCCTTGGCCTCAACTTCAGAAAATGTCCAAATTAACAGAATCTGAGATCTCCTCTTTTGTTACCACATCTCGGCCCACAAACTGCTACCTGGATCTTTTCCCATCCAAAATCATCCGGGCAAATTGCTAATACCTTGCCTCGTTCATCACAAATCTGTTTAATAACTAACTTCACTCTGGTATCGTTCCCCCACTGTTCAAATGTGCTGCAGTTACCCCCCTGCCTAAAAAAACCTGGCCTCGATTGCAACATCGCTGATAATTATCACCTCATCTCAAATCTACCATTCATCTCTAAGGCCCTTGAACGTGCAGTAGCCGTGCAACTCCAGAAACACCTTCTTAACAATGACCTCCTCGATCCCTTCCAATCTGGGTTCAGATTCGGCCATAGTAGTGAAACTGCTCTGGTCAAAGTAGTTGATGACCTACTCCTCACTGCTAATGAAGGCTCGCCAAGTATTCTTGTCCTCCTGGACCTGAGCGCTGCCTTTGATACTGTTGACCATCTGATGTTACTTGAGAGACTGGAGGGTATGGGGGTCCTGACTGTGCCCTGCATTGGCTGAACTCCTATCTGTCTGACCAGAAGCAGTTTGTCAGCCTCGAAGGACAAAACTCACAGAGATTCATCCTGTTTTGTCTGGAGTTCCTCAGGGTTCAGTTCTCGGCCCACTCCTCTTCAGCATCTACCTACAACCACTTGGCCAATATCCTGCACAGTCTCAATCTCAGCTACCATTGCTACGCCGATGACATCCAAATCTATATCCACGTAAAGTCATCCATCAATGTGTCTGGTCTTTGCATGAAATTGTTGCTGTCAACTGTGAAGGCCTGGCGAAATTAAAATTTTCTAAAACTAAATGGTGACAAAACAGAAGTTGTGCTTGTCGTACCCTCGCAAGCAATTGTCCAAGGCTAAATCTATCCAGTTGATGCTTGATGACCAGACCCTTGAAGTTGCAAAGGCAGTCCGGATTCCAGATGTGACTCTTGATTCCTCACTCACCTTCGAGACACACAGTAACAAGGTGAGGAAGGAAGCCTATTTTTGTCTCAGCAATATAGCCAGACTGCGCAACATCCTGTCACTTGCTGACGCTGAGAAGCAAATACACATCTTCTTTCCTCATGAATTGATTATTGCAATGCACTGCTCCCTGGCACCTCTGCCTACCTGCTTAATCGTCTCTCCACTGGTTACCTGTTGAATACACGATTGAATTCAAGATCCTCCTTCTCATCTGCAAGGCTCCCACTGGCACAGCTCCGACTACATCCATGACCTACTTGGGGCACCCTCCTCAAGGAGAGGAGAGAGAGCCATCGACGCGGCTGTCCCGAGAGAGCCGCTTTTCGAAACAATCATCACAACTTCGAACCTCCAATACAGGCTTGATGTATGTTCCCAGGTCGCACCTCCATTCGATGGGTGACAGAGCCTTCTCAAACGCTGCTCTAAGTCTCTGGATGCCCTTCCACTGGAGATTCGTTCAGCTGAGGCCTTGGGCATCTTCAAATCTCGTCTCAAGACTCACTTGTTCCGTAAAGCTTTAAAGTCCTCCCGCTGGGACTATTGATGTGTTGTCGTACCAAGATGTTGGCTTTTCCGACCTGCGCCTGCTTGGGAACATTTATTCCTTCTTCCGACTTGGACTGTTGATGTGGCTCAGTGAAGCCGTGCCGGGATGTTGGCTCTATTCTGACCTGCGTTTGCTCGGAAACATTTGTTTCTTCCTTGTTTGTTGAAGAATTTTTAATTTTCCACTGACTTTATGTCCTATAATTTATCGCTACTGTTTGTATTTCAGTTGAGCTGTCCTGATGTTGTTGTTGACATGCCGTTCTCTCCACCACTCGGATTTGCAAAGAAAATCCCCGAAAAAAACGTTCCTGATTTTCCGTTCTCTGTCGTTGTTGTGGACGTGCCGTCCTCTCCGCAGCCCTGTGCAGCACTTTGTGACCCTTGGGTGAAAAGCGCTCTATAAATGCTATTATTATTATTTAGCCACGGCACGATGTATCAGGCAATAATCATCAAAAGACCACATTGAAGCTTTTGGATATATAAAAATAACATCACCCATTAACCTTCCGGGGGAAACCGTGCAGTCGGCAGACTTTTGAAATGTACGACTATTTCTAGATCACAAAAGATTACTTATTCTGCAGACTTATACAACACCAAGTGTTTGCAACTAAAGCATGCAGAAGTCTAAAGATGCCTCCAACGTGCAAGGTGAAATGTTGCAAAGGAGTGGAGGAACACTGAACACGGTTACCTAAGAGAGAGCTCTTAAGAATAATTCTCACACATGAACCAATGAAATCCTACATGAATACAATCTGTATGGCGAGTTATTAATGGCATTACAACGTGATAATAACCTTTATACATCAGATCATCTTCACACAAATCATCATGACTGCCTTACACCTAAGAGAGCAAATTTTGGAACAGAGGGACAGCAGCTGCACAAAGATAATAATGTTGAAACTTTTGTCAATCCGCTAACGAAATTTGCATCGTGTACCACTGAGGTGGTTTGTCATGGTATTGCACAAGATCGGTGAGTTTTGGTGGCAGAGGAAGATGGCTCTTAGTTGTGGCTGAAAACCGAACTTGGGTTTGCCGGTTGGATGGTACAATGCTCTTACGGTCTAACCACTAAGTCAATTCTCCACCCCAACTTAAGAGCAGGGTTTTTGCAATGTAATTCAAGAAACAAAATTCAGAAACATGTGACACTTTCAACCGACACGCTGGCACGATTAATTCTGAAAGTTAATCGTGCAACATCAATACACTGTTCAACATATCAACAGAGATGACTGCTTTCCAAATCTATTCTTTCGTGATATTCGTGTCGATCGCTTCCCCTTTCTCTGTCGGGACGTTTCACCTCCCACATTGGAGGCCTCAGGTGTTTTGAGATGTGGGAGGTCAAACATCATGAAGGAGAGAGGAGCAGTGCTCGACACGGCTCTCATGCATCCTACATCAGTACAATATAAACACTAACTCTAGAATTCGAGCAATGAAACTGTAAATACCTGTCTCAGAGCACATTCGTGCTGGTACTGTGTTGGTTGGAATCTGGGCTGCTGGGTCACCATCGAACATCTTCTCGATCTTCTCCACATCACCATCACTCAGGGTATGGCCACCTCCAAAGTGACGCATGTTACTCGTGTCTCTGGGCATCAAGGTGGGGCTGTGCTCATCTTTAGAGCCAGCAAACCTAGGGCAGAGGGGCATGATAATACACTTCATTCAGGACCGTTCTTACAGAACTGCCATTTTAATTGCCTCAAACGCTGAAACCACTTTTGTAATGCACAAGGACTGAAGTATGGTCAAGCCTTCACATTAGTTCTGGATCTGCCAACATGGTGTTTGTTGGGATGATAGAAAAGTGGTGCTAACCATCTGTAGTGCCATGGATTTCACAATCGACACCCAACAACAGTGTAGAGGCCTGTATCGGTGCACCTCGAGCCCACGCTATGGGTTTTCGACCAGAACCCCCATGAAGGTGGAGATCAAAGCCAAGGTTTTCCCCAAGTTGTGGAACTTGGTCCAGCCGGGGACACCACCAAGGGCCAGGTTCAAAGCACAATCGTGTTTTGAACCAGAGGAGCTGCCATATTAGAGAAGACGACTGACCAATGAGGGAGAGAGACGGGGTCTTCCGGGAAGGAGGTGAGAGG
>JAZEWT010000001.1:3759531-3787965 GCA_036362905.1 Mordacia mordax
CTCCTCACCCTGGACTGGGTGAAGGCAGCTCTAGTGAGGAGTCTCCTCCTCACCCTGGTCTGGGAGAGGGAAGCTGTAGTGAGGAGTCTGCTCCTCACCATGGTCTGGGTGAAGGCAGCTCTAGTGAGGAGTCTCCTCCTCACCATGGTCTGGGAGAGGGAAGCTCTAGTGAGGAGTCTCCTCCTCACCCTGGACTGGGTGAAGGCAGCTCTAGTGAGGAGTCTCCTCCTCACCCTGGACTGGGTGAAGGCAGCTCTAGTGAGGAGTCTGCTCCTAACCATGGTCTGGGAGAAGGCAGCTCTAGTGAGGAGTCTCCTCCTCACCATGGTGTGGGTGAAGGCAGCTCTAGTGAGGAGTCTCCTCCTCACCATGTTCTAGTTGAAGGCAGCTCCAGCCAGACACATGTATTCTTTGAATCCATCACCAGTGCTGCGTGTGCTTTCTCCCGAGTCACCGTGCACAGTGCTGTTGGCTTCACACTGAACGCTGGCGCTGTGTGAGCAGGAGCTGGTCCTTCCTGGGCAAGAAGGGAGGAGCCCAGTCCCTGTCGCTGGAGCCCGGCAAGGTGGACAAGGGCACGGTGCTGCACGAGCTCATGCACGTGCTCGGCTTCCACCACGAGCACTGCCGGCACGACCGTGACCAGCACGTACACATCCAGGAGGACAACGTCAAGGAGGGTGCGTTCGTTGACTGCGTTCACTCGTGCCTCTTGCAGAGCAGCGAGCGGCGACACACGGAGATGTCTTCGTCATTTCAACTGCTTGTACAGCCAATAGACTGCTTGGGGATTCCTCAGGAGAGGCTTCACCAGTTGTGTAGTTGGGAAAGGAAACATTTTACGCTTGGAAATGTTAATTAGTTACGGTTTGCACTGACATTCAATCTGAGAATACACTTTCACAGTATGGATGCATTGAGTGTATTTACATGTTCATTCATGTCTGTCAATGATGTGTTTTAATTAACATGCAAGTTAACAATTGTGAAAATGGAATACGGAATTCAAATGGTTAGGTGATCATGAGAAACGTACTTTTATTGCGATGGAAATTGTTCATGGAACTGTAATTCGCTGGTGTCATGACAATGCAGCGGTAATGTCCACGCCTCACAGACAGAAGTTCCTGCATGAAGCAGTTCGATTCCTGCCTCGGGCGTTTTTCTCTGCAGAGATTGTGGTCTACTCCCGGTTCTGCATGCATTTCCTCTGGGTTCTCTAGTTTCCTCCCATAATTAAAAATCACCCATTAATTTACTGATCACATCATTATCCAGTTAGAGTGTCTGGAAAATGTTGGCGCAGGCTAACTACGCGGCTGCCGTCAACCTCGCCACCTCCATGTGTAGCTATTTGTAACCAGGCAATCATTTCACAATCATAATCTCGAGGGTCGAATTGTGGTTCGGGGTCAACTCAGCTCATCAACCCTCTGTGGATGATAATACATGCACCAGCTAGAGGGTAGTCAGCAGTGATTATCCCATGTAAAGTATGATCCCATGACATCATGAGATTCGCAGAGGGCAGCCAATAGGGACGAGCATTGCTCCGAGCATGGGACGCTATTAATTTGGGACACCAGTGGTGAGCAAGTAACCAAACAACAGGCTTGCATTTCCTCCTAATTACCTTGCGCTGGGCAAGCCAATGAGTTTAACGATGTCAAGGGGATTTACAGGCAAAGTGATTTATAACGAAATGTTTTTTTTGATGTAGAAATAGAGCACAAGTGCATTTTGAGTAACGAACTGTCAGTAAGGTGAGCACTGTACTCGCAGATGATCTGTGCCAGTTCAAACGCATGGAAGACCGTGAAAGTGACTATGGGCTGCCCTACGACTACATCTCAATCACCCACTACAGCAGGTACGCATCGAGTGCCTGTTGAACGCTGCTGCCTGTAACTGACATTCACGTTACCCGGCACCCAGGCCTTCCCTTGAGTAACAGTATTAAGCCGTTACAGCAGTTGTGCTGTACTACAGTGTTACTAGAACCTGGCCAAGTTGTTCTCTGCTCATGCTCGCGAGTGTTGCTGGCTCTGCAGCCACGAATGCGGTTTAGAGAATAATAACAACAGGAATGGCTAATGGCGCTTTGAGGCAGAACTCCACTCTCCACTGTTTAAGATTTTCCCTTTATATAAAAAAGTTGTACAACAACGATAATGTAGCATTGTCCCTGCTAGGTGGAGTGGTGGAACAGTGTATGGTGCACTTTATGTAATGATGTAGGTTTTCACAGCTCGATGTATGACGAATGCTTCGAAAAGCTACTCTCTCAGGACAGCTGCGCCGATCGCTCCCCCTCTCTCTCTTTCTCCATCGCGACGTTTCGCCTCGCACGTTAGAGAAATGTCCCAAGAGATCAGCTTTTCGAAGCAAATCGTGGTGCACTATCAGTGCTGCAGTCAGAGTTCAGTTTCTAGTCATGATTACGTCACTTGCATGAGTTCTTCTTCTCCAAACCACACTGACGACAATTAACTAAATACAAATACAATAATGTAATATAAATAAATGAAAGCTTCGTCGATCAGCAAAGTGCAGTGGAATGATCGTTGATTGTTCCTTGAATGCGGCGGTGTGAAGGTACGCAGCGTCGCTGGACGGTGTCAGCCCGACCATCGTTCCTGCCAGGGATGGGAAGACTCCCGTGGGTCAGCGCAGCTTCCTCAGTCCTCTCGATGTCCTCAAAGTGCACCGCAAGTACCACGGGGTGAGCTGCGCTCTGCTGCCCATGGCTCTCTGCTGCCCATGGCTCTGTGCTGCCCATGGCTCTGTGCTGCCCATGGCTCTGTACTGTCCATGGCTCTGTGCTGCCCATGGCTCTGTGCTGCCCATGGCTCTCTGCTGTCCATGACTCTGTGCTGCGCATGGCTCTGTGCTGCCCATGGCTCTGTGCTGCCCATGGCTCTGTGCTGTCCATGGCTCTGTGCTGCCCATGGCTCTGTTCTGTCCATGGCTCTGTACTGCCCATGGCTCTGTGCTGCGCATGGCTCTGTCCTGCCCATGGCTCTGTACTGCCCATGGCTCTGTGCTGTCCATGACTCTGTACTGCCCATGGCTCTGTACTGCCCATGGCTCTCTGCTGCCCATGGCTCTCTACTGCCCATGGCTCTGTGCTGCCCATGGCTCTGTGCTGCCCATGGCTCTGTGCTGCCCATGGCTCTCTGCTGCCCATGGCTCTGTACTGCCCATGGCTCTGTACTGCGTGCCGTGCTCCGTCACATGAGCGACTGCTACATCACGGCCGATTGTGCAGTCGTAGACAGAGTCGTTTTCCGATGCTTAGTGGTGGGAAAACTCCACATTCCCATGGTGGGTGTTTGTCTGTCCACTATTGCTTTTCAATAAAGTCGTACTCCTTTTGTCAGCCTTCGAGCGAGAAGAGCCCAAATTGAAGCGTAATCAGGGAACGAATTGTTTCTGTGAGCTCACGGTCAGAGTGAGTTCCATGGGTTCACGAAGCTCCGGGTCACAAGCTTGAACTCACCGTGCTACCCGGTGATGAACTTCTCCTGTGATATCAAGGGTGACACTGATATAGTGTACATTACTTCAGCACCAGGGCATGTATATTCTCCAACTGATGAGGATGTTTCCCTCATTATAAGAGACAGCTGTGCTGTAATGCTGCTCAAATGTTGTTTCATTTCGATTCAGCATAAGAGCACAATCAGAGCTAATCATATAAATGATTATGCAACTTGCGTTGCATCGATTGTGTATAACGGTGGTATAATGTGTCTCATCGTTAGCAGATTGGACTATGTGTTATTGATGATAATTGAGGGTAGATCACAGGAGATGTTATTGAAAGGTATTTGACCGATGATTAATCCACAATTCTTACATAAAATATGGTGCATGCACAATGTTCAGGAGAATCGTTTATATTGCTACAGCTGAATGGACAGTGGCTGATGAAGAGGTAAACTATAACTCGTACACGTTCTCTTATTTTCTTAGCCTGCCGCGGAGGCTGGTGGATCAGACAAGGAGCTGGAAAGAGCCATCCGAGAGGTGGGTACAGTACAGCAGTGGATGCACGATCTCACAGCACAGGATCGTCAGACAGCTACAAGTATCGATGTAGGTTTTCATGGCTCGATGCAAGATGATTGCTTAGAAAAGCTGCTGTCTCGGGACAATCGCGTCGATCGCTCCCTCTCTCTACCACGCGACGTTTCCCCAGGCGCCTGAGGACGCCTCTAACGCGTGAGGCGAAACGTCGCGGGTGGAAAGAGGGAGCGATCGACGCGGCTGTCCCGAGACAGCAGCTTTTCGAAGCAATCATCTGCGACATGTATCGTCCACCGAGGCACCGAGTATCTGCCACAGACAATCCTTCCAGTGGTTCCAGTGAAATAACCATTAATGACGGAAGGATTTCATTCCCGGTTTACCTTGTCGATGAAATCTTTCAACGTGACAGTAACGTTTCTAAATGTACGAACCAAAATGTACATATTGATGAACCATCTGTGTAAGGATAAGGAAGTGATACCAATCAGCTGGTAGGTAACCCTACCTACCGGTAGCGATGAGAAATCCTCATCTGAGCACTGGAGGGAGATGTCTGCAGGGACTCCTCATGAGTCAGGAACGTATGCACCACCTGGTGGCAAGAGATGAGAATTCAACAGCAGGCTTGTGCCCTGGCTGGTCCCCGCCATAGCCACGTGGGCATCTTTAAATCTCGTCTCAAGACTAACTCGTTCCGTAAGGCTTTGAAGTCCTCTGGCTGGGACTGTTGATGCTGCTCGCTGTTGTCGTGCTTGGACGATGGCTCACTGTTGACCTGTACCTGCTCAGGAACACGTATCCCTTCCTTTATTCGTTAAACAATACTTTTATTTGTTATTTTATGTTCGTCATTGATTTATAGTCATTATTTTACTTTATCTACTCTAATGTTGTTTTGACGTGCCGTTCTCTCTGTGCAGCGCTTTGTGACCCTCGAGTGAAAAGCTCTCGTGTAGCGCAACTGTTATTGTTATTATTTACACAAGTTGTTCAGAACCACACGTGGAGCCACCACATCGTGACTGAGCATGGGAACAGCTATGTGCAGACACCACAAAACACTTTAATACAGTGTTCATTGGGTGGCCTAATGAAGACGATGCAATTTGGGCACCAGCTATTTTGTCGAATGAGACTAAGTCCCCAAAACTACTGAGTACACACTGTATGTGTATGCTATTTGTGTATGCTTTTACTAAGCATGTGCTATGCATCAGATGTGTACGCACGCGTGTTGTATATTGCCTGTCACAGCTGTGCACATTGCTATGTGTTTAATTCATAGTGTGAATTATAAGCAGTGATGCTGTCCTATTGGAGAAACATTAGGAGCAGTTGTATCGACTTTAGAGCAGCTATAGAGCATAGATGGATTACGGAGATGGAAAGATATGGTCTCATCAGAGGGATTGGCTATGATTAACGTGTGATGTAGTTTAAAATGAAGAGAGTTTTTTGCCGAGTGTGTCAGATGAATTAAAATAACTTGTCGATGTGTGGTGGTGGTCGCGCAGTCCAGTATATCCAGACTCACACCGCTTGTCGTGTTTTTTCCCAGACGGAAGCACTCATGGAGACAGTGGAGGAGCTGCCCTCGGAGGTCTGTGCTGGTTCAGCCACACCAGTCCATCTCCATTGAGCAGTCTCGTGTTCTAAAGGAGTAGCACGCACAGTTTACTACTATTGCAGTGTTCTCTTCCTCTGATACTGCACGATATTAGTCACCGCACATGCACCGAATGTTAAGTCGTTTCAGACCATACAGTAAACCCTTACTTGCGTTTAGATATTGTCTGGAAACGGGCGCAAATCTCCAAAATTGCGAGGACTCGTACGGACTTTTCTTTTATGGGCCAATTTGTGAGCTACACAATAGCGGTATGTGTGATTGAGAATGGGATTCGAACTGAACAAGGACTGCGGGATGTGAGGGATGGTAGATGCGAGACGCACAGTGATGCTGGAAGCTGCGCGCACTAGTTCGTCTGCGTGCTTCACTACAGTAGGAATACAGTACCGTACCCGGGAGTTCGTGAAACTGTAAACGTTAAGAACGCAAAAGTTAAGGGTTTTCTGTTTGTACGGTGAAAGGCCATCGCACAAATCATCACCAATTAAAATGGTTTTCCTTTCCATGAATGCAGATCTACTGACAAACGTGTTGAGAATTGGTTACGTGTGCACCACAACCAATTCAGCATCACCAAATCACACGTTTAGTACTTTACACCGTTCCACTCTGGTAACACGGTAGTTTAAACTCCGATTATTCTTTGCCGATGGCACACATAGAGTTTTAATACTCTAGTATTCTATAAGTGGAAAACAGCGATTAGTTATATTACGGAATTTTCCAGGATTTAGATTTTCATTTTCTGAACCGATACCAACATTTTTTTTATTGAAAACAAAGAGGATGTGCGACCTTACTGGGATTGGCAACATTTGTAAATGAGATTTTTGAATTTTATAAAATAAATTCATGGAAATTCGAAAAATATGTCCCTATGTAAATCGTTGATAATATGCAGTTTGTAAGTTTCGAGACAGCTTTAAAAGTTAGATTGGTATTTGAAGAGGTTCCACAAAGCTGTATTAACAGCGGTGTTCAACCTAAATAAAAGAGCTATTTTAAAGGTAAATCAAGCTCTTTGAGCAAATGGATGCCTTTGGAACAGTTCGTCATTTACAAGGTCATCAAATAAGACACTAGCTTGAATTGGCCATATTTATTTAAATAGTTCACTTAGAGCACTGGTTATGACATCACAACCCCAATGAATCACGGGATATTATATCAATGTGAAAATATTCACGGCCTGCGATACATGTGTATCCACTACCATCTACAGATGTCTGCTGAAATGCTCCTTAGCTTGAGCAAGCGTTGCTTTAGTGATGCTCCGCACAGCAGCTCTGATTTATGCATTCAGTTGTTCAACCATATGTGGATTATTCCTGTACACAGCGGTTAGAATTTCCAAATGAATTACTGTAAGTGAAATCCTTTAATACATAGAGGCAATTTGCACCAGATGGTTTTTTTATGACCCTGTCAGTTTAAAATAGCTGTGAAGTGTTGAAGCGTCTCCAACAGCAGCGCAGTGTTTTAGAGTTCTCTCTACCGGGTGACTGTGATGCACGTCTGTAATCCAGCTGTGGAGGTGGGGGTAGATGGATCCACATATGTTGTGAACTCGCTTCCTGTGGGTGCTCAGATGCCATACCCTGGCTTGAGAACATGGTACAGGAAATGTGTGTGAATAACGCCGCATGAAAAGGATATATTGTTTTGTGGATTCACTGTGTCGGGTTTTTATTAACACGGAAACGTGTGTTCTCTTTTTTAGCTTTTGGAAGCCCTGGGCAAAGAATCACAAGGTATCATTACAGTTGTTGATGTGTTATGTGTATGTGTCATATGAGCAGATGTTTTGTGTGCAGGTGATTAATACTCAGATTATGCTATAATGCCCAGATGTGTGTGCTGACAGTTACTGATTATCCTATTGTAATCTAATCCATGAACAGAGTCGGAAATGAAGATTAAAATGAATGAAATGGCCCGAGTTTTTAATGACTTGAAGAAACGATCCAGGTATGATTTCTTGCACCAGTCAGCACGTGTTCCAGGTGTAAGCAATGAACAGAGCTCGGAGCAGCTTCAATATTGAGCAGAGACTAGACGACTATGTGACGATGTCACAGAGGTTCTCACGGGTAGTTTCACACTCTACCTTATATGCTATGATCAATATATCATAGTCATGATGTAATTTAACAGCAGTGTTACGGGTGTCACAATCACCAAGAAAATAATTCGAACGAACAGTGCATATCCCGTTGGAAAGTGGGATTCAGATGTATCCTGCGTTCTAAATGTGTGGCACCGTTAAGGGGATGTCGTGATATGTCAGGGTTACCCATTCATGTTGAGAGCTTTGTGAGAATGAAGTAGTCGTCTAGAGATCGACCTCTACGTATCTTCAGAAACGGCTAATCTCACACAAGCAAACATTGCTTCTAAAACTCACATTAAACACCTGGATATTATGATCAGCTGCAACATTGTCTGAGTGATGATAAAAAGTATATGTTTTGGAGTGTCGTTTATAATTACGGTCATGATCTAAATGTATTTTCAGCTTTGACAACAACACAGTGCACATGCTGAGCAGTCTGCATGAGACGCTGACCATTGCCAAATACAATTTGGAGGAGAGGGTGGCACTGAAGACATTCTTTATCAAGGCTGGTGGCCCAGGTGTGTGGATTGCAATAGTTATGTGGTTGTTCCCGTGAACTAGTGAATTACATTTGGTTAGAAATTCAGTGTGTTTGTACATCACATTTACACCAATTACCTCTGTTATAGAAAAATGTCTGCTTAAGTAATAGCGCATAAGTCAATCTCCTTATTTAGTTCATAAGAAAATAATGTGTTAATGTGTAGTTGACATGTTACGTGGTATAATTTACCAACAATATTATCACTAAATACATTTTTGTGAATTAACATGCTCGCCAGTATTCTATTTTAGTTGTCATTTCGTTCTTAGAAGTCTTGCAAAATAAATAAATTAAGCATTCATTGTATGAAGAGCCAATTCTTCCCACGGACTCCCATCAAAAGGTTATATCACAAAATTTCCTAATACATCACCCAGTAAAAGCAGCATTCAGTATTTTTCAATGTTTTACCATAAAACTATGTAATGATAAAAAATGGTGTCAACAAATGTTTATATTTGTAATTAGGGTAGCTTATAAGAGGTCTCCTTTTACAACGTGAGGTTATGGAAAATGTATGCAAGTAATACACTTTGCAGTGGGCGGCGCAGTGGCCCAGTGGTTAGCGCTGACGCCTCACAGCAAGAAGGTCCTGGGCTCGAATCTCTCGGCTCGGGTGCCTTTCTGTGTGGAGTTTGCATGCTCTCCCCATGTCCGCGTGGGTTTTCGCCGGGTACTCTGGTTTCCTCCCACAGTCCAAAAGCATGCTCCTGGATAGGTTGATTGGCTCACAGACTAAAATTGTCCCGCAATGCCCGGGGATGGACTGGCGTCCCGTCGTCGGGTGTATTCCTGCCTTACGCCCTGTGTTTCCGGGATAGGCTCCGGCTCACCGTGACCCTATATAGGATTAAGCGGTTTCAGATAATGAGACACTTTGCAGTGAAGATCATTTATGGATTTAAAATAATATTTTGATGAGGGGTTGGTAATTTTACATATAACCGAACGTCAGACAGTGTTTAGTGAAATTCGTTCAGAGAACAGCAGTCGCACATGGTGTCGCTGCGCCTGATGCCTCTCTTTCTCACAGAGTTGTTTGAGAAGATAAGGAAGTCTCCGTGCTCAGATGGCTCAGAGTTTGCCCTGCACACCGTGATCAAGCTCATTCTGGATGTCATGACCGTGGTGGCAGCTGCACAGCAGGGTTTGTCCCATCTGCTTCCACAAGGAGCAGTATTTCGCTTCGATCTTCACTCTCCCACGCACGTGGTCTTAGTGACCACTCTCGGGTTCACTGTTTTGGAGCTGCAAAGTTTCTTAGGAACAAAATATCCAAACTTTAAAGATATTTTTGTTAGTTTTGCAGGTCAAAAAGTAAAATTGTTTTGTGGTAGAAATACCAGTTATCATTCTAGTATTTCTCTAAATACTATCCATTCATTATCTCCTTCAGCCATATGTCTACTGCTGAAGGCCCCCCAGATTTCTCCATCCCTGGTGGTCCTGTGATGCTACAGGCCACGTCATTCCTACACATGAACCAACGTTGCTGCTCCATCTCCACAGTGGGAATCCTCTAAAGCGTTTTCTAATTTGGCTGCCACTCAGTCATCAGCCTCCTAATTCTACAGCCACTCATTCTGTGTGAAAATTGTTTTCATGTTAACATGGTTAACGTCATCGGATCAGCTCCTTGAACCTAGTTAAGGGTAATATTGGAACTGGTCCTAGCCCTCATCCAGTTGCTGACAATGACGAGCGTAGAGCTGCAGAGAGAATGGCACGCGTCAACAAGAACGGTATTAGAGTGTAAAAATCAGCATCAATTAAAAATATTGGGCTTATATATATATATAACTTCCACGAATGAAAAGTGTGGGTATATCTTTATCCAACTGGTAAAGGGCTGTGTTTAATATATATGTAACTGTTAATTATTCAATGTTGTAAATGTATATTGGAATTTTAACGTTGTAAAATTAAGAATGGCATTGTTGAAGTTTCGTAGAGAAATAGTGCTTGCTTGTGTTTGAGACATCACAGTGGTGTTTGTGTTTTCTAGGCCTGGATATGAAGGAGAAACTGGAGCCAGTGAGGGAGATGATTGAGGACCTGAAGACGCTGTTCAGGTGAGGAGTCGGTGGCTGGAGCAGGAGGTCCTCTGTGCCCTGTTGTTACAGCGATGGTTACAGGGATTACAGTGATGGTTACAGGGATTACAGTGATGGTTACAGTGATAATTACAGTGATGATTACAGTGATGGTTACAGTGATGGTTACAGTGATAATTACAGTGATGGTTACAGGGATTACAGTGATGGTTACAGTGATAATTACAGTGATAATTACAGTGATGATTACAGTGATGATTACAGTGATTACAGTGATGGTTACAGGGATTACAGTGATGGTTACAGTGATGGTTAGTGATTACAGTGATGGTTACAGGGATTACAGTGATGGTTACAGTGATGATTACAGGGATTACAGTGATGGTTACAGTGATGATTACAGTGATTACAGTGATGGTTACAGGGATTACAGTGATGGTTACAGTGATGATTACAGGGATTACAGTGATGGTTACAGGGATTACAGTGATGGTTACAGGGATTACAGCGATGGTTGCAGTGATGGTTACAGTGATTATAGTGATGGTTACAGTGATTACAGTGATGATTACAGTGATGGTTACGTGATGGTTACAGGGATTACAGTGATGGTTACAGGGATTACAGTGATGATTACAGTGATGGTTACAGTGATTACAGTGATGATTACAGTGATAATTACAGTGATGATTACAGTGATGGTTACAGTGATGATTACAGTGATAATTACAGTGATGGTTACAGTGATTATTACAGTGACGATTACAGTGACGATTACAGTGACGATTACAGTGACGATTACAGTGATGATTACAGTGATAATCACAGTGATGATTACAGTGATGATTACAGTGATAATCACAGTGATGATTACAGTGATGATTACAGTGATGGTTACAGTGATGATTACAGTGATTACAGTGATTGTTACAGTGATTACAGTGATGGTTACAGGGATTACAGTGATGGTTACAGTGATGATTACAGGGATTACAGTGATGATTACAGTGATGATTACAGTGATGATTACAGTGACGATTACAGTGACGATTACAGTGATGATTACAGTGATAATCACAGTGATGATAACAGTGATGGTTACAGTGATGGTTACAGTGATGATTACAGTGATAATCACAGTGATGATTACAGTGATGATTACAGTGATAATTACAGTGATGTTACAGTGATGATTACAGTGATGATTACAGGGATTACAGTGATGATTACAGTGATGATTACAGTGACGATTACAGTGACGATTACAGTGATGATTACAGTGATAATCACAGTGATGATTACAGTGATGGTTACAGTGATGATTACAGTGATAATCACAGTGATGATTACAGTGATGATTACAGTGATAATTACAGTGATGTTACAGTGATGATTACAGTGATAATCACAGTGATAATCACAGTGGCCTCCTTCAGACTTTCATAATCCAGCATTGTTCTCTTAACCTTAGTCTTGTGAATGAGCAAGTGTAGTAAAATGTAAAGCCATCTTTGCTATGGTATTACAATAACTAACACCATAGCTGACATTTGTATAGAATGCAAAAAAAAACCCACGTTATTTTATCTCTGTAAAGATCACCATTTTTGATGCAATAGTTTTTGCTCACGTAACTACATTTTTCGTTCCTGGCAATCTTAACCATGCATCAACACTCAAAATACTTTAAACTAAACTTTGACTTTAAAACAGGATGGGGCAAGTTTGTCAACTTTACGCGAGTTATGCATCACATGAAGCACCAGATTTAACATTGCCTAACTGCATGCGTGATTATATCAGCCATAGGCCTCCTGTGCAGTCTGCACTCTTGTGTGAGGCATGTGGTACTCTCTCACTAAACGAAGGTCACACATTAACAAAGCTATACCTAGAATGATCCACACATTCGTGGGTAGGCTGTACGAACTTCATTGCATAGACACAGTCCAGATTTTAAAAAAAACCTCTCTTAGACCACATGTGGCATGTGTGCGCACACATGCCACATCTCTGGGCAAGGCTGGAAAGTGTTCAGTTTACATATTCCGTATAATGTGCAATTTAACACATCTTGCTTCGAGCCCGCAGTGGAGAAGTCCACTGCGAACACCAGCGGCGCTGACCTCCTCTCGTCAGCGTCGCTGCTTCAAGTTGAGCCGAACACAAATCAGCGACATCATACGGACGGTGAAGAAACGTAAACAGGCTTGGGCAGAACGCGCCGCGAGTTGGAGGAGAAACCGTGTCCACCAGGGTGACCGCTGTTGAGATGGATAACTAAGCGTTATCTGTGCGCAGCATTGCCGTTTAACGTCTTTGAATCCCTTTCCACCGACAGATTTGACTACTCAACAGTGCAGACTCTGAACAGACTGGTGGAGGTGATGACATTCGACAGCACAAAGAGTGAAAAGATCGCCATGAAAACACTCTTTGTGCAGAATGGTGGTGCAGGTGAGTGCTGACTGACTCTTTTTTGCAGGCTTGAGATAGATCTCATCACAACTGGTGGTTAACGTTGGACATTGCACGTGATTTGGACATAAACATGAAGTCTGAGGATGAGAATGAATGAAGTGAATGATTCTGCTCATTCATCATCTCATAACATCTTTGCGGTTCCCAGAACTTTTGAAGAAGATGCAGGAGACTCCCTCTCCAGACAACTCAGAGGCTTCAATCCAGATGGTGACTGAGCTCTTGTTTGAGATCCTGATGAGTTTCACAAAAGAAGTTGGTAAGAAAAACGTCACGTTTGATCGTCTTCAGTTTGCTGGTTAAGCACAGGTTCTTCCTTCAAGATGCCCGAGCCCTCTTTGATCTGATGATTTTCATTTAATTTTGACATGAAGTACAGTTTTAGGACATCAAGCAGCACCTCCCTCTTCTTCCCTATTTATCTTTTCTTCAGCAACCTTCTCGAGTTTCCTTCAGCGAGCCTTCCTCTCTGACAGCATGTTTCATCCACGACTCTGGCTTTCTCTGAATTCTTCAAATGTGATTTATTTCCTAGAGAACCGGCTCTAACACTTAATTGTTGTGATATCTTGCCATCCAGCTGATTTTGTACATTTGATATCATGCCCATATCTTAAAACTTTTCAGTCTTTCTCCGTGTCCATGTCCCTGATGAATATAACATTTCTCTTTTTCAGTTCCCTGCTCATCGGTCCAGCTCACTTATATTATCTGTAGTCCATCCGCACTGATATATGACCCAATTCTTCCTTGGTGTGTGTTTAATATTTTATTTTACTATTTCAGAATCTAATAATTGCTTACCAAAGCTGTTGCCTCGAGATAGCCGTGTCGAGTGCTCCCCCTCTCCCCTTCACAACGTTTCGCCTCCCACGTTGTACCATTCAAGTCACCAACCAGCATCTGTAGTCCTTCATAACCGGCCCTTCGGGCAATGCAGCCCTCACACCTGAGTGACTACCCTTTGGTCCCAAACATTCTCTCCTTCAACTCATCATTTACGTTTTCCTGTTCATAGATGTTCACAAACAATGTCTCAACCGCTTCCCTTGATTCCTGGTTCTGGCTGTCCAGCTGTGACTCCTACCATCACCAAGTGCCAAATCCAATTTAGAAACCTTAATACCCTCACTCCAGACATATTCACCGCAGACGTTAATAGTACTTCACACTCTGCCTCGGCTCACTCTGCCTCTGATGCAACAGTATAAACTTACAACAACGTGCTATTAAGTATACGGGATAATTTGGCCCCATTTAAGATCACGCTATGTCTCAGGCACAAAACCATCCCCCTGGTATACTGCTAAACTCCGGGTATCTCAAGGCGAATGCACTCAGGGCCAAATGAACGTACTTGGAGAAAATCTGGCCACAACGTTCATGGCCAAATATTTAAGGAATAGCTAATCTGTTACCGGAAGGTACTTGACTGGGCCCGTACCAGCCATTTTTCCAGTATTCTGGCTGATACCTCCGACAAGCCCAAGATTCTTTTCTCGACCATTAATCAGCTCCTTTGTCACTTGCCTCACCTCCCTTCACTAATAAAGATCAGACAGATCAGTTGGTTCAGTTTTTCTAAAAAAAAACTGAACACCATCGTATCTATACCCAGCCTCAATCACCAACCAACACCTCGATAAATGTTCCTCCACCTTTTTTGACTCCAAAACTCCTGGAATTTTACAGCTTAATGGAATCCGAGATCTCCTCTTTAGTTACCAGATCTCAGCCCACAAACTACTCTCTGGATCCTTTCCAATCCAAAATCATCCGGGCAAATGTAAAATTCCTTGCCACGTTCGTCACTAATCTGTTAAATAACTCACTTCACTCTGGTATCGTTCCCCCCACTCTTCAAATGTGTCGCAGTTAGCCCCTCTGCTTAAGAAACCTGGCCTCGATCGCAACTTCCCTGATAATTATCACCCCATCTCAAATCTACCATTCATCTCTAAGGTCCTTGAACGTGCCGTAGCCACACAACTCCAAAAACATGTTCTTAACAATGACCTCCTCAATCCCTTCCAATCTGGGTTCAGATTTGGCCATAGTACTGAAACTGCTCTGGTAAAAGTAGTTGATGACCTCGTTGCTGCTGATGAAGGTTTGCCAAGAATTCTTCTCCTCCTGGCCCTTAGCACTGCCTTAGATACCGTTGACCACCCTAAAACCAGTAGAAAGAGGACAAATCCCACCACCAGTTATTAGTAATACAACAAAAGCTATTATACAATAGTTGTATGTAAAAATAAAGTTATATTTGAGAAAAATATGAGGCATGTATAAAAACAGCCTAGCATCTAAAGCATATCTACACAGAGCCACGTATTAAACCACAAGCTCTATAATCATAAGAGTAGCATTCATATAAAGATAAAGCTTTTGGAGGCAATTGTTTGCCAGATATAAAGGCTTCATTGCTCCTTTGAGTGGCAATTCCACGGACCAAATCTTGGCATTGCCATCCCAACACGCACTGATTGCAGTGCAAAGTGAAATGACAAGCTGTAGCCAACCCTGCCGCACAGCGCTAAGTTCGTTGCTATAGCAAAGAATTCTCTTGGAGAAATAACTACAAAATAACTCATATGAACACTCAAACCAGCGGTACTCGCACACATATACATTAGGGAATTCACCTGCAATTCAGTGTGTGCTTTCTGGGTAATAGAGCTAATGTTGTAAACGTCCGTTGTAAACACATAGTACCAAGTCTAGGTGGAATTTTTATTGCCATTCTGGAACCTCATCGGCTGCAGAACTAACGTTTATCGTCTCTCCGGGTGCGTGTTGGCAACGTGACTGCGGTCCTCTCCGTCACTGTGTGAACCTCCCAATGGAGACTGAACGGCGAGCTCTCACTCACAGTCGCAGCCATAATTACAACCTTGTTAGCACTGTTTTACATCACAATAGATCATACTGTAAAATGTTGAATTATACAAGTAGTGATTATGATGGCAATGCAGTGGTGCCTGTGTGAGTTTAATATGGATGGTATCAGCAGTAGCAATAATCACAACAGCAATACCATTCTTCTGCCACACAGCAGCAACACTACCGTAAACATTACAACCATAGCAGTGGGCTAGTAATTACGTAATAAAATTCCTCTATCGGGATATTGACACGTTATGTGCCATAGCGCGTTTATACAACTACCCGTATAATGCAGTTGACCTGTTTGCGGTCCATCCTGACAGTACGTTCATTCATTTGTTTCCTCGTTTCATTTGCTCCAATGAGAATTGCTTTCCATCGTTATTTTTTCGGGATAGCTGTGTCGACCATTCCCTCGCTGCTTTGACACTGCTATCCCGAAAGAACAGTAATAGAAAGCAATTCTCGTACATCGAGCCTTGATAATAAGTAATTTACTACATCTTCAAATGTGCCAGTTTTGTGTGTCTGACATTAAACACTGCAATCAGAAGTTTAATAAGAAAAATGGAAAAACAGATGTAAACATTTATCTCATCTCATTGTCAGAACCGCTTAATCCTGTACAAGGTCACGGTGAGCCGGAGCCTATCCCGGCAGACACGGCGCAAGGCAGGGATATACCCACGATGGGACGCCAGTTCATCATCAAGCACTGAGGGCTATTTAGTCTGCAAGCCAATTAACCTATGCAGCAGCATGTTTTTGGACTGTGGGAGGGAAACCGGAGTGCCCGGCAAAAACCCACGCGGACAGGGGGAGAGAACTCGCAAACTCCACACAGAAAGGCACCCGAGCCGAGATTCGAACCCGGGTATTCTTGCTGTGAGGAGGCGACAGCGCTACCCGCTGGGCCACCGTGCCACCCTGTAAACATTTATATCTATGCATATTTTCCAAGTTGTATGTGACTGCAGACTGCATTGCTTCCTGTTATGTTGAAATAAACAATACAAATCATTTGTTGTATTTTACGTTGTTTTACAGATTCAGAATGGGATGAAAGTGTGATTGCACCCATTATACAACTCATAACTCATCTGAAGACGGAATATTGGTGAGTATCAGCCCAACAAATGGTCATTTCAAAGTTTTAAAACCTAACATGTCCAACTCATACTCTAGTGTCCCTGTTATACAAGAGCTTCATTAGTATTTTAAAATAAAATAAAAATTCACGTCAGCAGCACAGTCGAGCGTCTGCTGAATGAAGGCCTCTCCCTGCGGCCACCATTTCTAAGTCTTGCAGAACAGCAGTCGTGGAAGCCTTTTTATGACCGATGTTCTCCTCGGTGCGTTCACTCCTTCGTGTGAGTGCTCTGTCCCGAGTGTCGACCTCTCACCACCATCGCACATCCCCACTGTGCTGTGTCCTGCAACTGCTGACTGTAGGCCTAGCAATGCGAGTAAGAGAGCTGCCTATCTTCGGTGCACCTTTACCAGCTGAAATACATTTCCAGTCCGATCATCTGGTATTGCTCTAAGATCGATGCCGGTTGTTGTCAAACCACACAACCACTACCTACTGTCCCTTCACCCACCTCTACCTACTGTCCCCCACCCACCTCTACCTACTGTCCCTTCACCCACCTCTACCTACTGTCCCCCACCCACCACTACCTACTGTCCCTTCACCCACCTCTACTTACTGTCCCCACCCACCTCTACCTACTGTCCCTTCACCCACCACTACCTACTGTCCCTTCACCCACCTCCACCTACTGTGCTCACTCGCACCCCTTCCACGGCTCCCACCCTGGTCCCCACCACTACCCACTTATGCTGTCTTACACAAATCAACTTGCTGTAGTTCAGTCTCATGGAAATACAAGTCTCGTAAGGTGCTTAAAGAGGGGGGCACAATGTCTAAAGAAGAGGGGGGGGGGCTGGGACAAGACACACACGCATCTGTATGTAGAAGAGTGCTTCATCCGTCAAATTCCCCGATGCACTCAGGCAGTGAAAGCACAAAATGTCATGAGTGTGCCAGGCAATAAACATAATGCGGCCCAGCTTGGCCTCATGACTGCTCCTAATTCTGTACTGATGTAAGTTTTCACGGCTCAATGCATTATGGTTGCTTCCAAAAGCTGCTCTTTCAGGATAGCCGCGTCGACCGTTCCTCCTCTCTCCTTCGCAACGTTTTGCTTCACACACTGGAGTCATCCTCAAGCGTTAACTCACTTTCAGTGTTTGTTGCTTTGTATTTGTCAATGACATTGTCTCCGAGTCTTATGTAATACCAAGTGATAAGAGTTGCTCACAGGGCGGCGCGGTGGCCCAGTGGTTACCGCTGACGCCTCACAGCAAGAAGGTCCCGGGTTCGAATCTCTCGGCTCCGGTGCCTTTCTGTGTGGAGTTTGCATGCTCTCCCCGTGTCCGCGTGGGTTTTCGCCGGGTACTCCGGTTTCCTCCCACAGTCCAAAAGCATGCTCCTGGATAGGTTGATTGGCTCGCAGACTAAAATTGTCCCGCAATGCCCGGCGATGGACTGGCGTCCCGTCGTCGGGTGTATTCCTGCCTTACGCCCTGTGTTTCCGGGATAGGCTCCGGCTTCACCGTGACCCTATATAGGATTAAGCGGTTTCAGATAATGAGATGAGATGAGAAGAGTTGCTCACTTTATTTACTTTCGAGGATGAATTGATTGTTGAGTCACTCTTGGGATTGTGGAGGCAATTCTACAGTGTTTCTCGTATAAACACGTTAACACCTCTATCTAAAGGTAGTTTTACAGAAGAGACAAGCAAACTGGAGAGCACTGCATGTGTTGTTGCACTGTTACGCTTGCTGTACACACCATAGTGGCAATGGTAAAGCATTGTCCTAATCATTCTATGTTCACTGTTGCAGTCTGATTTCCTGTTCGACATAGTCTCACTGTCACATTTGGAAAAAGACAATGTAGTTAATTTTTTATGTACTTTTCTTTGACAGTTTTGAGCGCAAGACAGTTGAAGTGCTCAAAACCCTTCCTGCCATCATGAGCATTGAAATTCCCATGGAGGTGAAAATGTCAATCAAAGCAGCCTTCCTGCGGGCAGGAGGTGCTGGTACGTGAACACTACACGCGTTCCATTGCGGGCCTTTGAATAACAAACTTGACCTCACCTTTATTTCATCCATGCAGCATTACATTGCTAATCGGATTTCCCACAAACCAGAGACGTGCCTCTGTGCAATGTCTAACGCCACGTGGCTTCATTTCCCAGATCTGTTCAGGTCTCTGCAGCAGTTTCCTCCTCCAGGCAGCTTGGGAATCAAGCTGCAGGAGGCCATGGCAGATATTTTGACCATGATGATGAACTTCTCTGCACAGGAGGGTAAGTGATGTATAATGTTTATCTTACTTGAAAACTATTGTCTGACTGTGTATTCATTAACTGTGTGCAGTCTAAGCTGAACAGCAGTGAAGAAACTGCTCCATCTTCTGGGGAACGTTATATTTACTGTGTCTGGAGATTCACACGGTGCTGTAGCCGCAATCTACTCACGAGTTCATATGATTTTACACATACAGTGGGTATCATGACAACACCATGTATGGTTACAGCAGTCAATGCCTTCACACGTACGTGATGTACTTCACAACGATATTCACGTGAACGATCTACAGATCAACTCGTGGATTGAGCATGTTGGTGTCGTGGCATGGTTTTCACCCAAGAATGCTGAACGACATAATGCAACGCACGTGTATTGCAGCATCTTGGCGCGTGTGTAGTTTGATGGCGTTTACAGTAACATTACTCATTGTATGCTGTCCGGCTCCTAATTACAGGATAGAGTTGTCTGGAATAATGAATACATTAAATTATATAAAATTACATTCTATTATGACCTCCAATTTTTACTTTACAAATTTCCATGTTTATTGCTTTATACATGACTTATTCCTTTGTAAATTTCGTAGATTTTGAAATAATATGCAATAATTGGATCTCATGTGAAGTTGCATCTCATTGTCAGGAAGTCCAGTTCTCACAGGGGACGAATAGTTTATACAAATTACCTTTCATGTGAGATATCTAGACTTGGGAAGACACGGGGCACTGCCACTGTAGCAATGCAGCTGCCACTGAAAACACAATAATAATAAAAATATGGTTTGAAACATTTCAACGACTCTATTTCTCTACAGTATATTTGGCTACTTGATGCTTTGTTAGAGCACTTGGTTTACCATCGGAGCATTGAGACTGAGTCATCTCAGCCTATCATCTTTTTTGGGACCAGTAAAATGGTTACTTTGTGGGAAGTGAAGGATGATTGTCGTAGGGAGTGATGGCTTAAGGAATGTGTAATTTTAATCACTTACGCAGTGCCCCCCATATTGTACTTTTGTGGGAATGCACTGTGGCTTTAAATAGAGATTCTGCTGCTGTATGTGAAGAGATGGGCATCTGCGAAGCATGACACTCAGCTGCTTTCCAACCCCTTCCCTGTGTTGCTCATTTAGCACCAACTCTATCAGGGATGTGCGACTCCATGGAAGGCCTCCTCGACTTCAAAGGTATGGTCCAGCATGTCTGTCGGCAGTGACTCAAATTAACTCATGTAGTGTCAGTCACTGAAACTGTGAGTAACAGCTCATTCTTAACACAGATATTGAGATATGCTGTGTCATTTAGCTCTGAGATTATTTGGATAGCATGGATGTCTAATGCCAGGAACAGCTTATTCAACTTTATAATGATTTACCAATAATAATGTTCTCAGTATTAATTCACTCTGAGAGAGAACGACTCAATGGTGCAAGGAACCCCAGAGAGGATTGGAAGAAGGCAGCCACACAGTAGACCAACGCCAACATTTGGCAGACATTGCATCCTCTTTATGTATTACGATATCATCAGCCTAATAGAGTTTTTTTAGCTATGGGAGGAAACCAGAGTACCCGACCAAAACGTATGCGTTATGGAGAGAGCACACAAACTCCAAACAGAAAGGCACCGGAGACAGAAATCAAAGCCATGTCTACTTGCTATGAAGCACGAGTGTTCTCATTGCAACAAGTGTTCACATTTTCACTTGTACAGCACTGACAACATAGGGTTGTGGAAAATCCGAGAAAAAAATATCACGGAAGAGTTATGAAAAAGTTCCCAAAAATGAAAAGTTTTGGAATTTTACCCGAAGCAGCCATTCAAATTGAGATGGATTTTTAGAGCCATGGCTATAGCAGTCTTCCAGTTAACTGATTTCTGTAATCTGGATTCAAGTGTAGATTTTCAGATCTATTCCATTGTGATGATTGCTTCGAAAAGCTGCTCTCGGGACAGCCGCGTCGATCGCTTCCTCTCTCCACATCGTGACGTTTCGCCTCACACGTTAGATGCATCCTCAGGCGCAGTGTGCGTGTGTTGTGTGTGTGGCTCCTGTTTATATGTAGCTACTATGTATATGTTGAGTCCCCTCCACAGAGTTGCTGCATTCCAGGATCAATGCATGAGATGTAAACTAGGAGATTAGTCACAGGTGGAACAGGATGGGGTTAATGTGATTCCGGGGTATGAGCAGGACAATGGAACCCTTTTAAGTGGACCTTGATGGTCGTCCATTGATCCTGGAATGCAGCGACTCTATGGAGGGGACTCAATACATACATAGTAGCTACACATAAATAGTAGTCACACACACGACACACGCACACTGCACCTGAGGATGCCTCTAAAGTGTGAGACGAAACGTCGCGATGGGGGGAGAGGAAGCGATCGACGCGGCTGTCCTGAGAGCAGCTTTTAGAAGCATCGTGCATCGATCCGTGCAAACCCACATCATTATATTCCATTGTAATTTGAGTAGACTGTAATCTTCATGATGCCAATTTGCAGACGTAATGTTGCCTTTATATAATTGTGCACTCTTTAACTATTAGTAGATGGTAGCCTGTTTTGTTAAAATGCTCTTGCGTGCAGTGTTTCATTGTGAGGATGGGGCGGCTGTTAGGGCATGAGGCCATCTTAACAAGGGCTCGCAGTTGTCAGTCTCATCATGTTGATCAATGTTACTCACTCTATAGAGAAGCACTTTTTTTATATTTTCATCAGAAATATGCACAGATGTAGTCACACAAAATTGGGAAAATTTAGCATCTAGAAGCAATGGTATTTTGTTTGAGAGTGAACCCTGTTGATAATATTTTAATAACATTGCTTTTTAGATATTTTAAGTGTCGGTAGTAGTCACAAAGCAATTCTAGATGTGTTGTATTTTGTGGGAATGTTTTTATGTGGCTGATTTATTGTGTAATTTGAAAACAAGATATTGCATTAACTACATTGTGGTGTCTAATGTGAAATTAAAAAAACCTTCTTCAACTTCAGCAGATTTCGCTTTAATAACATCATTACAATATCGTTTCCCTATTTAGCCAGCTTTCTTTATCTGGGCATGATGATGATGATGGTGATCATGACTGAATGCTTTATCAAAATTGCCTTTCACCCATGAGCGCCCTCTCGTTCAGATCCCGCAGTGGCAGCCGATTCTCAGCCTGCAAAGCGCAAGCCGAAAGGTAAAGGTGCCCTGCTGTGTTGCGCTCGACAGACAACGCAGCTCCGCCCACATTCACCACTGCCACGCCTATGTAGCGCCACGCATCTGCACCAACAGAGCCTGAGATGCAACTCCAGCAGCTTGGGGTTGGGATCTCACGGCGTTAGTGCATGGATGATGTAAATCTACGAAAATATATATGTATGGTACTGTAATACAAAACAAATTATAAAAATAATTAATAATTTACTCAAATAATGAAATGTAGTGAAGCACATTCCTGTTACTGCTCTCATAAGCTTCTGAAATATTCACATCTGGGCGGCGCAGTGGCCCAGTGGTTAGCGCTGACGCCTCACAGCAAGAAGGTCCCGGGTTCGAATCTCTCGGCTCGGGTGCCTTTCTGTGTGGAGTTTGCATGCTCTCCCCGTGTCCGCGTGGGTTTTCGCCGGGTACTCCGGTTTCCTCCCACAGTCCAAAAGCATGCTCCTGGATAGGTTGGCTCGCAGACTAAAATTGTCCCGCAATGCCCGGCGATGGACTGGCGTCCCGTCGTCGGGTGTATTCCTGCCTTACGCCCTGTGTTTCCGGGATAGGCTCCGGCTTCACCGTGACCCTATATAGGATTAAGCGGTTTCAGATAATGAGATGAAATATTCACATCTTTGTTTTCTCGCGTTTCCTTACACAATGTTTGAATACAAATAAAGCAGCACTTGAAATTGTATTCCATGTAGCAGAGGAATTCATCATCATTACTGTCGGTTCTCAACTGATCCTGCAGGGGATTGCAGCTCAGCAGATGCATCATGCAGAACCGCATAGTGCATGCCGCATGTTGCCTCGCTCATGGGACGTTTTAAACATGGCTTAGTTAACAAGGGTTAACTCGGCTCGATCAGCGTCATGACTGGCAGTACCTTGGATGTGGTGCAACCATTCCTTAAACTCACAAGTGCACAAATTAACCATTATCACTCTAAAGAGATGATGCTCATAATAAATGTTACAATTACTATTTGTCAAGGTCATTAATTTGATTTACGTAATTTTCGTCTTTAACTAGATGGACAGTGACATGAAACCTGACCTGCATTTGATGCACATCTGACAGCATTCACCTGACAACAATCGCCATTTTCACGACACCACTCAGCACTAATAACCTGGCAGTGACCACCCTCACCACTCGCCTGACGCATATTACGCAGACTCACCCGACCACTCAAACACCAAAAGAAACCCTCATCACCGGTCATGTCCCACCCGCCAGTCACCATTTACACTTCCCAGTCACAATTCGTCAGCCACCTGACATTCAGGACCATATCTTCCTACATGCTTCGAGTGAGAAGCATCCTTGACTGGTCCCCGCATGATGTACTCGGGTAAATGTTGCCACGGACAGACTGGCATAATAATTAGTTGCATGTGTAGATTAAGCTTAGAACTGCAATCATTAACAACGTGTTGTTAGTGTTACAAGTCCTTGCTGACGGCTATACTCTGTTCTAACTTCAGATCCAGCAGGAGGAGCTGCCAGTCCTCCAAATCGAAAGCAAGATGATGGTACGCTTTTTGTGTGTTGGCAGTTTCAGTCAGCGTTAGCTCTAGCTGTCAATGTTATGTTTTCTTTCACATGAACACGGAGAAACAAACACTGAAACATCCATCATTTTTACTGCAGCATACAATCAGATGCTTTAAACGCACTGTCACTTAAAACCAGATTCATATCAAGGTTCATACCATTACTCCTAAAAAGCCTTGAACATGTGTATTAACGTGTAGAAGGTAAATGGATCTCTCATCACGTACCATGAAGTACATTGTATTGGCTGTTGGTACCATGGGGTGAGACATTGGTTCACCTCCGTGTGAATGAGGAGCATCCTCTCAACAGTGTACAGAGCAACGTCACTACCTGCAACCCGGGTCTCCATTGCTTGTTATTCAACCCGTACTTACCAGGGGCAGTGCCTTCACTTTTGAGATTCGTGTGATCAGGCAGAAAGGTGATATCTCTGTTCCAGTTGTCATAATCAATGTATATGCCGGTGGCAAATGTATTCCGATTTAAACCAATCCAATCTCGTGCTCTTCATGTGTGCTGTTATGAATGTTAAAACTATGCCTTTAGTTTACCTTGGTCTTAAACATTCCAATGCGAGTACATTACTAAGATTCTCATAAACAAGAGTTTTTATTCCAGTGTAAAGAACCCATGGTATAACATAACCTCTTGCTGGACATGTACATTATCAGGGGCCAGTGCTAAGCCAACTGAACGCGGTTGGCTGATTCAGTCTCAGTTCAGTGGCCCAGATGAAAGCCGTCATACTTCACCACCCACCCCAGTGTTCCATCTGCCATCCCTTCTCTCTAAGTTGTGCTGCTAACTCGTTTTGCTACCGTCTCCCATGCTTATCGTCGTGAATATGCGTGCTGTGTCAGTCAGGTCGACTGACTTTGGATCATGATTCAGATATTGCTTTTTTAAGCAGAAAATATGTAGTTAGCATTTGCTAATTTCAACGGTTTTGATTAAACCTAGCGTATGACTTGCACTCAGTAGTTTAGAGCAAAGCTTGTTAAGACTCGAATTGTAACACCAGCATACTACACCCAGTGTCTATGATACTCCAGTAGTAACAGTGTTCGAGCGCAAGGGATGTGATTTTACAGTGAATATAATGTTCAGTAAATCTCTAGCCAAATTTACATGATCAATGGATAAATCCATTGCTTTAACCAAGTTAGAACCCAATGAGACTCCTTGTATACTTTACAAAGAAGACGTGAGATTGAGTGGTAGATAATTATTTGGTTCATTGACTGGGTAATTTCGCATTTTAAACAGGGGCACTAGGACACAGTGCTCGATTTTTTCAAATGATGCGATTGGCTCTTAAACGTGCATTCTATAGCTTACCGGACACTTTGTAACTGCGACAATATTGTGTTTTTGACATGAAAACATGACCTCCATGTGTAGTGGCAGGCATGCTGACCACTCTGGTGCCCAGATTCCCATATTACATCTCTCTCTGTCTCTCTGTTCAGGGCATTCTCATCATTGTAAAATTGACTTGTAAGTGAGCACGTAATTTAACATCCCAAACCAGCAAGAAATACGTGAAAGGTGTTGTGGTGGATGAAATGTATGCGCATACTTGTGAGATCATATACATTGTACATGCAAGATCATATACATTGAACATGTGAAATCATATGCAGTGTACATGTGAAATCATATGCAGTGTACATGTGAGATCATATACATTGTACATGTGAGATCATACAGTCTACGTGTGAGATCATATACATTGTACATGTGAGATCATACACAGTGTACACATGAGATCGTACACAGTGTACACGTGAGATCGTACACAGTGTACACGTGAGATCGTACACAGTGTACACGTGAGATCGTCACATTGTACACGTGAGATCGTACACAGTGTACACGTGAGATCGTACACAGTGTACACGTGAGATCGTCACAGTGTACATGTGAGATCGTCACAGTGTACACGTGAGATCATACAGAGTGTACACGTGAGGTCGTACACAGTGTACACGTGAGATCGTACACAGTGTACACGTGAGATCATAGACATTGTACACGTGAGATCATACACAGTGTACGTGAGATCATTGACATTGTACACGTGAGATCATACACAGTGTACACGTGAGATCATAGACATTGTACACGTGAGATCGTACACAGTGTACACGTGAGATCGTCACAGTGTACACGTGAGATCATACACAGTGTACACGTGAGATCGTACACAGTGTACACGTGAGATCGTCACAGTGTACACGTGAGATCGTACACAGTGTACACGTGAGATCGTACAGTGTACACGTGAGATCGTCACAGTGTACACGTGAGATCATACACAGTGTACACGTGAGATCGTACAGTGTACACGTGAGATCGTCACAGTGTACACGTGAGATTGTCATAGTGTACGTGAGATCGTACACAGCGTACATGCATGTTCGGATGATTACATTGTAACGATTATGTTAAATTTTTGTAACGATTGTTATTATTTTGTAACGATTGTTAATTTTTCATTTCAGACCTGGACATGGAAACTGTTCTTGAGGTCATCAGGGCTATGGAGGGAAACTGAACACATTCTCTAACAGTCAATATAACATTGGTTGTTGCAATACAACAATCAAAACAATATAAGACATTTGATTTAGTGTCTGATTAATCTTTTCACTAATTAGATTTACATATTTTTGGGATACTTTAGGTGGTTGTTATAGTAGCAAGTTTTAAGTATAATTTGGGGAGTTATAACATTTAGTCATATTACTCATAACATACAATACTCAATAGTTTGAAGAGATCCTCGTTGTTTAAGTAGTTGAGACTCTCATGCCGTAACAAGATCTCTTGCGAGTGACGTCGGGTCCGTGTACTCTAGTCTTGTCAAGCACCGCATGCGGAGACAGGTGCAGGTCTTGTCAAGCACCGCATGCGGAGACAGGTGCAGGTGCAGCTGCTGGTGAGGCTCACAAAGATACTTGCCTCAATCACTGCTGCCTTATAGCAAAACTCAGTGAACTTACAAATGAACCATGTACACACGTGTACAGTCGACTCATGTGAGTGACTAACCCGGCCTGCAATCCACCCCTGTTTGCTCCTCCTCACCGCGAGGCCCCGGCTCCATGACCACCATCGTGCAGGCCTTGGATGATTAAGAGTTGTCCGTTAGGTTTGTGATCGGAGAGTAACATTTTCAGTGTTGCATTGCCATCTATTTACACTTTAAATTTCCTGAAATAATGTTCAGTTAATATAAACTGGAAGATTTATAAACTTGACTATTTGTATTGGCAAAATTGTGACAGTCAGTATGGACAACTTAGATTATTATTACATTGTGTCTTAAACAATAATACGAGCAAATCCTTCAAAGGCAGATGAGGGCAGATAAAAACAGAGCAGCACGTGTTAGAGACAGCCGCTACACAGGCTATTGCCGCTCTATGAATCATTCTCCGTAAACCCAGTTGTTAATGCTGGAATCAATATTCTTCTGGCTTTCTACGCGTATACCCTACTCAGATCTCAGCAGTACAATTAACCACCTTTGCCACGACACAGTGATACGATAATTATCCGGTTGACTGTCATGATTAGTTTGTGTATTCCTCAGCATGTAACACAATTCCTATAGCCTTTGGAAAAAGATTAAACATTAAAGTACACCATTAAAATGTTAACGATAATTTAGCTTGTACTCTGGGTGAATATAATTGTTTCAATAAAGTTGGGTGTTAAATGTGTTTTGCACTTGTCACTGAAAACCGGGTATGCCACGTTCAGGTGTTTTTAATATTTACCCCCACTACTGAGTTTTTCGCAGTGCTAATATAAACATCCTGCTTGCGATATTTGGACGTTGGGCTTTCATGGTTTTCCCTGAAACCGGAGAGACGCATGACAGAGCCTGATCGACACTCCTCGAGAAGGCGGTGACGAACCCAGCCGCAGTTCCTCCGGCAGACACCAGACATCCACCCACGTGCGTGTCACAGTTGTCTCCCCGTCGGTTGATTGGCGTTCGACTGGGAGTCACTGGACGTCAACGTCACTGCTGTCAACGAGTGTTTAACAGCTATGTGTCCAGTACGTGTCCAGTAAAGCCCTGGATAGCGAGAGTAATCTCTGGAGCACTGGCATGACTGGCTGAATCGTCTGGCTGGCTGATACAATGATGAAACGCCCCTAGAAGTCATGAAAATAAATATAACACAATGCAATAAAACATTAGTAACACACGTAACATTTTAAGTATATACGATTACAACAGGTTTTACCGTATCTGGCGATTATGCAGGTGTTAAGATCTTAACGCAGGTGTTAAGATCTTAACACCTGCATAATTGCCAGGCAATTATGCAGGTGTTAAGATCCCAAACACCACAATAGACACATTTTACAATGCATCCAGTCTGTAAAAGCCACACATACTAGTGACAAAGTATGCAAACAGGTAGCTTTGATAACCTATGCATTGTCCTTTAACTGACCGACCTTCACCTGGCAGTGGCTTCCTTTTGAGCCTATTTGCCGGTGTCGGCCGTTGTCAAAAGG
>JAZEWT010000001.1:3818835-3829216 GCA_036362905.1 Mordacia mordax
GCAGGCTCGGAAGACAGAGGCGCTGCAGAAGGCCGATGCGCTCGAGATGGAGATGGAGGCCACACAGCGGACTCTGCAGACTCAGCTGGAGAAGCTGCAGGTGCAGGAGCCGCTTCTGTCAGCCTCGCCCCCAAGAGGATTCGTGCCGGCTCGCCCCGAATCCTCCACAAGGGGATGATTTAGATACGAGGGGGCAGCCGCTGTCCCACGCACACGGGATGCAGCGCTCACGCAGCCCTCGCAGTTTGTTCACTCGCCGGTCACCGACCGACCTGACCGTGACCACTCACGAGCCGCTGCTTGTGCTGTCTCCAAAATCACGGTGACTCGAGTTTCATTTCCCACCATGCGCAGTTGACATCCGGAGCTTGTTTTGGCCTCTCCTCGGTGCCGTGAGCGTTTAACGTCAGTACCTGCTGCGGTTAACACGAACGTGGGGTGGTACGGACGGGCATGGCGCTCGCATTGCCACTCGCGCTGGGCCCGCGTCAAACCTCGGTCCCACGGAAGGCCACGCAGAGGATCTCTCTGGTTGTGCGTGTGTTCTGAGCACGACCTGGGACTTGCATTGATCACTGCTTGCACTCGCCGTGACATTCCCAGTCTGGAGACGAAGGCAGACAGGCATGTTGGTGGCAGTGCCACCACGGTACCGACATCAGCAGGTGCGGGCTGGAAGCACTCGTACTCGCGGTGAGGCGCGCTGACCAGGCGACGTTTGTCAGAGTAAACACACAGTTTATGCCGAGTGTCGTGTTGTGTGTGCTCTCGACTGTATGTGTAAATACAGGTGCGCGCGTGTGCGTGTGCAGCGTGAGTGCAGCAGGCTGCAGGATGAGCAGCAGGATCAGGCGGCGCGGCTGCAGGGCTCGGAGAGCCAGCGGGAGTCGCTGAGGCAGGAGCTGGAGCACGAGAAGGAGCTTGCCCAGCAGCAGGAGCGAGCGCTGGCGAGATGTCACAGCGAGGTGTGGTCCTCACTCTCCTCTCACTCTCCCCTCACTCTCCACTCACTCTCCCCTCACTCTCCCCTCACTCTCCACTCACTCTCCCCTCACTCTCCACTCACTCTGCACTCACCTCGTTGTGTGCGTTGCAAGCTTGCGGGATGCTCAGTAGTGATTGACCTGCAGTGTGCGTGCGTGCGTGCGTGCGTGCGTGCGAGCACGCGCCAGGGATTGGTGCGAGTAGATCAGCTGGGTCTCGGGGCTGCCATGCGAGAATGGCCCCGGTGGCACAGTCATCCATTCTCTGGATCGTCGAGTTGCTGCTGCTCTCTGGGCTCACATTTTCCATCGTGCTTGCCCATAAATTAATCATGACAACCAGACACACGACGCTGTCGATACTGCGACGCTCATTCTCCGTTTTAACTCCGTAGTTCCGTTTTCTCTCTGTTCTTGATCGAGAAACAGTAAACCGGTGTGAACCCAAGCCTGTTGATTTACTTGATCTGTAGCTGTGTCCCGTGCATTGTTGCATGAGAGGTGAGTGTTAAACGGAGTTGTTCTCTCAGCCAGTGGCCACACCTGCACCGCATGGAGAGTAAATAACAGCGTAACGCGTGCGTTAGTCAGTGCGGTCGTGGAGTCTTGCAGGTGGCCACTCTCCCAAGGCTGTTTACCTACCAGCGGTGATACGTTTGAACTGTCAAGTAAACGTGACCTAAACTTCCAAAACAAACGTGTCGAGGAACAATATACTTACCAAGCAGTAACGCTGCGATGGATGTCTAAAATAGTATTATATTATACCCCGATTAGAAATCAAGGTATCTGCTTTAGGCAAAGTGTGAGTTCATTATTAGTATCTTTTAGGTGATATCATGTAGATAGAATCTCTCTTTTTAATTCCAACCCTCCACCACCTAACAGCCAATCAAATCAGGGTGTCAAGTGGGAAAATATGCAAAGTGAGTTGTTTATTTATCCAAACGGAAACACTGGAAAAGCACGCAGAAGTGCAGTCTGCACAAAGTTGGCGCCGCTTTACTGCGTGGCCGCCTTCCCCGTCCCGCGCACCTCCGGGTTGCTCGCGCGTTGCAAGTGGCCGGTTGCGAATGCGGTTGCGTGCGTTGGGCGCGCCAGCTCGCCGACGCGGCCGAGACGTCGGCGAAGGCCACGCAGCTGCGCGCACACTTCGACGAGCTGAGGGAGAAGGCGCGCAGGGAATCGGCCGAGCTGCAGCGGCTGCTGCAGGAGAAGGTGCAGGCGCTGGAGGTGTCCATCCAGCACAACACCAGGTTCCAGCAAGAGGTGAGGCCCCTCTCGCCCGGCGTGCGCTCGCCAGCCCGCCGGCTCGCCAGCCCGCCAGCCCGCCAGCCCGCCAGCCCGCCTGTAGCGGGTTGTGAGAGGTTGCTCTAGAGTAGTCCTAATAATAATAATAATAATCCAGGTAATCGCAGTTTATAACGTGCCGCGCGTAATCATGCGATGTCGATGAGAGAGAAAGGGAATGACTCGAAGGTGCAAGGGAACCGCAGACAGGCAGGGAAGAGGAAGGAAGTCGTGCAGTTAGCCGGCGCCAACATTTGCCAGACGCTGCGTCCTACATTTTATGATGGCATCGGGCAATTGATGAATGAGTTTTTGTTCTTGTGGGAGGAATTGACGAAGCCGGAGGAATACCGCACAGTCACGGTTTATCAAGGCTTTACTGTTAACGTCCTGGAATCGTTTGAGACTTCACAACTGAGTTTGGTTTCGGTCGTTTTGCAGGGAGTCACGTGGTGCACCCCAATCAACGGTGTCCTCTCCATAGCGCAGCCGGTTGCCTGCAGTGCAGGTGTACGACTGTGTGCGTGCTGGATAGCGGAACCGCACCGCGGTCACCAACCGAGGCCACAAGCACGCGTCTCTGCTGCGGGATCTGGACCGCAGGGCGTTGTGAATCTACCTCGCTAATCCTCTGCCTTTACCTGGAGCCCAACACTCCTGCTAGGCCCACTAGGGTCTCGCTTTGTGAACAGGTCTTAGAGGTTCCTCACAAATGAGGTGCGACGACTCTGAATAAATAATAATAATTGCTCTTCTGGAGTGCTTTTCACCCAAGAGTCACTAAGCGCTGCACAGAGCTTTGGAGAGAATGGTATGTCAACAACAACAACATCAGAACAGTTCAATTGAAAATCAAATATTGCCTGTGATTAGAGAAGGACATAAAATAAGTGATACAAATAATAGTTCAACAAACGAAGGAAGGAATGAAGGATGTGGGCGTCAGGCAGAGCATTCGGCTGTAACGCTCTGCTCAAATGCCTCGAACTCGGGGCAACCTGGATAACGGCCATGTCACCCAAATGTGTGTTCGTTGTGTCCTTGACATGTGTGCTGTGTTGCGTATTCTGTGCGACGGTGCTGTGTGTGACGTGTGTCTTGACCCGCTGCGTGCGCCGCGTGGTCGCAGCTCAAGAAGGTGGAGCGCGATGTGGAGCGCGAGCGCGCCGAGCGCGAGGCGGCCGAGCTGGAGAACCGGCGCCTCGAGCGCAGTCTGCAGGACGCGCGGCTGGAGCTCGGTGCGGCCGCGCTGCGCAAGGACAACCAGCGGCAGGTGAAGGCCCTCGAGGTGAGCGCTCCGCCTTGCTCTCCAATGCCACCGTCCAGTGCGACCGTGTCGGCCATCGACGGGCGCCGCACCGTGAGCGTGCGAGAATGGATAATTGTTGCTTTCTCCCGCTTTGTTGCGTGAACGAAGAAAAAAAGAATATGATGTTGTGATTAAATACCTTGAATGATTTTCGCTGCACCTTGGCCCTTGTTGTTTCACAACAAGGGTCCAGTAGAGGCTGGCCTCCACTGGAGTGTTCCTCTCATTTAGTGCCTCGCTAACACCCGCATGCGAGCCTCCACTGGAGTGTTCCTCTCAGAGTGCCTCGCTAACACCCGCATGCGAGCCTCACCACGTGTTCCTCTCATAGAGTGCCTCGCTAACACCCGCATGCGTGTTCTGTCTGCACACGGGACAGGCCGTGTTCACTGCATGTGTGGAGAATAAATATTTGCCCTTGGGTCACGTGCAATGTGGATGAACCTCAGCAGGAACCAAACAGTTTTTCTTCATCGAGATAGTTTCTCATTTAAAGAGACGTTATTGTTCTGTTCGAGGGTGCCAGGCTGTACACACACTGTGGTGTCAAGTCGGCAAAGTAGCTGCTTGCAGTGAGGTGCAATACGACCTTTAGAATAAATCAATAAATGCATATTTATAATCAGTTTAGAGTCCATTGAGATAAATTGCCAGTTATGTCCGTGTTGCCATAGTTTTGTGAGGGTGGTTAATGCTGCTGTTCTCTCGGCGCGGTTTACATTTCGCAAATGAGGCTCCACGATGTTTGTCCACACGTGTGTACGCTCACCTACGTACAGTGAGGGTCATTATCGTTGACTTTGCAGCAGGCGACCACTTTAGCGCCACCGTGTAGGTGTCCCCACTGAGAGTTGACCCAGCGACATCATGAGCATAGGTCCGACACTGAGCGCGCCATCTGCTGCTCCCCACCTGCGCGGTGGCCCCCAGCGCCAGCGCCAGCGCCGCTGTCCCCATCGCACTTCGAGCCGGCGCACCTAGGCCCGGTTCGTCCAGGCCCGCACCGCTAAACCATAGCTGCTTGCAGTCACCGCCGGCGGTTCCCGGCTGCACCGTGCAGGTTTCGCCGTGGTTGTGGATCATCGGCACAGCACGGTGAGTATGCCTGGCGGTCGTGCGGTGTGCGCTGCTGCGTGCAGGAGCGGGTGGGAGCGCTGCATCACGAGCTGGAGGAGGAGAGGGAGAACGTGGAGCTCCTGACGGACAAGGCGGAGTGGGCACGGGATCAGGTATGATCTCTGCACACACAGCATGCGCGCACACACACACACACAGCATGCGCACACACACACACACAGCATGCGCACACACACACACACACGGCATGCGCGCACACACAGCATGCGCACACACCCAGCGTGCGCGCGCACGCAGCGTACACGTGTACGCAGCGTACACGCATACGCGCGCACGCAGCGTACACGCGTACACAGCGCACACGCAGCTTACACAGCGCACACGCAGCTTATACGCACATACAGCGTACACGCGCACGCAGCGTACACGCGCACGCAGCGTCCACGCACATACACGCACATACAGCGTGCACGCCCACGCAGCGTACACGCGCACGCAGCGTACACGCACACGCAGCGTACACGCGCACGCAGCGTACACGCACGTACACGTGCACACAGCGTACACGCACACACAGCGTACACGCACACACAGCGTACAAGCTCACAGTTATTGTTTCATGGGATCCATGGTTGCTTCACAGCGAGGATCAAGCGGGGTAGAGACCTGGTTGCAAGCGAAGTGTTTTTTGCAGCCAACTGAAGCACTTAAAAACAAAAAGTGTTGAAAGAAAATCCGTTTCAATGCAAAGGAAAGCCACAGCTATGTAGTGGTGCCATCCATAAAGTTTGTCAGTTTGTAGCTCTCGGTGATGGAATTGTATCACCCTGTGGAGGTGGGTTCTGGATCGTGTGGGTGAAGAAAGGGAACTGCTGAGAGCCACCCGCTTGCCCGGCGAGTGCTGCGTGAGCACGCAGGCTCCGCGTGCTCCTCCCCGCTACGTGAGAGTCCATGGACTGTGTGCTGTTCTTCCCACGTGGAAAATACTCGAGGAATTTGTCCCGATTCGGGATCATCGTAAAATTAAGACTGTAATGCATAATTAAATACTTACTAGAAGATGTAGCCCTTGTGGAAAATGGACAGGAACAAGTATAAATTGTTCAAAGGTGGGTGAAGCATTATCTGAAGAATGTGACAGAATAGCTTTGCAGTGATGCAGTATTAAACCAAGTCTAATTGTGACCTCCAGGACAGACTGGTGGTGAGGTCAGAGGTTTCGAGCCTCAGCAGGGAATTTGTGCTCTGGTTTCTCACAGACTCAGTTGGAAGCCGGTTGCTTTGTCCACATCGAACTCTATCGCCACTAATTGCCTGCAGCTCCATGGACTTGACCAGGCATGAGAACTTGCAGCCGCTGTGGCTTGAGACATTGTTGCAGGAGATTGGGATGTGGGCCAGGGTATTGGACACACAATGAGAAAGCTGTGATGTTTGACCAGAGAAGCAATAGCGGGGGGGAAATCCTCTGATGTTTTATTTGATGGCCAATCCTCGGGTATTGCTGCAGATTCATTACTAATGTAGCCGTTGCCTCAAGATAAAGAGACCGTGTTAGTAAGAGGCTTTAGAGGAAGGCTTGTTAAAAGACAGAGTGTTGGAAGATTGTTCGAGTGCCAGGGCTTGGCTAATGTTTATTTTTAGATTATGGAATGAATTTTAGCAAAGGGCAAAGTTGTTTCAATTCGAATTCCAGAACTGTAGTTTGAAAACATTAACAATGCTCACTGCATGTTGGACATGTTATCTGGAGGGCCTGCTTGGTATGTGTTGAGTCCTCATTGGATTCGTCCAACCGGCTGTGGAGTGAGGATGGTTAGGATTTGGATGAGTATTTTATGGAGTGCGGAATGCATTACCTTGATTTACAGCAGCACAGCATATGTTGGAAGTGTTGATGACAAATGAGCACTTCAGCTTTAAGAGCTGTGCGCCTGGTTCGTCTCACTGTGGCTGGCACCGTCAGCGTTCGGAGCGAAAACTCCCACTCACGGTTGTTAGGTTCACGAGGCCAATCATCGTACCTGTGGTTTTGGTAAATGATTACCACTATGAGTTATTATGTAATGTAGTTCCTGTCAGGACTGCCAAAAGAGATGAATGTTATACAATGGTTGTTTGACAAATGCTTGGGGAGGTTTCACAGTTCTGCATGAAGTCTTCCAGTATCTCTGTTAGCCACGACACCAGCAGTGGTCGCAACCACTGTGATTCATGAGCGTTTTAGACTCTTGCGTATGATGGCGATACATTCTGGAGCTAAACGCCAATGTCGAGATGTGATTGCCAGGACGAGAGGGTTTCAGGAGATGGTCCATGTTGTTTGGCTTTTCTCCTCCACTGAAGGAGTGCAGATTACATTGGTATCCTAATTGGTCCCTTGTTTGGGTCGCATCACCACAATCGGCCGGTGGCTTGTCTTTAAATCTCCATTTCTAAAGGAGACGTGTACATCAGCCTGTTCACGATCTCTTCTAGATGATGACTCCACCAGGATCTCTGAGCAATGTCAGAGCCAGGAGGTGCGATGTTTGGGGTCACAAGTGTTGTGTTTATTATGAACGTCCGTGTTATTCCACTGATTTGGCCATCGATGTTCTTCCGATCTTCGTGAGAGTCTAGGATGGTGTGGACATGGTCCAAGTAGGAATCTTGGGACTTGTGTCAGCAGTGAGGAACGCTGTTCATGTGTTGGTTAATGGGTCGGTTGTCGTCGAAAATACCTTTAGTAAACTCAAGTGCAGTTTGCATCACTGTCGATATTCGGCAGCAACGTTTGTCCTGAGCCATCACTATCAGAGTCCACTGCGGTCCCGGGATTGTGTTACCGGTGTTCCTGTACATCTCAAATTGTTTTTTGGAGCACTGTAAGACGAGATGTGATGTAATCCATTTACCTTCTTGCGCAATCGTTACTGGAGCTCAATCATTACTGGTACTCAAAGGTTACTCTTGGGTAACTGAGCAGAATGCTCGGTTGATGTCGCCCTGTTCCTCTTCCCCAGCGAGCACAGGACTGCAGCTCATCTTAGCTGCTGGCCGCGAGCTATGGCGGTTGGTGCCAGTTCTAAAATAAGATGTCCGCTCTTGACTTTCCTCAGAGAAATAGCGGTTTTTATCAACGCCGAAGGGTCGTGGGTTGAGCCACTGCGCGTATCGTCACCTATTATCATTGACAGGTTAACTGTTAAAACAAACTTGCTCAACATACTGCCGTACAAACGATGGCACCAAACGTGAACGTGTGCGCGAAATGCCCGTGTAAGCGTCCTTCACGAGAGATGAATTCCTCGTCACGACCATTTGATTACATTGCTCAGTGAAGGGCTGGCTCACTACTGACGCTGTTGGCACAAGAGGGAAGAGTGGATTTCCACAGCTGCCTGGTGTTTTCTGTATTATTTTGCAGTTAAAGTGTGTTCTGTACTGTGGAGTGAGTGCTACACACACTGTGAGCACACTGCTTTGTAGATCATGCACCGTTGTGCCACCACCATTACAAAAATCCCAACTTTGAACATGACCCACGATCGCGGGTGCGGGCTCACGCGATTGGTTGCCGCGCTCTGTTGCGCTGTCAACTGGTATCTCGGTCGACGCCCACCTGCTTACAGGTCTATGATTGAAGACTCCCAGCTCCTATTTCATATCTCACCCAACGTGAAGCCACCGCGCCATTCGACACCCACAATGAGCGTGAAGGTTGGCGAGTGCCTGTGAGCATCGGTGGATCCCTGCTCCGTGATCCATCTCACATGTTTCCTTTTGCGCAGGGTGAGTTAGGGTCAGTGCGGGAGTGTGTAACGGTTGGCGTGATGTGCTACAAATCCAGCGACTGAATTCGATTTCAACTAATAATGGTCAAGAGCAATGATGATTTTCTGAATCATGTCTGGGCCTCCTCTAAGTCGACTTCGCCTCAAATGAGTATTTTTTGTCGTGTGTAAACATCACCGCTATGGAAACAAAGGCGGCCATGCATGGTGCTGGCCACCCACTCCTTTATGTGCCCTACTGGCCTTCGTAGATACTCGCTAGCAGCACTCGACCCTACAATATGTGAAGGCGATATTAGGGATCTCTCCATTTTGTCTGTCTCCTCAACAAAACGCTATTGCTTCTGACAGTGCACGGTACATGTGGTTGTAGCAGTGGATGGAGCCATAATGCCAGCAGATTACTACTTTTTTTTTGGAGGGGGGGGGGTAGGGCAGTGCAAAATGTAATTAAAAACATAATGGCAAAAGGTCTCATTAAAAGTTACATTTGTTCTTCAGGAATGTTGGCAGAGCACGCGTGCGCCCGTTCCCATGTCAGCTCCGGCTCGTTAAGGTTGCTCGCACACTGCTGCGGCCTGGAAGCGCGCGCGGTTCTCACGCGCGCGCGAACGCATGCAGTCCGGCGCACGGTGGTGGGGCCGGCGCACGGTGGTGGGGCCGACGCCGCGGCGGCACCTTCGTCTCGCGCCGCAGACGGCGCTGCGTCGGCAGCTGCTGCTCGCTTTAGGCGAAGGTGATCCATCGGAGCCCGTGTGTGGCCTCCGTCAGAGCAGGGTCGCAAGGGTCAGAGTGCGGCGTGCTGACCGCTGAACACCCACACGCTGGGGTAGATCTCACGCGGAGGTCACGCACATTCAGACAGGGATCTCCGCTTGCCCTCTTAGGCTGGTGGGGCACGCGCTGTTAGTGAGCGCCTGTTAGTGCCGGCATTCTGTGCGAAGCGTGTGGTTGGGCCGGCGACATGCCTGACCACCTTTGTCGCTACGCTGCTGATGTAAACACGGCATCACATGTACCCATTAGAGTCTGAGTTTACCTCGGGACAGGTTCATATGTCACTTCCCACGAATATGCGTGGCCAGAAATCGAACCCAGGTCACTGATATTTAATTACAGCGCAGAGACGGCTGGTCAGGCATTGCTCACCATACATGCGTTATACACACGTTATACACGCGTTATACACGCGTTATACACGCACGTGTGCTCTGCAGCGCTTCATGCGTTCTTGTATGAAATACGATGCACATGCAAACCGTGGATTTGTACACGCGCATGTGGATCAGTTGTCAGCGAGCAGCTATGAAGGCCAGTATGACACACGGGGGGGGCAGTGTGGCGCACGAGGGGGACATTGGCCAACACCACGCCCATCCACGTTCGTGTCGTCGGTGCCCGTGTTAGCACCCACCGTGCCAGGCACTCGCATCCAACGCGACCCAGGGCAGGTCCAGATTTGTCACTGAGGGTGGCCGTCAGCAGATATCGCCGGCATCTTAACGCAGTGCGCAACACTACCACTGCACATGCCTCTGAAAAGATCTCCTCTTTAACATTAACAAACTGTAGGATCAAGTGCAGTTCTCCAGTAGCACCGTTACATATATATGTATGCACATACACCGATATGTGCGTGGACGATGGCACGCTGTTGACTGTGCCTGCCCGGGAATACTTCTTCCATTATTTGTTTTGTTTGTTTCACCAGTTATCTCATCTCATTGTCAGAAACCGCTTAGTCCTGTACAGGGTCGCGGTGAGCTGGAACCTATCCCGGCAGACACAGGGTGCAAGGCAGGGATATGCCCACGATGGGACGCCAGTCCATCACCGGGCACTTCGGGCAATTTAGTCTGCAAGCCAATTAACCTATGCAGCGGCATGTTTTTTGGACTGTGGGAGGAAACCGGAGTGCCCGGCGAAAACCCATGCGGACACGGGGA
>JAZEWT010000001.1:3876798-3888010 GCA_036362905.1 Mordacia mordax
CACTTAGTCCCAATGACTGCGTGGCATTGCAGCCACCCAGAGAACCCTGACAGCACAGGTAATAATGCTGTGGGCTGCTGTGGCTTGGATTTCTCTCTGTCGCAGGGAAATGTAGACTAATCCACTCCTGGCAGAAACTCACTGGAAATTTAAATTGGAAGGAAAATGTCGCGCCTGAAAATTATTTTGAAACCACGACCATTAACTATTAAGGACTAGCACATTTACTTCAGCCTACGACCATATCACCCTGAATACGCCTGATCTCGTCCGATCTCGGAAGCTAAGCAGCGTCGAGCCTGGTTAGTACTTGGATGGGAGACTGCCTGGGAATACCAGGTGTTGTAGGCTTCCTGGCGATGGACTGGCGTCCCATCGTCGGTATATCCTTGCCTTGTGCCCTGTGTCTGCCGGGATAGGCTCCGGCTTCACCGTGACCCTGTATAGGACTAAGCGGTTTCAGACGATGAGATGAGACATTTACTTCAATGTTGAATGTGCTTTTATGTAACTTGGATGGAATTTTTTAAAATTTGTCGCGTATTGAAAAAAAAATGCAAGATATGTTTAATCCGATATTATCTTCTTTGAAGAAATTTATAAAAATGTAGCTTTTCTAAAAAAAAGTGCTTATAAATAATTCTAAGGAAGAGAACTGTAATTACCATTGTTTTCTTCCAAAGAGGAGACTTTTCGATTTTTGAAATACAAATGGATTTAAGAAGTGTTTCCTGAGTCGTCAAATGAATCTGTGAATTTTGAATTGTTAAGAACAGCAACTGATTGGCTTGTGAATATGGGGAACTATTGGCGTGCATTTTAAACAAATCGAGTCGAATTTGTTCGTAAAATAACTTTATAAATATCCTAGCACTCATTACCCAACCGTTTCCCTACCATGAAAGTTACCTTTCATAACACTGTATCCACTGTGTCTTATGAATTGTATCTTACGAGTTATATTTTGTCATTTTCTTAATGTAACTTCTGTTATGCAATCTATTGTTTATATATGGTTTGATAATTTTTAACGAAGGGCTTTGTGAGATCCTGCATGACTGCATTAGCTTCCACTAAAGGTGCTAAATCCCAAAATAAAGTCTGCTCGCCACGACAAGAGGACTTCAGGAGTAGTGTTGGTATTAATCCGTTGAAGGAATGCGGACTACAGTGGTTTACTGTGTGGTTCATAGCCTGGGACCAAACTCACCCTGTGGCTTGTCTTTATTCTGTATTCATGAAGGAGATGTCCGCATAGGCCTGTTCATGAATAATATATTTAATGTGTCTCATCTAAACTTGGATCTGTTCAACGATAGAAGGGGCTTCATTTAAACCTGTATGTTCTCTTGTTTTTATGTTCTAACTGGCCATGATCCAAGTCCCTACTATCTTTATGGACACTATACATGATGTGGGGTGCCTAGTAATTATGGCTGTCCCAAATACTCACCTTTGGTGAAGGGGTGTCCGAGTTGTCCGTCAGTATTGTAAACTCTGCACATATCCTTTGGTTTTGCCCTGATGCGGAGGTCCTCAATGGTGAAATTGATCGTTATTATAACTGTGCACCTGAAACGTCTGTTTACCTTCCTCCGTAAACGTGTCTCCTAAACCTCAGGGTAGTTGCTGTGTCCGCTAAATCGCAATGCTTTTTTGTTTCAAACCTTCTTTGCCGCAGTCTGACTGATAAACAAAAAGAGCCAGTGTGTGTAGATGCCTGTTTTCATATTGCGCCTCATTGTGCTTGTGTTACTGTCGCTAAACGTAATTGGGACAGTATTTGGCTGGGATGGCTCTACCCGTCTGCCTTCATTTGAGCCTCGATTGTGACTTAAGAAGCTGTTGTCTAAAAACTTAGTTCCAAGATTTGTCATAGCGCCACACACGCACACGAGAGAATCCGTTGTTAATGTGTGGTGACGATGACTGGTTCATGATTGTTTCCAAACGTTGCTCTTTCGGGATAACCGCATCGATCGCTCCTCCTCTCTCCTTCGCGACGTTTCATCTCCCACGTTGGAGGCACCCTCCATCTTCTATCCCTAAAGAGCAGCTTTTGGAAGCAATCATCATGCATCCAGACATGAAAACCTACATGGATGATAGTCGTTGTTTAATTTTTATGATGGTGGTCATGATTACGAGTATCGATGTACTTTTACTCATAAATCTGTTCACACTTTAACAGCACCTACATTTTTTTCCTGTTTTACAGACTATGGTAATAGCGCGAATTTATTTTCCCCATAGTTGTAACTTGACAATATTTTTCTAAAAAAATGATGCCTCTGAAAATGATGTTTGGCAGCATTACTGCCGCGGGCTGATTTAATACATGTAGTGGGTGAGGAAGGCGTTAATGCAGGGCTGGGCGTGGAGTGGCTAAGCTGTTGTCATCAGAGATGATGAAGATTATGAAGATGGTGACCACGCTGGGTGTGAGGGCGGTGACCCCGCTAGTGTCACATGCGAGGGCCGAACCAGCTACACTACGTTCCTGGATCACTCTCTGTGCCTCCATTTAAGCTTAAACCATTTTGCCAAATAACATGTGTTTGTCACTGAGTTACTTTGCATCTTTATCAGCAGTTCAGTTCAACACAGACTCGTTGTAAGTTATATTAGAATTACAAAAACATTGCATTATTTGTCCCAGTTTCAGCAGAGACAAACGAATTCACACCGCTTGTCAGGGTAGTGCTCGCTTGTTAATGATGGCTGCTGCTGCTGCTGAAGAAGATGCTGCTGAGTGTTCGAGTATGGTGAATGGAGCATGTGCTACAGCACTGATCCTCAACATTTGCTCTGCGTCCTCAGTCTTGGCAGAAGAACCAGGATTCGGACATCCCAGGAGCAAGACTGAAGCGGAGCGCCAGCCTCCAAAACATCCCCCTGCACAGCCACGTGTACATGTGAGATAGTGTTGTGCTCAGATTTTTCTCTATTTGCTGACTGTGATGTGATACTGGTCTACTCGGTGCCCCTGCACGTATCCTCCACAAACTATACATTGAGAGTTGCTCTCCATACAGTAGCTGTTCTTTCAGGAGAGTTGTGTCGAGTGTTGCTTCTCCCTCCCTCAAGATGTTTGCCTCCTATGTTGGATGATGCCTTCAATGCAGGAGGCGATTCATTCAACATTGGAGGCCAAATGTTGCAAATGAACAAGAGAGAATACTTCGCACGGCTGAACCGTTGATTATATTTAAGGTTGTACTAAAGATCACGTGTTTTGGTTATTTCAGAGAATAAAGTGCTGATTATTTAGACGGGACATGGTGGCATATTGAGCCTTTGTCAGTGGGCGGATGACTGCAGGTGTAGTTCTGTGCAAGCTCGAGGAGTTTTTCATTCACACCTTGGAGCAGCTGGTGGCTGTGGGAATCTCTGTTCAAATAAAACCTCGATTGGATGGTCAAATGAACATTTCAAAAGTGCTACAATGTCCCCTGTCCCGATTTCAGGTTTCATATCTTTAAGTTCATGAAATATTTATATCCAAGCTCAACACTTGTTTTTATAACTTACCATTTTATGGTAATTTTGTTCACGTTTTTTAGCTCAAATATAAGAGTCATATTTAAATCCAAATCCCTGCTGCGAGTGTTGCTGATATCCACATTGGATCACAACATATTTTTAAACATTGACTTACTAAACAGAGGTGTTATTCCTCGTGAATATTTTACTAAAGTTATGTTTTTATACGTAATGTCTTGCACATCCAAGTAAACGGCAAGTAATGGCTATGAATGAGCTCAGGGTCACACGTGTGTACGGTGCAGCAAAGGGCAAACTCGGTTAAATGGCACCGCCATAGAGAATCACCACGGCCATAGAGAATCACCACGGCCATAGAGAATCACCACGGCCATAGAGAATCACCACGGCCATAGAGAATCACCACGGCCCATAGAGAATCACCACGGCCATAGAGAATCACCACGGCTCTAGAGAATCACCACGGCCATAGAGAATCACCCGGCTATAGAGAATCACCACCGCCGTAGAGAATCACCACGGCCGTAGAGAATCACCACGGCCATAGAGAATCACCACGGCCATAGAGAATCACCACGGCCATAGAGAATCACCACCGCCATAGAGAATCACCATGGCCATAGAGAATCACCACGGCCGTAGAGAATCACCACGGCCGTAGAGAATCACCACGGCCGTAGAGAATCACCACGGCCGTAGAGAATCACCACGGCCGTAGAGAATCAACACGGCTATAGAAAATCAACACCGCTATAGAACATCATCACTGTTCAGTGCCCCATCTTGTGCACGCTTTGTCATCCTGTCTCATCCATCAATACTGGCATCAGCCACTGTCTGCTCTCTGCTCGATGAATGCCTCCCCTTGGCAATCATATTCTTTCACAGCGTTGTGTAGGTAAGCGTCTCTTTAGCACACACGGGATCGTCCACGTTTCATCCCCATCCACTCTCGTCTTCCTGCCGCTGCACCAATGGGGATCTGTCACAGATGCTGCCTGCAGTTTGAGGACCTGGAGGTCCTCTCTCTATAAATGCGAGGTCGCCATCGATATTGACCCTAACACCACGAGGCTACGGCGGGTTCTCTCTGCCTGCCGTGATCCCGTGCCGCGGACGCTGACTCGTCGGAGCGGTGAGGCACCTCGACCCTTGCCATCAGGGTCAGGGCAGAGCTTATGTGACGTCACAAGGATGCCACCAGACATGAGCTCCATTCATAGACTCGTTGCGGGGGATGAGGAAACTAGGCAAAGATGAACATCAGAATGCACGGTTTGTATGTATAGGTTGTGTATTTGTGTTCTAGTGAATGTTTTACAATGTTACCGGAAATAGTATTCATATAATAATCAAACACCTTGTGTAACAAACCTCACGTTGAGTAACGTGTGTTGCACTTTTGAGACTTGTAATCAATATACAGAGTCGTATCACTCTGGGTTAATTTAAACCAGATTCACCTGAACTCACTGCGTCTTTCTCCCGTGTTTGTGTGCAGGGAGTACCGGCAGCCTTCGAGCTGGGGAAGTGTGAGTATCGCATCAGCCAGCATGACACAGGAGGGACACCTGACCACTAGCAATCGAGCAATCACCGACAGATCCCGATAGCAGGGCCAGCTCACGAAGCATGTGTGTGAGTAAAACTCAGCCCGGGGTTCATCAAGATCCGCTGGGGCTGTGCTGCATGCCGAGTGCGTCGGCATCAGCAGTGTGGAGATGATTGCAGCTGGGCACGGTGCTTAACCGCCCCACCACCCGCTTTGTCACGTGGGCTTTAATAGGCAAAGGGTGACTTGCTCAAAGTGGAAGCCAATTGCATAATTGTATACAATGAAGCAGAGTAAATGGCAAATATAGAGGACATATTTATAGTTGGGCGGCACGGTGGCCCAGTGGTTAGCGCTGACGCCTCACAGCAAGAAGGTCCCGGGTTCGAGTCTCTCGGCTCCGGTGCCTTTCTGTGTGGAGTTTGCATGCTCTCCCCGTGTCCGCGTGGGTTTTCGCCGGGTACTCCGGTTTCCTCCCACAGTCCAAAAGCATGCTCCTGGATAGGTTGATTGGCTCGCAGACTAAAATTGTCCCGCAATGCCCGGCGATGGACCGGCGTCCCGTCGTCGGGTGTATTCCTGCCTTACGCCCTATGTTTCCGGGATAGGCTCCGGCTTCACCGTGACCCTATATAGGATTAAGCGGTTTCAGATAATGAGATGAGATGAGATATTTATAGTTGATAATCGAGTACTTTTGGGTTGGGTCATGGATGAGTGATGTAAACCTGCCTCCAGCCGACACAGCCAATTAGTATGAGTTTGGCACGTGACCTCTGTCAAGAAGCCTGGTGAAGCTGGTTTCAATTATCATCAACACTTCGCACTCTGTTGTAAATATTGTCGGTTTGCTCTCAAACACACGAGCCTGCTAAGGTAGTGAAACTTTAGCTTGCCTGTTCACATGACACAACCTAACTGACTTGCAGTGTCATTTGGAGGTGGGTTTGCGACACTTTTTATGTGACCCAAACCAAAGGTACTTCATCACGTATAATATTGGTCGGGAATGCCTGCGCGTGTATTGTTGTTTGTCTAGACCACTCCCATAGGGTCTGTCACAACTGTCTCACCGTGAGAACACGGCATGGTGTCGATGTGTATGTGTTGGTACGCTCGGTCACATTGTGTGTGTGTGTGTGGGTTTGCAGTCCAACTCTATTAGCTCCGGTTCATCTGCAAATCCTGGAGCGAGAGGACAGGACACGAGGATGAACAATGACATCGATGCTATCAAGGTTCCATACGCATCACAGACACGGTTTTCAACCCTTTACTCACATTAGAATGTTGAATTATTGTTTTTGTGATAGAGTCATTTCAGTATAAATTTCAGCATGGAAGCTGATAATCGTATGATACGCAGCAATGATTTGTTCATTGTAATTGTTGTCTTTGGTACGCTATATGAGATGGACTGGCGCCTGGTTGACCGATTGGCTCTATGGGTGGGGCTAGCGCGCCGACATCAAGATGCACGCTGTTGAATGTCCTCTGCTGATTGTCTGCTGGGGCCTGGTGCAGAATTGCGACCGAAATATCGACATTAATTGCGAGAGATTCACCTCCGTCAATTTACACCATTGGGTGCAATGCTGGAAAGTGTGAATACTCAATGTATTTGAATTGGCTCAGGATTTGAAAGTGTATTTTCATGGCCAGTGTGAACCGTGCTGGCATGGTGTTTGCACCGGTGCGGTGCTGTAGAGCATGCCGCCATTACAGCACCGCACGCGCATTGGCATCGCCACACGATGCCATCGCCACACGATGCCATCGCCACACGATGCCATCGCCACACGATACCATCGCCACACGATGCCATCGCCACACGATGCCATCGCCACACGATGCCATCGCCACACGATACCATCGCCACACGATGCCAAAGTGCGTCCACCAAGCAAGGAGGCCAACTCACTTTACAGGCAAAGCCTCGCGCTTCGAGCCAGACCGATCCCCACACTTCGAGCCAGAACAATCCCGAGAGCATTGATAACATCTAACGTCAACGAGGAATCAAGACACAATGTCACTCTTGGCTCAGATTCTGGTCATGTTCGTGGTTAAAATACAATTAGCAATCATGAAACCAAAATACGTTTATCTTAAATAACCTATTCAAGCGCATTCCTCAGATTACATGTGTCTGTTAACATTTTACTTAATATATATTATTGTGTATCAGAAGTCTAGACCCATAGGAAAGTGTGTTTGTCTAATTAAGAAAATATTTCATAGATTTCTATGGATCCTGACTTATGATACATGGTGTACATATATATCACTTTCGAGATATTTATTATTACGGCAGAAAATACCGAGTCGGCTTGCGAGCCCTGGATGTGGGATTTATGCGATAACGTTCCAACTGACCAACACAAACCATAAATAAATTCAAATGGTAACACAACAAATTGACAGCATTAAATTACGCAAGGATGAGATCCTAACCAAAATCATAAAGTAAACAGTAACACAATATTGCACAGGACAAAGTGAGTCATGGGCAGTGGATCGACAGTGCGTGCACCCACAAAGCCTCACCCAAGCCCCTGCCATGATGCTGCTACGAGGCTATGAGGCCTCATTGCCTGCCTGACCCTCGTATTATAACTGTGTCCCTGTCACGTTGTGTTGACACGACGGTTCACTTTGAACATGGTGACCAGGTGGAGCTTGCCAAGGCTGAGGCGATGCTCGGGCGCATGGCTCAGCCAGGCGCCGTCCAGTCGACGAACACAACAGAGAGCGCCTTCAGTAATGGGAGGCCGGATGTATTCATAGAGGTACAACGCACCTTGCAATGCAAACACACCACCACGCAAACACATTCACATTTACACACGTGCATACCATGACACTCTTAAGAGTATGCATTCAGGTGAGCTTGTATACTTAAATGGGTGTGTGCACAACAAGAAGAAGCAGAAGAAGAACAGCTGCCATCCACCCCCAAGCGGTGGTGATGTCACCACAGTGACTGCGCTAGGTATTTTGAGCCTGTCACGTGCGGTGAAGAAGGCTCGCTGCTGGCAGGAGGTCAAGGGACAGACATTGATGTTGTAGGCTGATGGAGGAGATCACTGAAAGATCTCAATAAACACACGTGTGGACATACACTCAAACACACATCTTATTTGCATAAATCCCGAGGTACTTCTTACTATATTGACACGGTGATTTCATATCAGATATTTTAATAACCCCATAAAGAAAGAGATAAGGGCAAATAATAGGATGAATTTTCCATCAATATGTGGTTTCTCCTCTTATCCGCAGGTTAGTGTGGATTATAGGAAGAATCACTGCATGGATTATAGGAATATCTGTGGATTGATACAGGAACATGGATAATAGGAGGAGCAGGTAATAGGAGGACGATAGAAGTTTTATCGTATATGGAATTCTTAAGCCTTATGAGGTTGGTCCTCTTAGAGTTTTATTCTTGAGTTCTCAAAACCCCAAGGCCTGCTGGTGATGCACCCTGCATACTGTGTACGAGTGACTGATTGTTTGTGTGGCAGGGGGAGTTGAAGAAGGTTGGGTCGCTGCTGCAGATGCAGAACAGAAGCGGCTCATCGGAAACATTTCCATCGCTTGGCTCGAGTCACCTCTCACCATCCGGCGGCTCGATGCTCTCCTGGAGCTTCAGCTCTGGCAGCTTCCAGCCCAATGCGGCCTCTAACCCAATGAGCAGCTCCTACTCCAGCGAGTACCAAAGCAGTACCTCCTCTAAACCAGTGGGCAACGCCTACTCCAGCGAGTACCAGAGCAGCACCGCCTCTAACCCAATGAGCAACGCCTACTCCAGCGAATACCAGAACATCACCGCCTCTAACCCAATGAGCAGCTCCTTCTCCAGTGAGCACCAAGGCAGTACCTCCTCTAAACCAGCAAGCAGCGCCTTCTCAAGCGAGTACCAAAGCGGTACCTCCTCTAAACTACTGGGCAACGCCTACTCCAGCGAGTACCAAAGCGGTACCTCCTCTGAACCAGTGGGCAACGCCTACTCCAGTGAGTACCAGAGCAGTGCCTCTTCTAAACCAGTGGGCAGCGCCTTCTCAAGTGAGTACCAAAGCAGTGCCTCCTCTAAGCCAGCAAGCAGCTCCTACTCCAGTGAGTACCAAAGCGGTACCTCCTCTAAGCCAGCAAGCAGCTCCTACTCCAGTGAGTACCAGAGCAGTACCTCCTCTAAACCAGTGGGCAGCGCCTACTCCAGTGAGTACCAAAGCAGTGCCTCCTCTAAACCAGTGGGCAGCTCCTACTCCAGTGAGTACCAGAGCAGTACCTCCTCTAAACCAGTGGGCAGCGCCTTCTCAAGTGAGTACCAAAGCAGTGCCTCCTCTAAGCCAGCAAGCAGCTTCTACTCCAGTGAGTACCAAAGCAGTACCTCCTCTAAACCAGTGGGCAGCGCCTACTCCAGTGAGTACCAAAGCAGTACCTCCTCTAAGCCAGCAAGCAGCTCCTACTCCAGTGAGTACCAAAGCGGTACCTCCTCTAAGCCAGTGGGCAGCGCCTTCTCAAGTGAGTACCAAAGCAGTACCTCCTCTAAACCAGTGGGCAGCTCCTTCTCAAGTGAGTACCAAAGCAGTACCTCCTCTAAACCAGCAAGCAGCTCCTACTCCAGTGAGTACCAAAGCAGTGCTGGTGGCACTGGCACACTGAAGCTCCCATGCAGCCCGAATGTGGAGTCATTTGACTACGGCCTACGGCAAGGAGCGCACCAGAGCACCCGGACAGAGGAGCTGCAGTCTAGTCAACAGCAGCTCCTTAACAAGCAGAAAGAGATCGAGGTGAGAGGGCTCGTGTTGAAACATTTATACTGACCACCACTCGCATGTCCTTTTTGTAACGTCCCAGCAAATACATGGCTCCATTAGCTAGTAATGTGTACATGCGGGGAGAGATATAGTATAAAATCATCCACAATAACATGAAAATACACTATGGGTACTTTTTTTGCCAGTATACATATATAAGATTACAACAGGTTTTACCATATCTGGCGATTATGCAGGTGTGAAGATCTTAACACCTGCATAATTGCCAGGCAATTATGCAGGTGTAAGATCCCAAACACCAAAATAGACACATTTTACAATGTGTCCAGTTTGCAAAAGCCACACATACTAGTGGCAAAGTGTGCACACATTTAGCTTTGATAACCTATGCATTGTCCTTCAACTGACCGACCTTCACCTGGTAGTGGCTTCCTTTTGAGCCTATTTTCCGGTGTCTTTCGTTGCCAAAAGGCAGTCAGCTCAGGACAATGCAGTATCAATGCTTTATAGCTTAGGTGGGGCTGTTAACACTATGGGTACTTTTTTGCCAGTATACATATATAAGATTACAACAGGTTTTACCGTATCTGGCGATTATGCGGGTGTTAAGATCTTAACTTATGCATAATCGGCAGATACGGTAAAACCTGTTATAATCTTATATATGAAAAATACAGCCACACTTATCTTTCAATGCCTTTCAGGCTCAATTCCAGGTAATATATGCATAGGCAAGACTGATCTATCTGCCAGCCTTAAAAAGTAAGCATGTTGAACATATCTGTCACCATACAAATGTAAATAATGTGATTTATATGTCAAGGTTTAATACATGCTAATAATTATGATCAGTAGCAGGTGTCTAAGCGAGATCTCGTAGTCAGGGCTATGAGCTGGGTGCGGGGGTCTCGTAGTCAGGGCTGTGAGCTGGGTGCGGGGGTCTCGTAGTCAGGGCTGTGAGCTGGGTGTGGAAGGATCGTGGTCAGGGCTGTGAGCTGGGTGCGGGGGTTTCGTAGTCAGGGCTATGAGTTGGGTGTGGAGGGATCGTGGTCAGGGCTATGAGCTGGGTGCGGGGATCTTGTGGTCAGGGCTATGAGCTGGGTGCAAGGGTCTTGTAGTCAGGGCTGTGAGCTGGGTGCGGGGGTTTCGTAGTCAGGGCTATGAGCTGGGTGCGGGGGTCTTGTAGTCAGGGCTGTGAGCTGGGTGCGGGGGTCTTGTGGTCAGGGCTGTGAGCTGGGTGTGGAAGGATCGTGGTCAGGGCTGTGAGCTGGGTGCGGGGGTTTCGTAGTCAGGGCTATGAGTTGGGTGTGGAGGGATCGTGGTCAGGGCTATGAGCTGGGTGCGGGGATCTTGTGGTCAGGGCTATGAGCTG
>JAZEWT010000001.1:3902524-3913076 GCA_036362905.1 Mordacia mordax
ACCCTCTCTACAACCACGCACCCGCTCTACAACCACGCACCCGCTCTACAACCATGCACCCACTCTACAACCATGCACCCACTCTACAACCACGCACCCGCTCTACAACCATGCACCCGCTCTACAACCATGCACCCGCTCTACAACCATGCACCCACTCTACAACCATGCACCCGCTCTATAACCGTGCACCCGCTCTACAACCATGCACCCGCTCTACAACCATGCACCCGCTCTACAACCATGCACCCACTCTACAACCATACACCCGCACTACAACCATGCACCCGCTCCAACGCGCACGGCGGGACATGTGTTGGAGCCCGCTTGTCTCTCCAGCCACGCCACCATGCACGCCAGCACGCCAGCACGCCAGCACGCCAGCATACCACTCCAACGAGGAGACCGGTGACTTCTGCTTTTCCAATGCTCTTTATTAAGTAAACGACTATATCCTGACGTGGGTCCCTGCCACGTCAGGATATAGTGCACATCACCTTATATACACACACACCCCCCCCCAAACGTCACCTCGTCGCGTCAGATCACACTGCGTCCCAACCCTATCACATTCTCCCAGGTTGACTCCATGTCCTCCCCCCCTCCCTCTTTCATATCAAGTGATGTTTACGGAGGGAGGGAGAATCTCGGGAGGGGGTAGAATCGCATTCTCACCTCGCCTGACCCCCTGGTCACCCCGAGCGACCCTGTCAACCCACAGCGCAGCGACCCCTAACCCCGTCTGTTCGCCTTTGCACGAGCGTCACGATGCACCTGTCCTGGCACAGCGTGAGGCTGGACACCACAGCTGCACGTGGATTAAACAAATACTGAAATACACACAATTGGAAATCAGTCGAATTAAATATATTTGAGTTTTTATTGAAAATGTGGGGCGAATTCCACAATTACTTAACAGTTGTCAGTATTGATTTACTATACTGTATGTAAAGCAAATAGTGGCATTAAAATTAATATGTAAAACACTTTAAAGAGCATACCAGATTCTTATATTTATATCTCGTCACCTGTGTTAGCGTTTGATGTTCAATATATTCCATAAATATGTACCATCATGTAACAAGTGTTGAACAATCCTGAAAATAATAAAAATGCAGCGAATAACATTGCACTGTACCTATACATTCAGTTGCCATTTTAATATAAAACAGATTTACAAATGATTTGAACTGGAAAAATAATTCAGCACATTTCGTTGTAATTAATCACCCTTCATTGTTATTGAATGTGACCGCCATGGAACCATTAGTCTAATGAGCCATGCAACAAAAATGCTGTTAAAAGTGTTGATGCTCAGAGCCAGAAGTAGGATAAATCCAGAGGTTGCACAAGTTCAACGTGGTTTTGTTGACGATCGAGGTGCAAGAAATGCCATCTTTATTATCCGAACGCTTTCAGAAAGGGCAGCTGAAATGAAGAAACATCTCTTTGTGTTATATTGACCAGAACTAAGCATTCCACAGTATAAAACACGAGGCGCTAATGAAAATTATTATAGAACTGAACATTGATGGTAAAGATTTGAGAATTCTAACAAACATCCATCCATGTTCTAAATTGCTTGTCCTAATGAGGGTTGCGGTGGCAGCAGTCCAAGGAGAGTGGGACCAGACATCCCTTTCCTCAGCAATAAATTCCAGCTCTTCCTGGGGGATTCCCAGGCGTTCCCAGGCCAGCGGAAGGATGTAATTCCTCCAGCGTGTCCTGAGTCGGCCTCTAGATCTCCACTCAGTGGGCCGTACCTGGTAGACTTCCCAGGGGAGACTTCCAGGGGTATCTTTACCAGATGCCCGAACCACCTCAACTGGCTCCTCTCAATCCGGAGGAGCAGCGACTCTACTCTGAGGTTCTCCGGATTTCTGTGCTCTTCACAAAAACGAGGATAAAACCGCAGCAGTAAGGATCAAAAATTAACTAAGTGAGGTGTGAGGCAAGGCTGTGTATTTCACCGGACTTGTTTAACTTGTAGAGTGAAAACATTTTGCGAGAGATTGAAGGTTTGCCAGGGTTAATAATTGGTGGACCGAATATGAATAACCTGCATTATGCAGATGACATAGTCTTCTAATCGGATTCACAGGGGGAGCTGCAAAAAATTCTGGATAAGGTTGTTAATAAAAGTGAGGAGAAGGGTTTAACTATCAATCCTAGGGAAACAATGCATGGTAATTTCAAAGAAAAAAGTGTACCTCTGTGCAATACCAAAATACGTAGTGAAAATGTAAAACAGGTCAATAAGTTCAACTATCTGAGAAGCTGGATAACATCAGATGGTAAATGTGATCATAAAATAAAACGCAAGATAGGGATGGCTAATGATAGCTTTTTCAAAATGAAAAGATACTGATAAATAATAACATTTCTATGAGGACGAAACGAAGAATTCTCTTGTTACGTTATACCAGTTTTCATGTATGCATCAGAATACTGGACAGTATAAGAACGAGAATGGAGAGAATTGAAATGTGGTTCTTTAGACACATCTTGAAAGTATATTGGAGATAGTTGAAGTTTCTCGGACATATTATGAGGAAAGATGAAATTGAAAATCTTGTTATAGCTCAAGATGGATAAACATATCAACAACTGATATCTTTAAAAGTTCAGAGCAGAGATTTGTGGAAGACCATTGTCACCAACATCCCTGTAGGATATAGTACCTAGAAGAAGAAGATTGCAATAACTTGAAAAGCAAAACGCACAAACTGACACTGTAGAAAGTGTTTCACGTCATACAATAATTAGAAAAATACATCTGAAATGTGGGAGGTTTACTGTGCCTTGAGACGTTCCTCCTGCCCAGTCCACTTCGTCTAATTCCACCATTTCTCTCGTCTCCACGCATCAAACATCACGCTTGTATCTCTGCTTGTATTCAGAATTTGCTGTAGTTCACCTTTCATGCCACCTTTTCTGCAATTTTTTAATCTCGGTCTATAAACGTTACTATTGACATCGTTAGTTTAAGTAAAAATGCTAAAGCAGCATTCCTGCAATCACTCACAGAGAGACACTTTATAACAAAATAGTTATCTACCTTGGGCTAGGGCTACTACACAACGTTGTTTGATGCCACGGTAGAGATGTCATATCTAAGCTGTCATATCTGTCAATGACGTTTGTTTTGGAATGCTTGTGTGATCCCCGAGAATAATCTGGCACGAGGGATGAACCCCGACTGCCAAATGGAAATGCACACATAAAAGAATGCTCACATTTTGTAACGTTGCCTTCGCCTCGCATCTCACAGCCGCTTGAGAGGGGCGCTTCATCCACACGGTAAGCGCAATCTATCAGCCATGGATCCTTGTCACCAGATTGCAGGCATACACCACGCACCTGACGACTATACTTCTTACCAGTAATACGACTGTGTGCCTTTGCCCAATAGGCAACGATTTACGTCTTCAAAACCTCGCCAACCTACTCATGCCACTGTTGGCAGCCCCTCAAAACATTTACTAAAGATCCCAGGCTCAAACATAACAAAAATCAGAACGATGCTCTTCAATATCGGCACCGATAACCGGGAGCAGCCATCCCGCGTGCCTTACACAAACTACCACAACTTCGACCTTCAAAGAATGTCTCAAACAACACTTATTCCTCCAAGCAAAAACCCAAATTACGCTTGCCTCTGTATCTACCTTCTCGTCCTTAACCAGTCGCGCAATCTGTGCCTGCTATGAATTGCATTATTATTGTTATTGATGGCACGTGGATGGGCAGCTGGGCATTATGACGCGGCAAGTGTGGCTCACACCCAGTACTGGCCCTCTTTGAGCACGGGGCCGCTCGTGCGGCAGTGCTGTAGTAGCTCTGGGTCCATGAGGCTCCAGTCGTACGGAGCGGTGGAGAGGTCCGTGTCCCCGTCCTCCGGCAAGTCGTCGTCGCCCGGCGCCGAGCCCAGCACGGTCTCCGGGCCACGCTCATCAAGAACTGAGTCCTCGATACAAGAGTCGGGAACCGGCTCATAGAGGTAGACCTCGGCAGGTCCAGGGTCGAGGGGGGTCACTGTCACGGACGGCACTGCCGGCGAGCGCTCCATCCTCCCGACCTTAAATCCGCAGGAGAAGTTCTTACCTAGGCTCTTTGCTTTCTTCTTTTTGTACGTGATGAGGACACTGATTAGAATGATGAGCACAGCAATTAAAATCAAAATGGGAAGAATGATGTAGTACATTGCCTTCTCGGAAATTCCGTAATAATTACGAAATGTCCCTGGGGCTGGCTTCTCTAAATCCACATTAAATGTAGGCACAGTTAGATCTTGCTCTGTCACATCTCCGTTTACAATGTTTCCTCCAGCAAAGCGTGAGATATTATGATCAACGGAGTATGAACGGCTCAATGGGGAAAACGTCGCTGTTGTTGGTGCACTGTAAAGAAGATCACGATTCGGGAATAAAACCACGTACACAAATTGTCCTACGGCTGGCTGCACTCCGCGTGCTGAGAGCTCGTAGCGAAAGTGATCATCTGTAGCGTTTTCAATCAAAATCACATTACTCTCTCCAACTCTGAGCAAGATTCGCCCATGATTGAGGTCATCTTGCGTGAAAGTCGAGACCTGCTGAGCACCTGTGATGATCCCCGACTCTGCCGTGGCCGATCCGACAAGGACATCTCCTTCCGTTTCCCTACGTGCTCTAATCATCCCATTGTTCCACAGTAGCTCTCCAAGCTGCGGGTGGGTAATGATGCGAAATGTGGGTGAGCTTTGAGTCAAGAGGGCAAGAGGGCTGCAGTCTAAGTGATGCTGCCCAAGCTGCACCTCACTCCCTGGATTAATCTGCAGCTTTTGCCCTATTTTAACCAAGGGATGGACTAGGATGTGCACTACCTGTCCCGAAATGCTTACATTGTGAGAATGAAGCTCAAACACAAAGCTGTCATGCGAAGATGTTAGGTCTACCATGGTGTACATCAGATGCATTTTATCAATGTCACCCTGTTCAAATGTATTGACGGATTCACCGTGTTTCATTAAAACGCCATGTTTAGGGGCTTTGGTAACGTGATAGTGCAATGCCACATTTCTCACGTTTGTAACTGCAGCGAGCATCACATTCGTGACATTTATGGATATCTGGCCCTGCAGCATCGTGATGTTCGTGTTGTTAGAGAGCGACACGGATGGTGGAACGACTTCTACCGCCACGTGATGGGTAAGCGGAGGGTGCTTCCCATCGCTGACGCTCACGTCAAACCCACCCGACGTCAAGCCGCCGCCGCCACTCTGTATGAACACCACCCGCATGCTGTTGACGTCCTCCTGTGTAAACTGTTGGATGGCGATGGTGGTGTTGCCTGCAGAGGCCACACGTCCGTTGGCTGGAGGAGTGATGAGCGTGTACACGAGCTCGCGTGCGCGGTTGTCTTCGTCTGTGGCCAGCAGATGCGCCGATGTGATAAACTCCGCTTGGCCCAACACCACCTGGAGAGTGAGCCGCGGCATCTGCAGCATCGGAGGGTGGACGTTCAGTGGGAAAATGCTAATGGTGAACGTCTCGTCCTCAATGACACTGATGTCTTCGGATTCTTTTGCCTGATCATCACGCGGTGTCAACCGCAAGCTAAAGTCGAAGCTATCCGTCCAAAACTTCGGCTCCAACTCCTTGTGAATTTTATCAGAAAGTAAATCACTTCCATCCTCGCCACCTGCTGTGTTTGCGATTCCTCCAAAGGCACCAGCGTTGTTGGGGTTCATCGTTTGAAGATCCAGGGAAGCTTGAGCTCCTGGATCTCCCAGCAGCGCGTGCGCATCCTGCACGTACTGGAGACCACGCCTCTCGAGATCCAGCTGGTAAAAGTACGGCTGAGTTTGAGAGATGTTTCTGGTACCGACAGAGAGCTGGCCAAACCCTGGGAACCGTGTCACGTGGAACGTCAGCTCATAGTCCAAGCGCTCATCGGGTGGAAACTTGGTCAGGACATTTGATGCGTCGAGATTCGTCTTGTCCATGGTAACACTTCCTCCTTGCGTTACATTCGTGCCTGCAATGAAAACACGATAGAAAGACAATTATTGTTAGATAATTATAATATGCATGCAAGTCTACATTCCAATATTGTACATTATGTACTGATATGAGTTTAATGGCTCAGTGCAGGAGAGTTGCTATCCAAAGCTGTTTTTTTTTTCTTTCAGGATAGCCATGTCAAACTTAGACATGTAATTCTAATCTTACATTATATGTTTTTAAACGTTAGAACGATGAGAAAAATGTACTTGTAGAGTGAAGAAGCGCCAATATTTTGACGTAGCTATGACAATGAGAATGAATTGATTCCAGACACAATGGCGTACAGCTATAACCCAGCATTTTGGAGGAAAGGGTCGTGGCTCAAGCGGGTTGGTGAATTACAAACCGAAAGAGCCGTAAGGGAGCCTGAAGATTATCATCGTTAATATGTCGTTGTTGTTATTGTTGTTTCTGACATGCTGTCCTCTCTACAGCTATGTGCAGCGCTTTGTGACCCTCGGGTGAAAAGCGCTATAGAATTGCTATTATTGTTCTCATTCCTCTCAGTTACCAAAAAGGCCTCGCTCAGCCTCTTGATTTTAGGAAGGTCCTGTCCAGTTGTTACGGTAGGGGGCGATGCTGCATTGCATAATGGCAATTGATTACAACAAAATAGTTTTCATTATTTGACGAATTATTACTTTTTGAGCATCATCTATCCAATGCCACCACACCTACAAATCATCATCATTGTCAATACCCGCTTAGTCCTGTTCAGAGCCGCAGGGGACCAGAGCCTATCCAGGCAGACAGAGGGCGCAAGGCGGGCTATACCCAGGATATGACGCCAGTACATTGCAGGGCACTGAGCGCAATTTACTCAGCAAGCCATTTAACGTAGGCAGCAGCGTGGGAGGAAACCGGAATACCCGGTGAAAACTCACGCGGAACAGGGGGAGAACACGCAAACTGCTGCCTAGATTAATTGGCTACTCACCGCGTCATTGTGCCGCCCACAAACTCTGTATTAAATTCAGTTCTAAAAAGGCTTAATCAACTCGTGAAAATATTTCTCTGAATTTGATTCTTAGATTGGTCACACGTAAATAAGGTTTGTAAACATGGTAATCTTGTCAGGTGGTGGAGAGTCATTGACAAGTATTTTCGTATAAAAACTACCTGTTGCCTAACCCACAAAGAAATTGGTCAACATCTGTGAACACATGAATACGGTGTGACTGTGAAACAGCACATGTCAGCAATAATATCCATGGCACCATGTAGCTTGCATATGGATTTTTAAAGAAGAAAAACTCTTTTTACGATTTGACTTTGCCCATTCGAGAGAATTGCTCTCAAGAGATGTGCTTTCAGTTTAGCTACATTGAGCGTTCATTGTTCATTCACCTAGCATGTTGAAGGCATCATCCCACCAACATGGGAGGCGAAATGTCACAAAGGAGAAAGGAGGAACGCTCAATACGACTATCTCCAAAAAACAGCTTTGGAGAGAAATTCTCATCACACATCGAGCCGTGAAAGCCTACATCACTATTATTATTACATTCAGAGGATTGTCACGGATGGGGCTCGCGAGCCCACGTGGGATGGAGGTTTGTGCGTGTGGTGGTGAGGCGGTGGGGGAGCTCCACAGTAGGAGAGGCACGCGATGTGTGTGTGTGTTTGTGTGTCCTGGTTTTGTGAAGGGCAACACATGCTTGTGGTTCATCAAAAGCCTGCACGTATCGTGTGAGAAGCCAAGAGGCGCACTGTGCGGATGAGCGCACGCTCTGCTGAGCAGCGCCGCGGGGAACGCTCCGTCACCTGTGTTGGCGAGCAGTCTGCTGCGGTGCTCGGGGTCCGTGTGCTCGTAGGAGATGGACAAGCGGAAGTTGTGCTTCTCTGCTCGCGCAGGGGGAGATCGCGCCGTGAACTCAAAGTCATCGTCAGCCTCCCAGCGCAGCTCCGCAAAGCCGCCATGCTTGTAGGCTAGCAGCCCCGCGTCAACCTGGCAGTGTCAACCCAGGCCACAGCATACGGTCTATTTCAAGATTACGCGGAGACCTTCCGGGTCCCATGTGTGGTTACAAACACACAGTCTGTGTCGATTTGGTGTTTGAACGTCTTAACACTTGTATTCAGCGGTGAAACTTGGCGAGAATGCACGGCAACACCGTTCCGAGAGTGGAAATCCCTTAGGGAACGTATGAAGCTTTGATCGTCTTAAATTATTTGACATCTCAGAAGTTACAAAAATGCACGAAATGCGTTGTCAGTGTTCTGAGGCAGGACCCCTAACCCCCCGCTTTAAACGGGACGTAACCCTGGGTGTATTCCCAAAGAGATCTTTTCGTCAATATCACCCATGCCTGTTTTTATACCGGTTCAATAACCTGATCTCCTGCATACGCATCTGATTGAAGAGATTTAAAACTATAAAATCAAAGATTAAATACTACTAATAATTAACCTAACTTGGTGATCTCAGTGGTAATACACCCAGTTTTGTATGCACCAATGACGCAGGGTGCATGTCCACTCCTCTATAGAGATAAGGTTCTCTTTCTTGATTCGAATAAAGGGCCCTTCAGTGCAGACTCTCATTGAAATTTGACTTCGTGGCCTCTGTCTCTTTAGACGTTTATTTTCTGGCCTCTCTCAAAGTGAACATGAATGCGGATGCCATGAGAGCGGTTGACCCCGCTGTCTCATGCAGGACGGGTCCAACCTGCACAAGGGACCCACCACAGTGTGGCCGGGCACCCCATGTGAAGACGAGTATCTTGCAGTGAAATGACACAACGATGGATTCCGTCACATAATGATGTCGATTTTCATGGCTCGAAGCATCAGAATTGCTCTGCATAGCTGTTCTCTCAGGATAACATTGTCAAGTGTTTCTACTCTATTCTTCGCGAAATTTAGCCGCCGATATTGATGATGCCTCCAATGTGGGAGTCGAAACGTCACGCAGGAGCAAGCAGGAATACTCGACACGGCTATCCCCAAAGAGCAGCTGTGGACTAGGGTTTCCCTCACTTCAGATTGACTAAAGAAAATAGCGGTAGCATTTCGCCCAGTCCAGGGGCACTGATCAGATTTCAGTGAACCCATCAATCGCACACAAACCAAATCAGCGATTGGAATGATTTTCTGCCGATTCAATTTTCCAGAACAGGAAAATCCATCACGTGTATGAATTATCGCCCTGATGAGTCACAGCTGGAGGCGCAGAGGACTCTATTCTCCAGCGGCACCTTCACCCAGCGAGCCAAGCCTCCCTTGCAGGGTGAGCGGGGTGCAGGGTGAGCGAGGCGCAGGATGAGAGAGGGGGCTACTGGCGGGGGGCTCCTCTGAGTGACGGAGGTGCTGGGGGGGGGTTGAGTGAGGGGGGAATTGGAGGGGTCTGAGCCTCCTCCGGTATGGCCTGCCCTGGTCTCCATATGCCGACCTCTGCCTCACATAGAGTAAGCTGTAGTCCAGCAGGGCTACACGAACACACACAGCACCCTGCCTCTTCTCTTCTGAAGGGCACGGATGGGTATAGATCAGGGAAGTTTGTCGTCGTGCTTTACGAGGAAGTTCAACTTCCACAGCACCAGTCTGCAGTTGCATTCCGTGCTGATTATATTCGGAGGACAAAAACGTTTCTAATTATGTGTTAAACTTAAGTCAAGCTTATAGCAACATTTTTTATTGAAATGCCGTTCAGATGTTGTTGCTGACATGCCGTTCTCTCCATAGCTCTGTGCAACACTTTGAGACCCTTGGGTGAAAAGTGCTCTAGAAGCGCAACTATTATTATTATATGTAAATCATATTTTCAGTGGAAGACGAAATGCAGTTGTGCTTTGCTAATCCATCAAGACTAATTCATGTATGCCATACTCTTGCGAGTATCATATTTTGTTGCTTAGATCTGTTGGCTCTACTATTTTGGGCTGTCCTTTGTTGCGACCAGAAAGACCAAAAATAAAGTAGAAATTACATTACTACTATTATAGCAATATAACAGTTCAGCAACCACTCACATTTTTCCATTAATCTGCAACTTATTCACAGATATGTGGAATTCTTCCTATTATCCGCGTGTCTTGACTGGCCAATTTTGCTGGCATTCAATTCTGAAAACGACATTGTTACGACTATCCACAGGCAAGTGGAGCTATGATGTCCATGAATCAGTGCAGATCACGCTCGTAATAAGACCTGCAACGTCCAGCCTCCACGTCACCGCGGACAAAGGAGATTCCACCGTATTAATTTTGGTATTCGTGCTCCTCAATGAGGGGTCGTACCTCCTCTTGCGTGAAGTTGAAGACGGCGATGTTGGGGGCATCTGTGCGGATGAGTGCTCCCATCCGGGGCCCCCGGCTCACAGAGTACGACACGCGGCGAGGGAACCCTGGCCTCTCGTCGCTTGTCGACGCTCGCAGTTCCTGGCTGCCAATGGTTCGCATGGCACCTAACAGGATGTACCAGCGTGCAGTGAGTGGACTCCTTGCTCTGTGCACACCACACGGTGAGTGAACTCCTTGCTCTGTGCACACCACACGGTGAGTGAA
>JAZEWT010000001.1:3939060-3949395 GCA_036362905.1 Mordacia mordax
CTGTGTTTCCGGGATAGGCTCCGACTCACCGTGACCCTATATAGGATTCAGCGGTTTCAGATAATGAGAGATGAGATGAGACCTGTTCGTGTACCTCACGGCTCACCACAACGCGAAAACAACACGAAGCGCTCTCGGCAAGGATAACAACTAATGCGCTCATCAATTCACAAACATGCTGCTAAGTTAATTGGCTTACTGAGCAACTTTCTCCCATGGCATGTGGTGGACTAGCGTCCCATCATGGTTTAAACGCTGCCTTGTGCCCTCCCCCTTGGACAACTGGTAAAAACAGCAATATTGCTCAACAGTTCCTGCCAGCTTAAATAAAAAAACACCGACTGTTCTGTTACAGTTTTGTATGAAGAAATATATATATGTTGGGTATTAAACATCATTTGGTGACGCTGTGACACAGAGGTGGTGCAAATAACAAAACGATTAATACCAATCTACAGCAATCCGCTCAATACATTCGTGGCCTTACAATAAGAGAACATGTACAATGGACGATATTTCTGGCAATGGCCCCGCGTCAAGCACACGAATCGAGAGGCCACAGTGCAGTGCTCTTGACGAATGTGTTGACATTTTACTTTCTGTTGGATTTGGCTCAGTTTTCTTTTATGAGTAACTAAGAAACCCTTCCACTGTGTTTAGACAATAAAGATTCTAATAATCCGAGGAGTCGTAAACATCTCTCCAAGTGCGTTGGGTGGTGTCCATCTTCATGACTGGACCTGAGCCAGTGATAACAACTCCACATTACTGTGGTATTGGCGAGGAGCTAACATGCGTGTCAGGAATATTCAGTGACCATTGACCTTTCCCTTAATGGTAATCATATCTTATTGGTAACTATAGAAATTGAACATCTAATTGTTGCTTTTATACAGTACGTCGTACCAGTATTTAGCAGACAGTCATATATATATTTCCTGTACATTAGCATGAGGAAGGCAAGCAAGAACATTCCAATACCCCCAGTCAATATTTCCACGTGCAACATTTTGGCCACGAAGTATAAGTTGTTAAACGATAAAATAAAGCAGTATTTATTTTAAGAAGCAAAGTCAGATGGCAAACGGCACGAAGCCGTCCTGAATTCCAGTGAGAAAACAGCCTGATGATGCCTCCGTTGTGGTAAGCGAAATGTCACGAAGGAGAAAAAAAACGCTCGACACGGCTATCCCGAAACGGCAACTCTTAAGAGCAATTCTCCAGTGCAATCGTTAAAATAGCAATGCGCTTGACGAGGATACACCAGCGGCAGGCATCTTAAGGCAGCAACAGCCGACCTAGGTCACCGTGGTCACCACGGGGTGCATTTGCCCTCTCAGTTAAAGCCCTGCAATTGCCTTCTCACACTAAACCTCTGGCAGGGCTTGCAAGAGAGTAAGATTTACAGGTTAACTGGAATACTCTCCCACGCTGATCAGATCTGTTCGGAAAGGTTGGAATAGCCACATTTTACCCAACCACACGCGACCTGCTCATCGACTGTGTTGTATCCATATATGTTGCTGGGAGAGGGGTTGAGACATTTGTCCCATTATATCAACTGCGAATGAAAACTGCGACCATTGTGTGTTTTACACCACACTTGCTCCCTTTGTTTCGCAGTTAAAATTAAATAAACATCCTTATTGCTAAAGACGTTTCTATGTGTGCACCAATACAGTGACTGTCCTTACCAGCTTTTTCATGTGATTACCGGTAATGAAAATTAACAGTTTATCATAAACAAAGGTTCTAGATTTAAAAGAACGTGTAAGGAGGCTAGAAATTGCACAAAATGAAACTTTCAACACTAAAGTGCTATTGTATTCTGCAAAGAATTGCGTGGCCGATTCTCTAACGAGAAAGGTTATATTTGGTGAGCTGTCCCTCGGTCCTTACTTAAACGGGTGTTCAAAGACATCTGGCATTTCATGGCACTAATACACTCTGCCAAGAAGCATGGATTCAATACGCTATGCCCGTATATTACAAGTAAACCGGACACCAATATTACGCACTTGGTTGAGAAACTGCAGCTAGTCCACCTGTGAGCTGATGGAATTCGTGTAGCTAATGAAGGTTGAGAGATCGAGCTTTGGTGTGTAAATTGATGGATTATAATTAATGACTGCGACGCTATATTTTCTAACAGTTCTACTTCAGTTTGATAGACGTCGCTAAGAAAGTGTTTAAACATGTCTAAAATCCGTAAAGAAACACAGTGCACAGCACATCTACAATACAGTACTTACGAACACAAGGCCCTAATTAGTGGCAATTTTCCATGCAGAAGCAACACTGCAGCACAGACAGCTGTGACTTTATTCTAATGGCACCATGTGGTTTGTGCAGGTGCCTCAAAAATATGAAGGACGCTGGGGACCAAAACACAAAACAGCAACAGAAACCCAGACCTGTGGCTAATAATAATAATTGTACTTCCAGAGCGCTTTTCATCCGGGGGTCACAAAGCGCTGCAAGGAGCTGTGGAGAGACCGTCATGTAAGAAATAACAACAGCAACAACGCCATATGAACGGCAAATCAACAACAATAACACTTATGTGTGTATTTTGTTTGTTACAAATCTAAGCTGTGGAGGGAACGCACAGACCCTGAATAGGTGCAGATTTGTGCCGGTAGATGTGTAGTGCATTGTGTATCTGCTGAAGGAGGGTGGCTGGTAGCTCGGAGTGCAGATCACCCAGCCGATGCTGCCGATATCCTGGGTTTAAAACTAGAAAGACCTCCAACCTCGCCCCCCAAGATTAAACTGGGGGTGTCTCACGCGCAGCGAGAGTATCTCAGGAGTGAAACTGGTTCTCAGATGTAGAGGAAAAAGTTCCATTAGAAGGTCTAAGTTCTGCAATTCACCGTGTTTCAAAGACTAGACACTAGTAGATAGCTGTCTATTATTCTAACATAAAGTACCCAGAGAGCTTGCAAGCCCTTTATGTGGGATTCCTGCTATACAACCAACGTTCAAACTGACCAATGCAACAACGTACAGAATCAAAATACAGATAAACAAACTCACAGCAACAATTTCTACAAACATATAACTCTAACCACAATCACAAAGCAGATATACTGTGGTCTATAGTGTACAAGCCACTATCTGTCATCCTGTACAGAATGAAACCGGGGTTGACAATGAACAAATAAATTTCTCTTGGTCATCGCTATAATCGGTGGCTGCACCGGATTACGACAGTGAATTGATGTCCGTATTCAGCAAGTGGCAAAATGGGACACAGGATTTACAACTACTTTTTCTGAAACCATCAATTATCGTCAACACAGATTCCCACCTGCTGCTGCGCTGCTCTGTTGGCGACAACGGACGGTCCATTAGCGAATATCTCTGCAGCTGCTTTGAACACTCGTGTGCTGATATAATTCCAGAGTGGGTTCGGCTACGTGACGACTCGCAGAGCGGTGAGGAATGTGTGCGGAGCGAGGCCACTGGCATCCGCACTCGTCCGCACGGGTGGCTGCGCAGCGGTAACATCCGCGCCTCACTCAGAGAGGCCCCCTGCCGAGGGGGTTCGAATCCCGCCTCGGGCGCCTTTCTGTGTGGAGTTTTTGTTTTCCCTCTATTCTCTGTGGGTTTCCTCCCGGTTCTCCAGTTTCCTCCCGTAACTAATAACAAACTCATTAATTGGCAGATATCATCATAATTTAATATCCTCCTCCTCACCTACAAGGATCTCACTGGCGCTGCTCCGACGTAGATCCGTGACCTACTTCAGGCACCCAGCTTAACCCGACCACTTCGATCCTCCAATACAGGCTCGCTGCATATGCGCAGGTCACATCTCCATTCGATGGGTGACAGAGCCTTCTTGCGCACTGCTCCCAGACTCTGGAATGCCCTTCCATTGGAGATTGCATCAGCTGAGTCCCTGGGCTTTCAAGCCCTCTGGCCAGGACTATTGATGCGGCTCAATGTAGTCGTGCCAGGATGGTGGCTCTCTGCCGACCTGCGCCTACTCGGGAATAGTTGTTCCTTCCTTGTTTGTTAAAGAATTATTTCTCCTATAATTTATTGCTACTATTTGACTTTCAGTAGAACTGTCCTGCTGATGTTGTTGTTGACGTGCCGTTCTCTCCGCAGCTCTATGCAGCGCTTTATAACCCTCGGGTGAAAAGCGCTCTATAAATGCAATTATTATAATAATATATATGACAGTATCTGGCAAATGTAGGTGCTGTCTAATCCTGTGGCTCCCTTCACCTTTCCCACCCCTCTGTGGTTTCGTTACGCATTTGAAGGAACATCTTTGACATTGACCCAACACTGTGCACGTTGTAAATTTAATTTCGAATGTCACGCGTGGGCGTTGGTCCTCGCGCACTCAAGGGGAACGCCTCGGGCACGCACAGCTGCTTCCGATTAGGCCAGGTCTCCTCCTGCAAGGTTCAAGCCGCTCAATAACGCTCATGATGCCCGCTACAGTTTGTTTGTATAAACCAGTCCAAACAAGCTGCAAGATACACTGTGAAGCTATAAACACTATAACACAAGTCTAAAACAAGTAGAATTTATAGCGTCTACAGAAGTTCTGCAGTTTGTTTGCACGAGGAGCAGATACAGTATTACAAAATTCAGTTGTGTTGCTCTAAAAATCATCCCTTGTCTTATAAGACTGTGCTGTATGTCAAGAGCGCTGCTTATTTATCGCTATGTGGAAAGTTAAGAGGCAACAGTGTGTTGGAAAACTGTTGCCAGGGAGCTGTCTGTGTTTGTCACGAAGACAAGTCCATTGCTACAAGTTAACAAAAGGAGATGTTAGCAGCACGGCGAGAACCTGTCTCTACCTTTTCTCAAAATCCGTACGCGTATCGTTCATTGAGAATCCAATAGTGCAAAGTGAAAGGACTGCTACAACTATGCTCATAGCTCAAGTGCAATGCCTCCGGTTACTCTGGTTGCATGCACGAGTTGGAGGTGCAGATCAGGATTTAAAATGCCCACACATTAGCTATGCACGTGGCCTGTAATCCAGCAGTGTAGAGGTGAGGGTTGGTGGATTGCGAAAATGTTGTGAAACTACCTGCCCCTGGCCGTGTACCAGCCATGTCCTTGTTTGCCAGTACAGAAAATTGTCACTCTATTCCATTTACATATGATACAATATTGCTCCCTCATACACGTGTGTTCCTACCACATGTGAACAGCGATTAATGGAATGATAACACCTTAATATATAGATGATTGCAGAGTTTAATGGACCATATGGCACCTGATCACAGCCTGGCTCTCTCCCAACATATATGTAGTTGCGTTATAAAATGTTGCAATTGTTATTATGACGGATGGAGAAAGGAAGCATTTGTTTGACACATTCTATGCCAATTTTCAATTAACAGTTCTTCCACAAACTGGGCATTATAATGGCAGCGGTTATGCACATTTAACTTATAACTGGAGTTACTATTGCTTATCAGTTACATGCAAACTTTTTTTTTAGTTTGCATGTAATTGTGCTCAAACTGTCACTGCAATACGCATTATCAGTTATTTCATTAGGGATATATATAAAAATATATATTAAAAACGTACGTTTAAAAGATGTTGAAATGCCAAGCAAAGAATTCTTAAACCATTAGAAGCATTTAAAATAACCCACAAAACAACGTAATCGTTGACCATTTTCCGTTCTTATGTGTGTTGTTGCTGACATGCCCTTCTCTCCGCAGCTCTGTGCAGCGCTTTGTGACCCTCGGGTGAAAAGCGCTCTCTTAATGCAATAATTATTATAACAATAAAAGGCCAAATACCAGAGTGATCAACATTGTCAGAAAACACAACAAGAGAGCAAATGAATACTAGAGACATTGACTATAAATATAATGGGCTACGGTGGAACACGATCTCTACGAGATAATGACCAATGGATAAGACTACTCTAGTGGTCATGCCTTATGTAAATAATCCCAACTATAGGCCAACCTATGTGAACAGTAAGGCCCTGACTGCAGCACACGCCATACGTTATATGAAAATAATCTAAATTATGTGAGTAGCAACCTTTGAATATAAAAAGGGATATAGAAATAAGACCACAAGGCTGCATCTTCATGATGAGAAGCACCGATGTCCTCAGATGGACGCTCAATTACATTCACCACTCTGTGAGGTGCAGCACAATCTCGGAAAGCGTGCCCAGTACGCAATCCCATGTTGTGACGGCCTCGCGTTTAGATTTGCATAACACTGTTGCATGCGGACAGGTGCAGCGCAACGTGAAAGCACTGCTGCAACTTGCGTCTCCAGTTCGCTGTTGGCAGCGAACTGGAGACGCGAGCCAAGCAGCCACACTTTCGTGCGTTTCTATGTCGGATATATTTAATAACAATGATAATTGCATTGTTAGAGCGCTTTTCACCCGAGGGTCACAAAGCGCTGCACAGAGCCGCGGAGTGAACGGCAACAACAAGGACATTACAACAGAAAATCGGCAACAATAACAGAGCGATAGTCTTGTTTTTCTGGTACTAATAATAAGCAGGTGAGGTTCTAAGTTTGTCAACGGATCACTACAACTTCATGTAATTCCATGGCGCAGGTCTGATACAGGCGGCGCGGTGGCGCAGTGGTTAGCGCTGACGCCTCACAGCAAGAAGGTCCCGGGTTCGAGTCTCTCGGCTCCGGTGCCTTTCTGTGTGGAGTTTGCATGCTCTCCCCGTGTCCGCGTGGGTTTTCGCCGGGTACTCCGGTTTCCTCCCACAGTCCAAAAGCATGCTCCTGGATAGGTTGATTGGCTCGGAGACTAAAAATTGTCCCGCAATGCCCGGCGATGGACCGGCGTCCCGTCGTCGGGTGTATTCCTGCCTTACGCCCTGTGTTTCCGGGATAGGCTCCGGCTTCACCGTGACCCTATATAGGATTAAGCGGTTTCAGATAATGAGATGAGATGAGAGATGAGAGGTCTGATACAAGCGAGCGGAGCAGGACGTGGGACATATACATGGGGTGCTCTCTTTTATATCCACGGTTTGTAATGGGAATCCTGACTCCATATCCTCGCAATCAGCAGCCATACAAATCGCTACAGCGGTCAAACAATATGCACACTTAAATGCAGAATGTCTCATGCAGACGTTAAAAAGAACATTTTCAAACTTATTTCCTCAGACCTTTGTCTGGTGTTTAACAAGAAACTAGTATGAGACTGCTAACACTGTGGTTATAGTGTACAAGTCAAAATTAGGAGGTTGAAAGTTCAAATGCTGTTCAGAGGGTGACTCAGCCATTCATTCCTCAAAAGTTTATCAAATACCACTTTGTGGGAACCCCACAGTGGCTGTCTTATAGCTGGAATATTCCTCAGCATGGCAATGTGGAATCTAAACTGCTGCTCAGGGCTGTAATCAGATGACCACTGGCTCATATTCATTTCATTGGAAAATGACTTTCACTATAGCTTGGTCTAGGTTTGTATTGCTAGATATATGAGAATGGATATAAACAGTTGTTATTGCGGAATAGCCGTGGCGAACATTCTTCTTGTCTCCTTCACGTTTCACGGACAGCGTTGGAGGCATCTTCAGGCTCAGAGCATCAATCATGTTGACTCGGTTTTCGTTGTTTTTTTTTTACAAATCACCTGCCTTACAAGCGAGTTCAATAATTCAAGCGATAATAGCACGGGGAATTAAGGATTGTACAAATGATCTGAGCATTACTGAATTCATACGTGCATGCATTGTAATTTAATTAGTTTATTTTTTTACTATGGCAAATATGAATACTGACATCAAAACATAACTATTTGCTTTCTGATTAGTCACATCTCAGTCAATGCTCTGCTAGTCTGATGAAGTTGACCTTGAAGCAGCGATGATGGCGTTGTTTGTATGAATCACGTAACAGGGATGGTGGTCACCGCATGCGCCATCGTCTTACTCACCCCGCTACCAGCTGGCTACACGCGAGGTGATGTTTGTTCGTGTGCAAACACCGCACATCACTACCACGGAATGCATATGACATTAATGTTGATGACTTCGACACTCAAACTACACAAACTGCATAGCGTCTCAGAGCTGTTTGCATTGTAGTATAACAACAACCGCGATTCACCACTAAGTGGTAGTGATGTCACCACAGTGCCTGTGCCAGGCCATGTGCACTTTCAACCCGCGTGAAGTGTCAAAGGGTCGCCGGCAAGAAGTCGCAGGACAGACCCAGGTGTCATGGTTTGCCTGATTGAGATGACTGGCAGATGTCCCACCTGTGCTCCCTGCACTGCCAACTTGCTGTGTTTTAGCCACCTGGCGCTACGTTCGTTGTTGTGAGCGTCGCTCCTCTATTCTCCGTTATTATTGGAGGGCAACTCCTCCAACTGCCCCATAGCATCCCTCACGATCCTCCTCCATAGAGGCCAATCTTGACACGGGTCTTCAGCAAGTCCACTCAGCTCCAGCTCCTCCTGTACCGCATCATCAATCTCTTCTCCAGCCCGTGCTGCGCCCGGTTAATCTTCCTCGTTCAAACACAGAAACGCACACAGCTTAACTCTTTGTGCCTCACTACTGTATTGCCCCCCAACTGGAAAACGCCCTCAACAAGACCGCGTTACAATTCCCACTCTTCGTAGCAGTGACAATCGTTCTTACCACTTAAGCTAACGACGACCTGCGTGAACTCTAACACTGGACATGTGCAGGTTGGTGTTAAAATATAGCGTCCAAAGACTCTTTCACAGGTTGCCTACTCGCATGGGGACAATAATACTCGTGCCCGTCACATAACAGAGCCAGCTGCACCGAGACCCTGGGTTTAATCGTTAGGGAGTCACTAGAGATGAGCAGAAATGTGCAGTGAATGCGACGGGTGTCGACCTGGTAAGCAGAGTGCAAAGATCACATTGGACAGCAGAGAGAGCGTAGATGCAGGGCATGGCCAGGCACGTGCGTAACATCTCTGAAATTTACAATGCACGTTTCCTCATGTGGAGGCAGCGATATTAGTGGGAGGTGGATTTGATTGGGTTTGAGGGAGGCTTGACGCCGCCCGGCGCTATTCCCACTCCCATTCGCTGTGCTGATGTGTTCGCATGAAATTGGTAGAAATTCCACAATGCTTCTTTGTCTGCATTTCTGTCCCAGATTTTGGCGTACGCTGCCAGAACGACCTCATTCCACATGTTTTGGACAGAGTGCACAATAAGCAGAACTCGGTCTGCAAGTTCTTGTAAATGTGTGTTTGTACGTGCTAATTTGACACATCAGTTCAGTATCACTAGCCGCTTAATCTTATACAGGGTCACGGGGGGGGGAAGGGAGCCTATCCCGACAGACAAAGGGCGCAAGGCAGGGCTCTACCCAGAATGTGACGACAGTACATCGCAGAGTAGTTTGGGGTAATTTACTCAGCGGGACAATTAACCTGGGCAGCAGCGCGTCTTTGGACAGTGGGAGGAAACTGCAGTACCCAGCAAAAACCCACGCGGACACGGGGAGAGCATGCAAACGCCACATAGAAAGGCACCCGAGCCGAAATCGAACCCGGATCCTTCTTGCTATGAGGTAGCAGCGCTACTCACTGTGTCACTGTGCCACTATAATTGCAAATGTCTAATGTATAAACATGCAAGCTATATGTATGTACAGTATACATATTCATACAGCATATATATAATATGATATATATGTATAATCAAAACACAAAATTGTATGTAATTATTTAGTGCACTGCACTCCCTTTACACTTGGTCCATGCTGAAGAAAGGATTGTTTCAGCAATGTTAGACAGATTCCACAAGCTTAAGAGCAATGTCAGTACGCACTCTGCGCAATATCTGCAGAACGTAGAATGGATTGTATCCGACACACTTTCACACACGTGTGTGTCAGAGAATTCGGGGCCACTGGCCTATTCACTCGTGTACAGAGATGGAAACTGACCATCACGATGTCCCGGTGGATGCCCAGACCCGACTCAAACGGAGCACGTAAACCTGGAGAACATGGGATGACACCTATCTATTGCCCAGCGGAGTCGTGCGCACATTTTATCGTGCATTTGGTGGAATGTAATGTCTGTGACGGTTAGTCTGCCAGCAGGGGCGGTTTTCGTGATTTGTGGGCGCCAGGCAAAATGCAATGATGAGGCCGCCCTCACACTGATTATAAAGCATTGAATCCTCCCTCTGAATGTTGCAATGGACTTCAATGTTAAGCTTAGATTTAATTTATTTATTTTAACAGAGCAGTAAACAAGCATTATGAGGAAACAATTATGAAAATATTGTGGAATTGTCTATGTGCTGAACGTCGCTCCACCAAACGGCCATCACCACCCGTCCCCCCGTCCCCCCACGAGGGG
>JAZEWT010000001.1:3992205-4006928 GCA_036362905.1 Mordacia mordax
TGTCTGGGGTGAAGGAAGTCTGGGCATCGCTGCTTAGACTGCTGCCCCCGCGACCCGGCATCGGATAAAGCGGATGAAGATGGATGGATGGATGGAAGATCTTAAACACCTGTATAATTGCCAGAAATGGTATAAACCTTTTCTATTTTTTACATATGTACACTGGCAAAAGTACCCATAGCTTCGATCAGTCTCCCATTGTACCTGTACCAAATGGAAATTCCACTGGAACATCCATGGAAAGCCGCTCGAACTATGTGGTCAAAAAAGATGTTGAATAATGTAGGAGCCAGATGGCATCCCTGTCGCACTTCAAGGTGAATAGGTAATGGCTCTGACTCCCCACAACGTAGCTTTACCGGGGCTTGCCCACCCTCATCAAGGTCCTTAATGATGGTGAGCAGGGTGTCGGGGATCACGAAAGCACAAAGAACAATCAACAGCCCTGGCCTACTGATCGTATCGTAGGCCTTGACCAGGTCAATAAAGCAGAGATGCAGGTTCTGTTGGAATTCCTTTCATCTCTGCTGTAGCAACAAGACAGAGAATATGGCATCCGTGCAAGACTGCCCCGGCCTGAAACCACATTGGGATTCCGCAAGCTTTTCCTCAGCGTGCCTCGCATGACGATGTTGAATAATCCTTGCCAGGACCTTTCCCAGCACACTGAGGAGCGAGATGCCTCTGTAGTTATTACAATTGGTGCGGCCCCCTTTAAAGAGGGGAAAACTAGGACATCCTTTCATTCTTGTGGGACCCTTCCTGTGCTCCAGACGGTTTTAATGATGTCATACAGGGCAGTCTGCAGACAAGCACCACCTTCCCTCAGAATTTCAGTTGAAAGATCATCTCTGCCCCGTGCTTTTCCTAGTCTCAGGCTCTGGATCACCTTATGTACTTCCTGTATAGGTGGCATCTCTGCCAGCCACTCACAGGGTGTGGCTACTTCTTGCATTATCTGAGGTACCACAGCCCTTGTAGGGTCACCCCCATGTGCAATGTTGTTATATGATTTCGGGGGGTTCCCCTCCTCCAAGACCTTACAGAAATTCTCTGCAAATCTGCAAACTTATTCCTGGGGGTCGGAGATCGGATCACCATTTTCCCCTTTAAGAAGGGGAAAATGGTGCAACGTTGCAAGTCAATCTTTTGATGGAATTAAATAGTGATTTTTGATTATGGGCTACTGAGGCAGACTCCATCTCCTCAGCGGCCTGCGACCACCACTCATCCTTGCAACGCCGCACAGCTTTCTGAACCTCCGAGCGAAAGCTGCGGTAAACCTCGTTTTCGGGCGTAGGATGTTGCAGGTGGTGGAAGTGGGCTTGCCATTTTTTTTTCGACTAGCTTGAACACCTCCATCAACCAAGGTTTCTGTGGAGGTCTGGACCATGTACCCTATGCCGTTCTTCCAGCTGCATGAGCCACAGCCGTAAACCTCACCCATTTTCCTTCGGCATCGGGAGGAGCGCGGGATGATGTCAGCCCCAGCTGCAAACGATGATGAAATTCTATTTTACAGCTTTCATCAGCTAGCCAAGACCAGGCCACTGTGGGTTTGAATGGGGTCTTCGGAGGATGCCCACCACTGCCGTGAAAGAATGGCCGGTGGATCTTAGAGATGACACGCCAATGGTCAGAGGTCAGATCAGCTGACTACACATTTGCTCCTCAAGACTATCTGCTGGATAGTCTTGCTTGGACCTGGCATGCACCCAAGATATTGTGTGGATGCACCGATGATGGAACAGCATGTTGGCTATTAGGAGCCCATGGGCTGCACAGATATCTAGCAACCTCCTACCATTGTTGTTGAGCTGATCTGGCCCATGCCTTCCAGTCACTCCAACCCAAGTATCTACATCATGACCCACTTGGGCGTTAAAGTCACCAAGCAGGATTACTCTTCCCAAGGGTCCACTTTAGCCAACACCTGGGACAGGAGGTCATAGAAGGCTTCTGACTTATCGGCCTTGTCTGCATCCCTCCACTGATGTTGATCTTCAGTGGGAACGTTAGCCATCACCACCACCATTCCTCGCCCCCCGTTTATAGGTAGGCGAGCTCACAGTCATCTGGGACTCACAGGTTCCAACACCTCACCACCATGCCCGCTTTATTCTTTTATTTAGAATAGCAACTCCCTGTTGCTTGGCAGTTCCATGTCTGGAATGGAGGATTGTCCACCCCTCCTGCTCATTGGAGCAAGAACCATTCCACCAGATCTCCTGTATCCCACAGAGGTCCAGGCAGTACCGGTCTAGCACCCAACAGAGGAGTGGTAAATTCTTATCTGCAACGAGCGTTCGAACATTCCACGTGGCCACACGCAGCTGCTTCTTGTTTTGGGAGGAACCCTGGGGTTGGAAATTAGTCTCCTGGCGCCGCCAAATGGGGTTTGGCACGGAGACGTCATAAGTGCCTATCCCCCCAGGGTTTCCGGCACAAACTTGTATTTTTATTTTATTTCACATGGTATTTTGGTAAATAATTATTGAAGGTGGGAGGGGGGGAGGTTACCAGCTGCAACCGTCCAGAGCTCTTACCAACACTACCAAAACAGACCGTTTTACTCCCGTGTTGGCATTTGCGCATTCGATCCAAATAAAATCAGGACTTATTTAAAGATTTTGATGCTTATGAAGTTTTTATTGTAATGGCTCCAGACGATTTGATAGAGATGTTGTCTCCCCATGAACCTCAGCGGGCATTGTGTTCTCGTTGTGTTTTTTGTGCTCTTTGGGCAAGGCTTAAGAGGGAGAGGCAGCCTCACGATTGTGACACTCTGCCTGAACCTGTCACAAGCGCTACCTCTCTCGAGATCTTTAAGTCCAAGCTCAAGACTTTTATAACTTTACACTTTAATTATGGTGTTAAGATTATTGAACTGGAGTATAAAAAATGTGCTACATATTTGTTTTCCTCATCTGTATTACAGCACAGATTATTTGCAGCTTTGTAAATGGTTCATGGTGATAAATGATCTAATATGCTACAAAAATCAGGCTACACGATGATCAAATATATGTAATATAAAAAAACGTGTCCTATGTCAGCTGACACTAAGGGTCGATAAGCACGTTTGGGCATCATCACAGAATGCACACTGCAAGTAACCGTATTTAGTGCTTGAATGCACATCACAACTGAGTATTAAGAAGTCGTCATACAAATACGAGGGAACACGATAGGTCAGGTTACGGAGATGTTTGTTCACCATGCAATTATCGCTCCCGCAGGGTGTAGATAATTGAATCTGGAAAAAAAAACTACCTTCGTTTCACGTCGTCTTTCGTTACCTTCAATTATTCACACCTGGTAGGGTGATAAATGGAGTGGTGAGCAAAGAGCACAAGGCAATGATTATTGTCCATCACGACAGCCATTCCACATGGCAGGGCAATTTGCCTCGTGGGTTTTAAGGAGCTCCATCCACAATTGCGATTCTTGCCCACACAGTTGACAATCACAACACTGGCTCTAGCACTGCAGTGGGTGAGCAAATACCAACTGCAGCCTTGTCTATGTTACAGCGTGGTATCTGAGCCCCCTCTCATAAGCTCGCAGTTGCTTGTGCCCTACATTGTTTCTAAAATTAGTTCAGTAATGTAATTAACATTAATTTTACTAAGTGTATGTGGGACCAAGAGCTCAGATATAACAAATGTTTACTGTCAGGAAATCTGCATTACAGGGCGGCGCGGTGGCCCAGTGGTTAGTGCTGACGCCTCACAGCAAGAAGGTCCCGGGTTTGAATCTCTCGGCTCGGGTGTCTTTCTGTGTGGAGTTTGCATGCTCTCCCCGTGTCCGCGTGGGTTTTCGTCGGGTACTCCGGTTTCCCCCCACAGTCCAAAAGCATGCTCCTGGAGAGGTTGATTGGCTCGCAGACTAAAATTGTCCCGCAATGCCCGCGATGGACTGGCATCCCGTCGTCGGGTGTATTCCTGCCTTACGCCCTGTGTTTCCGGGATACGCTCCGGCTCACCGTGACCCTATATAGGATTAAGCGGTTTCAGATAATGAGATGAGATGAGATGCTCTCATAAACAACAACGCTCATTAATTGGCCAATATAATATATCGTATACATTGGTAAAAGTTGGCGCCGGCTAACTGCATGGTTGCCTTCCCCCAGCCTTTGCAGTTTCCTCTCACCTATTAAGAATACCTTCAATAATTGAATGATTTCTGTGTGCGTTATAAACCGTCAATTTAATTTTCCTGTGGCCATCAACTCCCCGTTACCGTCAGTGGGTGTGGGGCACTGGGTTGGGGGGGGGGCACTCACCCTAAGCGTATGGTCCCAGGAGCCGGTGCAGAAGGCTGTCCCATCGGGGGAGACGCGCAGCGTGCTCACACGGTTCTCGTGGCCAAACAGGATGGAGACGCGTGACCCCTTGAGCACGTCCCACACATTGATTGTGTAGTCGTTGTATCCTGAAAACAGCAGGCGGCCTGCACCACAAAGTCACACAAAGATCCCCCGGGTAGCCTTCAAGGATTGTAGGGTCAAGTGCTGTTCTGAGAAGCGTCATTTAAAAACCGGGAATGGGTGGTCAGTACCACGCCTGGCCACCATTTTGTCCCTAGTTACAATATTTGCACACTGCATCAGGTATACATTTGATTCTGAATCGCCTTAGGGGAGGTTCAGGGCTTGTTCTAAACACGTTACTGGTGTTGGCTGTGAGGGGAAATCAAACTCGAGTGGCCAGGTTAAACTGGACAAAATGTTTCCAGGCAGAACACTGTTAGCGAGCACTGATTAGAGATGGCACAGCACTTAAAGAAGCAAACACATTGCTTCCATGCATCATACTTATCTATACTATTACATTGCTTCCATTATCTGCGACTCGTGTCTGCAAGTTCTTCGTGAATAAGAGGAGTGAAGTGACCAACTCATCAAATCAGCCATGTACACATTCATCAGCGAAGTTCATCCAGAATTGACGTACAATTATTTAGGCCAACTAACTTTATGACTGGTAAAAGCAATGTCCATTCAAATGTGCATTCAATGTAAATTGATTATCCGAGGAATTGATTGTCCACCGCCTGTCTCAACCGCGGGTATAAATATGATTTTGTCGTATATATTTGTATAGGCACTTGTCGGTTTTTGGGTAGAGGCTATGGGTAGAGGCTATCCATCCCTGTATTACGCCCTGTCATGCCCAGCTAGCGCTCCGTTATCGAGTGGCGAGTGCTTTTGCTCTGGACTAGACCCCGCCACCTCTTCTTCACTCTCGCTCTCCAAAATATCGTAGAGAGACGAGGTACCGGCTCCTCCGGCTGCCGGGTCTGCTTGCTTAGTCGTGCTTCGGCCATTCCACAAAGTTCAGAGGGTCTTGGTCTCGAACCAACAGTCTTTATTTCGGCGATAGCAAAATTCACTCGGTGTCGCTGCCCCCCACTCTTCTCATACCACGCGCACATGCCGACACTTCGTCCCTCGCTCCCAGACCCCCCATGACACATGCCCCACTCTATCGCACGACCGTTACATATCCCCCCCTCCCCGCTGCCCATTGGCCAGACCAAATCCACTAGACGGCACCATTATTATGCAAATAATAATGGTGAACAGATTTCGAGTGCGGCCGCCACATCGGCCAGTTCTGGGTCATCGCGCTGGCTCACTTTCAATTGCTCCATGGTTATCTCCGGGAACGTGCAGCCCACCTCCTCTCGGATGACCTCCCTAGTGGATGGGGTGTCCCCAGGATCCTTTGCCTCCCCTGCACCGCAGACTTGGGTCGAGTCTCGCTCGCCATCCTGACCCGTCCCTACCTCCACCGACGGGTGCCCGTCGATCGGTTGGCGGCAACGACCCTTGGTGAAACACGTGCAGGGTTGTGGCATTGAGGTGTGCCTTTCTCGATATTTTATCTGCAGACCGTACTGCTGCAGCTGCGCCTGCCACCTGGTCATCTGCCCCCGTGGTTCCTTGAAATTCAACAGGAACTGCAGCGCATAGTGGTTGGTCCGTACTTGACAGCCCCACGCAAAGATATTGGAACGGAACTGTTGGCAGGCGAACACCATCGCTCCCAGCTCTTGTCGAGTTATGCAATAGTTGAGCTCGGCTCTGCTCAACGTCCGGCTGGCATAGGCCACCACTCGCTCCTCTGTCCTTTCCCCCTGCGACAACACAGCCCCGAACCCATGGCCGCTGGCATCGGTGTCGAGTATGAATTTCCGGATGAAGTCGGGGAACGCGAGCACTGGGGTTTTGGTGAGATGGACCTTTAACTCGTTAAACGCTGCCGTACACTGCTCCGTCCACTCGAACGGCTGCTTTGTCAAGGTTAGCTGCGTGAGAGGTCAGACGATGGCACTGAAGTTTTCCACGAACTGGTGGTAATAAGTGGCCAGCCCGAGGAAGGAGCATACCTCTGCAGCGTTCCTCAGCCGCGGTCATTTCTGGACGGCTTCCACCTTCCGAGGGTAGGTTTTTACTCCCTCCTCGCTGACCAGGTGCCCCAGATATTCTACCTCAGACTGGGTGATATAGCATTTTTTTGGTTTTAACTTCATGTGGGCTCCCCGCAGTCATGTAAAAACCTCCCGGAGTCTTGCCAAATGTTCGTCCATGTCTAGGCCGAACACGATGATGTCGTCCAGGTAAATGAGGCACTGTTCTCACGGCAGTCCCCTCATCACCAGCTCTGTGGCCGGGGCGTTGGATTGTCCAAACGGCATCACCTGAAACTCGAATAGCCCTATGGGGGTGCTGAACGCCGTCTTTGCTCTGTCCTCTGCCATGGCAATTTGCTAGTACCAAATGCCAAGCCTAGCGTCGAAAAATACTTGGCGCCCCCGAGTGATTGCAACGTTTCCCCGATGCCAGGCAGCAGGGCCGTATCACCGATGGTGATGGCGTTGAGTCGGTGGGAGTCCACGCAGAAGCAGGTCGAGCCGTCCTTCTTTGTCACCAGCACAGCCAGTGCTGACCACGGGCTTGAGGAGGGCTGCACGATCCCATCCCGTAGCATGTCGCACACCGCCTGGCTCACCTGGGTGCGCTCCAGTGGCCCCATGCGGTATACTGGCATCTTGATGGGTTGGGCGGCTCCTGTGTCGATCTCGTGCTGTGCTAGGTTGGTCCTCCTGACATCCTCGTCGTGTTGGCTGAAGATGTCTGTGAACATTAGGAGTGTTGCAATCCCCGTCTGGTTCTCCATTGTGTGCTTCTCCCACTGCACCTACACTGCCTGGAGCAGTGGAACCCGTGGCTCCGGTGGCCCCCCTTGGACTCTCTAGGCCAGGTCTGTCTCTGCGTCCCCGTGCTGTGCCCCTTCCTCAGCCCACAACGTGTAGACCGATTCTGGGCGATGCAGGGTATGCGCGGTTGCCACACTGGTCCCGCTCTTGAGCTGTACCGGCATGTTGTGGGGGTTTAACACCTGCAGCGCCAGTCCGCCACATCCAGTGTTCATCAGTGTTGCTGACTCCACAGAGCCGTACTTCTTGAGCAGCTTGGGGTGAGGCAGGAGCAATACCTCGCCGGTCGTTACCCTCCCTTGATTGTCCTGCTCCAACTGGAGTGGTAGCAGAGCCTCGTGCGGGGACGCCACTGTTGTCCGGGCTCCCAGCATAATGGCCGCTCCGTCTACCTCCAGCTGGCTGCATGGGATGCGTCAAAATGGGATCTTGGTCCGCGGTTCCTTCTGCCACGTACACTGCTCTTCGGTGTCGATGTTCAGCCTGAGCGCACCTAAGAGGTCGATGTCCAGCACACATTTGTGGCACAGTTGGGCGGCCACGTAGAACGGGTGCTGGCGCTTCCTCGCTTCCACTCGCACGCTCAGCGTTACTTGGCCGCGCAGCGGCAGGCCCGATCCGTCCGCCAGTCGCATCTCCCGGTCTTGTCGCCCGAGCGCACTCCTCGGGATGCCCAGTTGCTGGCAGTGCTCTTCGCTGAGGAGCGATGCTGTCGCCCCCATGTCTAACTGCTCGAGCAACGTTCCCAGTTGCGGCTCGTTACCCCGCTTGGCAGTCCGGGGGGTGGTACGTCGTGCCCCTGGTACCCCCGCTTACCATGATGCATTGGGGTTTAACGTCGGCGATGCGTACCTCTCGCGTGGGCAGTTCCGCCGAATATGGCCCCGCTGATTGCACTTGTAGCACGGTCCAGAAGGTCGTACGGCGGTCCCCCGTCCCGTCAGAGCCGTGCTGCTCTTCGCTGGCCCCGGCGAGTGCGTTGTCAACGGTTGGAAGCGGAGCTCCACTCATCCTTGAAGATGGTGATGGCTCTCCCGCAGCAACTGCACTTCCCCTTGAACACAGCGGTCTAGCTCCTGCAGAAACTGCGCGTGTCCTTGCAGTTGACGGACTATGCCCTGCTGTCACAGCTGCAGCCCTTCAAGGCCTTTTAGGATTGCATCCGTCTGAGCATCCTTGAGCGGGGCGATGTTGGGCTCCAGCTGATGGGTCCCGCCGATTGGCGGGACCCATCGCCACCACTCGTTGTCGTCGTCCCCACTGTGCCCATGTTCGCTGGCACGCCGCGGCTCATTCCACCAATTCCGGTAGACGTAGCTCCGGCCTCATGAGGTCTTCATACCACCATTCCGTGCTTTTTAGATAAGCCAGGATGGTGATTCTGGTCATTTCGTCAGCCCTGGTGTCGTCATAAGCAGGGTGAGCCCACCATGCCCGCATAGCGATCACGTCGACGTAGTCGTTGATCGGCTCCCCTACCCATCGGCGGCACCCCGCCAGTGCCTCCTGCGCCTCTCCTTGTCTACATCGGGTGGGAGCTGGGCCGCGTAGCAGCTGACTTTCCCCCGCAGCTGTCCAAATGCTGCCTCGGCTATCTTCAGTCCGTCCACGTCCGCATTTCTGTTCATGGCCGATCAGGCACTCAAACTCCTCCCAATCCTCATCTGCTTCTCCCTCGTAGCACATTTTCAGGTGAGCTCGTTCGTTCCCGTCGCGTGTCGTTTGTCGCACTTCTGTAACCAATCTGTCATGCCCAGCCAGCGCTCCATCATCGAGTGGTGAGTGCTCTTGTGCTGTGCTGAGTCCACCACCTCTTCTTCACTCTCGCTCTCTGAAACGTCGTGGAGCGCGAAACGAGGCACCGGCTCCTCCGGTTGCCGGGTCCGCTTGCTTAGTCGTGTCTCGACCATTCCACAAGGTTCAGAGGGTCTTAATCTCAAACAACAGTCTTTATTCCGGCGATAGCAAAACTCATTTGGTGTCGTGGCCTCCACATTCTCCTGACCCCGCGCACACACACAGACAGTTCGTCCCCCCTATTGCCTATTGGCCACACTGAATCCACTAGACGGCACCATTATTTTGCAAATACGAAACGCGCAGGGGCTAATTGATGACGTCCGCGAGCCATTCAACCTACTACCAGCTTAATCTCCTCTTGCATTAATGGTCAATACACAGCCACTGTCTGATAAGTGATCATGTGGCATTATACGCCCTACATATCAGCTGCCAAGGAAGTAATAAATTAGGCCTTTTGCAGCTCAGCATTACTTGTGGACAATACCACTGGTCAAAACCCCTACAGCACGCAAATTACCTACAGCGTGCAATTTGTCTGTAAATCAAACCCACTTTGCCCTGCTCAATTTGCACTCTTTGAACACGGAAAAAGCCCTACTTATTGAGCTGATCTTGGATAAGTCTGGACCTAACTCTGCCTAACAGAGATCTGGCACCATCAAGATGATTTTCCCACGCTGAATCAGGCTCAACCATAAGAATTTGCACCCCATCAGAATGTTCGTTCTCATGGCCGCGGTGGTGGTCTTGCAGTTTTCCACTGTGTTACTGCCAACATTTGTCCATTTCCAACACCGACTTTCCATTTATTCCAGCATATGCCTCTGGATTTGAGGTCAGCTCAACCTGCGAAATTGGTGCTGCTCTACCACCCACCTGGAGCTCATCTCATCTCATCTCATTATCTGAAACCGCTTAATCCTATATAGGGTCACGGTGAGCCGGAGCCTATCCCGGAAACACAGGGCGTAAGGCAGGAATACACCCGACGACGGGACGCCAGTCCATCGCCGCACCTGGAGCTTCCACTTCTTTTGTCAATGAACTATATGAGCTGCTTTCTAAGTTATGCTCCAGTTCTAATACAATCCTAATGCTTGGCGATTTCAACATCCATGTTGAATCTACAATGAGCCCCCTTGCAAGGGATCTCATGGCCATTGTGAACTCATTTGGCTTCATTCAACATGTAATATCTGCCACTCACAGATGTGGCCATACTCTGGACCTGCTTTGCTCAAGGTGCATACCTGTAATCAACCTGTCCGTCACTGATCCTGGTCTGTCTGATCACTCCCCTGTGTGGTTTGATATTCAGATACCACCACCAATTTTCATTACTAAGCACCAAATGCAATTCCAAAATTTTAACGTCATCACTCCAGAATTATTCACCGCTGCAATCAACAGTTAATCACTCTCTGCCTCAGCTCACTCTGCCTCTGATGCGACAGGAGAAACTTCCAATAGCTCGCTATCACGCATATTGGAAGTCTTGGACCCAATCAAATCACACTATGTCTCAGACAGAAAACCATTCCCCTGGTGTATTTTTGAACTTCGTACCATCCACGATGAAGACCAACTCAGTTGCTACCAGAAGACACTTAGTTGCACCCATAATAACAACTTTTCCAGCATCCTAGCTGATTCCTGGAACAAGCCCAATGTCCTCTTCTCGACCATCCATAGGATCCTTCATCCAATATATCACTCACCCTCACCTTTCTTAATTAATAAGACCAGACAGATCAGTTGATTTAAATTTTCTCTGAAAAAAACAACACCCACTGCTTCTCTACCCAATCTCATCCTCTAATTAATAACTCAGCAATTGCTCCTTCTCTGATCCTGGAATTATCTGAGTTAAAGGTATCTGATGTCTGATTAATTACTAGATCTCAGCCTAAAAACCGCTCCCTGGACTCCTTCCCATCTAAACTCATGTGGGCAAACTTCAATCCCTTGCCACTTTCATCCCTAATCTCTTAAACAATTCACTTTACTCCGGCATCATTCCCCTACTATTCAAGTATGCCGTAGGTAACCCTGTGCTCAAAAAAACTTGGCCTTAATTGCAACATACTTGATAATTATCACCCCATCTCCAATTTACCATTCCTGTCGAAATTCCTTGAGTGTGCAGTGGCCATGCATCTCCAGAAATATGTCCTCAACAATAATCTTCGGCGATGGACTGGCGTCCCGTCGTCGGGTGTATTCCTGCCTTACGCCCTGTGTTTCCGGGATAGGCTCCGGCTCACCGTGACCCTACATAGGATTAAGCGGTTTCAGATAATGAGATGAGATGAGACAATAATCTTCTTGATTCCTTCCAATCGATGTTCAGTTCCGGCCATAGTACTGAAATTGATTGGTCAAAGTAGTTAATGAACTACTTGTCACTGCTTATGTGAGTGAGGAATCAAGAGTCGCACCTAGACTCCAGAGTGCCTTAGTAACTTCAATGGTCTGGTCGTCAAGCAATGAGTCCGCAACTTAATTCTGTGGGCCGGGAGATCATTAATCTCATAATCCGTGCATGCATTTCTCTGACACTCGCTTTTGATGATATCTCATCCACTGTTTCAAAAAGAACTCGCGTAATAATAATATTAGCATTTATAGAGCGCCTTTCACCAAAGGGTCACAAAGCACATAGAGTAGCTTTCGCCTCTTCATGGCTTTGGTGAGCAAACAGGCTTTGTACGGGTGTCTCAGCCGTCTCTGTGGCTTCATCGTGCCCAGATAAAGTCTAGATAACCTTCTCAATGCCGTGTTTCTGCTTTTGAGCTATTCTCGGTTCAGCACAGGTCGGGTATAATGTAATGATGTAGGTTTTCACGGCTCGATGCATGATGATTGCTTTGAAAAGCTGCTCTCTCGGGACAGCCGCTTTTATCGCTCCCTCTTGCCCCATTGCAACGTTTCACCTCCTCAAACAAAGCGCCTATAACGTGTGAGGCGAAACGTCACGATGGGAATAGAGGGAGCGATCGACACGGCTGTCCCAAGAGAGCAGCTTTTCGAAACAATCATCACAGGTCGGGTATTAAAATTAAAACAATATGAAGGAAAATACGAAGAGGGAATTATTATATTTTTTTACGAGAAAAAAAGAAGAAAAAATGCAAAAAAGAACACACGAAACTTATAAAAATTATTAACCAGGCGAAAAATATGGAGAGGGAGCGATCGATGCGGCTGTCCCGAGAGAGCAGCTTTTTGAAGCAATCGTCATGCATCGAGCCGTAAAAACCTACATCATTGCAATATAGACTTAATTCACTTAGGGCGGCACGGTGGCCCAGTGGTTAGGGCTGACGCCTCACAGCAAGAAGGTCCCGGGTTCGAATCTCTCGGCTCGGGTGCCTTTCTGTGTGGAGTTTGCATGCTCTCCCCGTGTCCGCGTGGGTTTTCGCCGGGTACTCCGGTTTCCTCCCACAGTCCAAAAGCATGCTCCTGGATAGGTTGATTGGCTCGCAGACTAAAATTGTCCCGCAATGCCCGGCGATGGACTGGCGTCCCGTCGTCGAGTGTATTCCTGCCTTACGCCCTGTGTTTCCAGGATAGGCTCCGGCTCACCGTGACCCTATATAGGATTAAGCGGTTTCAGATAATGAGATGAGATGAGACTTAATTCACTTATTATTTCTCAAATTTGCTGCCGCTGACATCATTGCACATTATGATGAACTCAAGACACTTCACCGAAATGCTGAAATAAATCACACTCAACGAAACGGACCTGCTCGTTAGTTTTGATGTGGTCTCCTTATATACAAAAATACCCATCGAAGAAACTATCAAGATGATTGAAAAACAGTTTGACCACAGGTTAGCAGAGCTGGCAAAGGTATGCCTGACAACAACCTATTTCAAGTTCGTCGGGGAGTTCTACCAACAAAAATGGAGTGCAGCAATGGGGCCACCAATCTCACCTGCGGCAGCCAACCTGTATCTAAGCAATTTTGAGGAGGAAGCCATAAACTCATCTACACTAAAACCTACCCACTGGTATCGATACATTGATGACACTTTCGTCATATGGCCACACGGAAGACAGAAGCTAGAGGAATCCCTTGGTCACTTAAACTCCATACACCCGAACATCAAGTTCACCATGGAAACAGAAGAATTCCGTTCCTGGACGTATTGGTGAAGAGAAATGCAGAGGGGACGCTCAGCTACACTGTATACAGGAAGACAACACTTACGGACAGGTATTTACACGCCGAGTCTCACCATCACCCGAAACAGAAACGGGGGATACTACACACCTTAGCCCACCGGTCAAAAACAATTTCAGACAAACAACATCCACAACAAGCACGAGCGAGCAATGGATACACAAAAACAGAAATCCAACGTGCCATAACAAGAGAACGTAGACAGAAACAGCAAGAAAATGAGGAGGAAGATATCAAGACCCACGCTTTCCTGCCATATATGAAAGGCACCACAGACAAAACTAGCAAATACCTAGAAAAATATAAAATGAAAACAGTCTTCACAACCCACCAGAAGATACATGACGTACTCAAATCACCTAAAGGCCAACTACCGCTACAGACAGAAGGCGTATATTGCATCCCTTGCAGCAACTGTGAGGAAGTATACATCTGACAAACAGGAAGAACAATAGCCATAAGAAAAAGAGAACACGAGGCAGCAGTACGTTTGCGGCACACGGATAAATCTGCAGCAGCACACAGTGTAGATAAACAACATAGAATCGATTTTGATAAAATACAAATACTAGCAGCCATCCGCCATAAAGGTCCAAGATTAATTCGTGAAGCAATTGAGATTCATAACACTAAAAGGATCATGAACCGAAAACAAGAAATGAATATAAAGCTCAGCCAATCCTGGAGGCCAGTTATTGAAGTCAGTAATGCACAGATATAGAACTATTGGGTGTGAACATCAGAGGGCGATCGCCAGGTATGTGAGAGGTTTCTTTCATGAGATGCAAATTAGGAGACTAGCCACAGACAAAGCAGGGAGGGGGTTATCGCAGTTCCGGGGTGTGAATAAGATAAGGAGATTAGTGTTAATGTGATTCTAATGTAGACCTCACACAACAAAAGATGACTCCACACATACATAGTACCCACATATATATAGGAGCGACAGGCACTACACACACACTGCGCCTGAGGATGCCTCTAACGTGTGAGGCGAAACGTCGCGAGGAGAGGAGAGAGGGAGCACCTTTTCGAAGCAATCATCATGCATCGAGCCGTGATGACCTACATCATTACATCTTTGCAGATATCATTTTTTGAATGAATATCTGGTACGAATAAAATATGTAAGCAGATATCAAAGGTGTTTTTGTCAGCTTGTGTACAGAGAACCTGTGTTCTAGTGAGAGTGCAGTATGCGTACGCGACAAAAATTGGCAACTGCTGTAGTATATCGAACTGAAGGTTGCATTCTTTAAATGCAACAATAGGAACGTGCCACGTTCGATGTGTATGGCGTGCTCAGAATAATCATTGCATAAAGGTATATGATCGACCATCCTCCGTGGCCAGCTGGTCCCAGACTAACACGCAGGCCCCCCTTGTCGACACACGCAGCATTCACGTGTGAAACGCGCACAAAGCAAACCAAACGACATGTTACCGGTAATCGGCTGTGAGTCACAAGTGCTCACGAGAGATCAGTTGTCTCCCATCGAGGCA
>JAZEWT010000001.1:4008023-4019215 GCA_036362905.1 Mordacia mordax
CAGGACGCTGCGGTTTGCAGCTTCTACCAAACGTCCCCCCACATCACCACGCATTATTGAGCTTCACGGCTGACCCCAAATCCCAGCATACTGGCATCTAGCTTCAAGAGCTTCTACAAAAGTTTTATCAAAAATCTAGGTCAACGGGTGGTCTACATTAGACTAGTTTCGAAGTGAAATTTAGCTGCCTACAAGAGCATAATAATAAAATGGATGGCTCCAATTTAAATATATTTATATAGGTTTTAAGGTCTCACGATAGTGCTCTTCATCCTGGAGTAAAGTTTCTGCATAAGATCACGCAGTGCACGGCCCCCTGTCAAAATCTGCACGCTCACGGTGCGGTTTATCATTACTGTGGTTTTCCTTTGCTGTAAAGTTGTAAGTCCTTCGTAATATCAGTAACCATGTGGTGCTGTTTCCTATAGCGCTCCGTTTAGCAGGAACCTTTCCCCAACGCTATACGAGGTATGCCGGTGCTTAACAGCATCAAAATGTCACAAGTAGCAGGGGTATTTAACGGAGATCTCTAAAACAGCCTCCTATCATATTTGTGTCGACTGGCAACAAACCGCATTCATTGTGATCAGAATAACCGATTATTTATAAACCAACCACATGAACAAGCGGGTTTAACAAACGTTCCTGTACTGCTCACCACATGCATTACCATCAATCCGAATCTAAAAGAAACGAGGGAAGAAACGCACTCGAGACAGCGTCCACTGTATGAAATCAGCTCATGTGCAAACTGCTGGGTGGATCTCTCACATCGCAAAGGCAATAGCAACAGCACGGAAGCCTTCATCCGGATGATAATGAAATCCAACTTCTATCACATTGAATGAAATTTAAAATAACTTTTTACTCTACGCTGATCAAATTCGAGTTCACAAATTCTGCAGCTTCAACATATAAACTTGATGAGATAGGGTTATGGAAGCCATAAGGAGCAGTCAAAGGAAGTACAATTTGAGGTGAAAATGATGGCAGGAATTCTGCAACAATTTCCCTGTTCAATAGTGCTGAAGGAGGCAGTTGGGGCCACCACTCACCGCTCAGTGAGAAGTCGACGCTCGAGGCTCCGAAGATAATGCTCTCTTTCGAGAAGACGGCCACCTCCCGGTCCGCACGCAGGTCGTACAGCCGACACTGGCCAGAGCGCAACAGCGAGACGAGTCAATCACGGCTGCCCCCTCCCCCTCCGTCACTGCACCGGCACGATAATAAACCACACGAAGTAGAACAAACGCGCAGCCCAATGGGATATGGCTGTCTTGCAGGAAAGACAAAATACTACACAGAACACGTTAGCCGCATGATAGTTTAATTAGGGGAGGATTTTCTTACATTAGCACCGCCATTCCCAACTGGTGAATCGCGACCCATCAGTGAGCCACGAGCGTCACCTAGTGGACCGTGGAGGCCAAACCCAAAGAAGCCAAGTGGCCGTGAGGTGCAAAAGGTTGAGAGCCCCTGCACTAACAGGTTGCAGTATCTCAATGCTGAGCTGAGCATACACCTCTCCACGCTTGTTATCCACTGCTGTTCAATGTATTTATTAGTGTCCATTTTCTCACCAATGTCACACCAGGTGAGATGTGTTGATTAAACACGTTCTTCTCCTGGCGCAGTGATGTGTTTCTTCTCACAATCAAGACAACCTCACGATCAACATCACCTTCCCAAAATACTCGTCTGAACTTTATCCACCTATATTTTTCATCGTTTTCTTCACGGTCCATCGTCAACAATTGCCCGAAATGTGTATGTGTACGTTTAAATGCAACACTTTCTGGTGAAAAGCCCCATCACACCTACAGATTGGATGCAGCTATATTTAATAATACGCAAAGATGAGCTCACAAAGAGCAGGCAGGCACACATTCCCATCATGCACGTAAATGTGCGCTCGGAATTTTTCTCAGCACCACCTCGGAGGCCGAGCGCGTGGCCTGAACAGCCGCGATCCCCACACTCACAGAGACGGGGCACAACTGCATTTGAAATTAATTATTTTTTGTTCAGAACGTACAGTACGTGGTCAAGAGTCGAGACGTGTTTCCTCGACCGTGTATCCTCATGTGTTCTTGGTCTATGGTAAATTGAGTTCACAATAATTTTCATGAATGTGTGAAATAAGCGGCTGATGCATCCTGTAGTTCTTCAGCAGCCTGATGATGCCTTTAACGTGGGTGGCAAAACGTCACGAAGGAGAGGGGGAATGCTCGACACGGCTATCCCGAAAGAGAAGCTCTTAAGAGCACATCGACCTCTGAAAACTACATCAACACACTTATTCAAATTAATGTTAAATCCCTTATTTTATACAGCAATTATTGAATCCATCATTGAACTGTTTCATTGCTTTATATACATTTAGTAAACAGCTCCTTTGACAAGGTCCGCAGTTGCACTGTCTCGTTCACGTGCTCTTTAAGCATCCTCTTTGAAGAAGTGAACTGCCTCTCATATGTTTTTATAACCACTTAAAATATATTTAAATATCTATACTATTATTCGTACTAAGTTTCCCTGGCCAATTTGCATTCCAGGTCTTCAGACATGCGTTCAGTATCTGTGATTAACAAAGAGTAATTATAAGTTATCACTTCAGAGAGATAAGGCAGTCTGATGGAAACTGAGAGAAACTCCCGTTGCTGTTCACACCGGAGCAGTGAAACCAGATGTAATCCTCTCGGCCAGGACGTGCAGAGTGGATGCATTGCGTCAGCGAGAGCAGCTCTGTCAACCCAAACCCTCTCTAACGCAGTGTATTGGCAGAACGCTCGTCGCATGTGAATATGAACTCTCTTCAAGTACCTGAGTAAGTGGCAAGAACCATTATGAGTACAATAATAATTTAATTTATACCACGCATAGTATTTTTCAAAGTCGAAAGTATTTCTTCGAAGGGAGAACAACTCAGTAGCACGAGTAAACCGCAGAGAGACAGGGGGAGACAGCTACGCGGTTTGCCTGCATCAATATTTGCCAAACGCTGCATCCTACATATGATATCAGCCAATTAATGAGTGGGAGTTTTTTTTATAGTAATGGGAGGAAATCAGATAACCTGCAGGACACGAACGCAGGACAAGTGGAGTACACACAGGAAGGGCCCTGAAGTGGGAATCGAACCACCTCGCGCAAACCCTTCTTTCTGTGAGTGGGCCCAGATGTTTCTCTTCATCACCCTGCCGCCCAGTATGTAATGGCCTCGAGGTATTGGTTCTTACCGTGGCATCATCCGAGCCCGTGGCGAATGCATCTCCACTCGGGTAGTACCTGCAGAACGAGATGTGTCCACAGTAAGACTGTATGGCATAGCACGGCGTGTAGCACAACAATGCTACTGATGATGGTGATGATGACCCCAAGGGACATTGAATAATTACATTACAATTTTGAATTAAGACTTGCGCTCCATAGCTGTTCTCTCAGGATAACCATGTTGAGTGTTGCTACTCTCTCCTGCACGACTTTTAAAGTCCAACGAAAATTGTCACGAAGAAGACTCGGCATGCCTATGCCGAGAGAACAGCTATGGAAGAGCAACTTTCATTGACCCTTGAAAACCTACATCAGTTATAAACTGCGTTTAATGTGAGACACAAAACGAGGCAAGCAACTTGAGCCTCAGACTATTAGAGATCAACGAAAGAGAAATGGCAAAATGTAATTTGACAGTTTTACCCAGTCTTATCTTTCAGATTTTTTTCTTAATAAAAAATGAAGGAGTTGCATAACAACTGACAAGTTTGATCTCGCCAATTGCTGAAGAGTCACCTTGCCTCTCGACGCGAGATCGCCAATCAACCAAGAGGGTGTGGAGGGTGTGAGGAATCACAGACAGGCGAGAAAAGGAAGAAAGGCATCCAATAAATTATCCTCAAGCTCTGTGGTCATCTATACATGAAGGTATTACCCAATTAATGAGTGTTTCCATGTGGGAGAAAATTGTAGCACCTGGATAAAACCCATGCATGCTAGGGGGAAATACCCTCGTCAATTTCAAATTTCCCAACACTAAATGGCAACAAAACTGCAGTTTGCTTGTCCGAACCCCACACCAAATGTTCAAGGCCGAACCCGTCCATTTGATACTAGACGACGAGACCATCGAAGTTGCTAAGGCAATCCGGAGTCTAGGAGTGATTTTTGATTCCTCACATACCTTTGGGACACACATCAACAAGGTGACGGAGGTAGCCTTTTTTCCATCTCAGAAATATAGCCAGACTGTGTAACATCCTGTCACCCTCTAATGCTGAAAAGCTAATCTACATATTCATCTCTTCAAGAATCGATTATTCCTTGCCTAACCTTATCAATCGTCCCCAATGTGTGCACAATGCGGCTGCTGGAGTCTTCACCTGCGCTCTCATCTATAATCACATATCTCCAGTGCTGGCGTCTCTTCACTGGTTACCGGTTAAATACAGGATTCAAGAGCCTCCTCACTTACAAGGCTCTCATTGGTGCTGCTCCGACATACATCCTTGACCTACTTTAGGCACCGTTCTCAACACTGCAACTTCGATCCTCCAACACGTGCTTGCTCTGTGTGCCCAGATCACACCTCTGTTCAATGGGTGACAGAACCTTCTCGCGCGCTGCTCCCAGACTGTGGAACGCCCTTTCATTGGAAATTCGGTCAGCTGACTCTCTGAGCTTCTTCAAATCCCATCTAAAGATGCACTTGTTTCGTAAGGCCGTCAAGTTTTCTGGCGAGGACTGTTGGTGCTGCTCATTGCTGTGTGCTTGGACGATAGTGCGCTGTTGACCTCTACCTGCTCAGGAGCACTTCTTCCTTCCTTCATTTGTTTAACAATTATTTTATTTGTTATTTGATGTCCTTCATTGATGTATGGTCATTATTTTACTTAATTGATCTACTCTGATGTTGTTAACATGCCGTTCTTTCCACAGCTCTGTGCAGCGCTTTGTGGCCCTCAGGTGAAAAGCGCTGTAGAAATGCAAATATGATTACTATTCCACACAGATAGAACAGGTGGAGTTCACATTCTTACTGTACCACATTCTGTTGGTAAGCCATGGCATGCCAAATGGATGCCCACTGGAGTGGAGTTTCCCAGTATATTTGTGATCCACCGCGCCCTGGCCTCCCCCAACGCTTGGTTGCAGGTGTGTGCCACCACGATCACGAGAATATGACTCGACGTTCTCATGCTGCAGGTCGCCACTTGGGCCGCACTGAGAGCCACAGGTGGCCACGTGGTCAGCTATTAGCATCCCACACCTGCTAATGCCCATTCTTATGTGGTAAGGGCAAGACAGAGTGTTCTTTCGAAAAATATTTATTTACGTACAAAATAGACTTGCAGCCATCTCGTGACAAAAGTAAAATTGATATTGGTTCATTAGCCTGTTGGCCCTCCGGATTATTGGAGCAGCTCACGAGAAGCCAGAGTATCCCAATAGAGATGCGGGGAACCCTTGACACTCATATCCATCACTGGCTCATCATCACGGGAGAAACTTCCACATCAGTTAGTTTTTATTTAAGCTGGACGGTGCTGTTGAGCTTTGTATTTCTGTTTTAACAGTTGTCTAGTTCCACATTACTATGTCTGGCACCAGCCTCTCCTCAGCTGGACCACTCTTTTCGTGAAGCGAGTTCAGGTTTTTGTTCCCACCCTAATATGTTGTTGATAATGAGTCTGGTGATGCTACAAGTGATGATTATGTCTGTGTATAATTATAGGGCGGAGGAGTGACGTGCACGAGCAGAGCACCGGACAGCTAAAACTCAGCGAGTGGGCACAGGAGGGAGCACAGGTCGTGCCTCTGCCAGTCATCTCAGTCAGCCCATGGCACTTGAATTTGTCCTGTGACCTCCTATCAGCGAGTCTTGACGCGTACCTCGTCTTGGCGGTAACATCACTAGATACACGTCAACTGTGGTTGTTGTATTATTATTAACTAGGTGAGGCGACCAGGCGTTGCCTGGGTAAATTTGATGGTTGATCCATGTGCGTTGTCCGAGTAAATGTTGTGGTTTACCCGTGCAAAAAAGGAACGTGAAATGCATGCAGACGAACCCAATGGTGCCTGGTTCAAAAAAAGAACTTGAAATTAATCATGACGAAATAAAACATACAATAAAAATGAGTAAAACGCTGTACAAAAGCAAAAGCTAGTGGGTTTTCATTAGGAATAAAATATAAAAAGCCATTTGTTTGACTGCACATGTACCTACTCCAACTCTTTTGGGTACACAATATTTATGGTGGGCGGCACGGTGCCTTTCTGTTTGGAGTTTGCATGTTCTTCCTGTGTCCACGTGGGTTTTCGCCGGGCACTCCAGTTTCCTCCCACAGTCCAAAAATCATGCTGCTGCATAGGTTAATTAGCTTGCAGGCTAAATTGCCCTCAGTGCCTGGTGATGGACTGGCGTCCCATCGTGGCTATATCCCTACCTTGCGCCCTGCGTCTGCCGGGATAGGCTCCGGCTCGCCGCGACCCTGTACAGGACTAAGCGGTTTCTGACAATGTAATAGAGCCCCCGCTTGTCAGATCTGGGGATTGTAATAGCTGCGGCCCTTATCCTATCTGGGTATTGTAATGGCGGTGCCGCTTACTGTACTGTGAGGGCACGGCCGTAAGCACAGCAAGCGGTCCCGGTGGCCAGGGAAGGCCCTGTCGGCGCGCACTGAGGGGCCAAAGACCCGTATGGGGCCGAGTAACGTCGTTCTGCGAAGGTCCCGTGTGATTTGGTTGCAATTTGGCAGAGTTTACCGTGATCAAGCAAGCAAGCAAATAGAACGGGGCAACGTTTATATATATAATGATGCGTTTGAGTGCATTTACCATATGCTACGGATACCCTTCACTTGGAGCCTCCGGTACATGCTGAATTAGATTTTCTACCCGAGTTATTTTCTGAGTCAATGTTACTAATTAATTATTTTAAAGAGTTTCCAGGCCCTTTTGTCGACCGGATGAGTCGCTGGTATCCTTCACTGTGGAAGATATAAGCCGACCGTAGGGCAATCAGCTGACTCACGTGAGCCTGACGGTGCCGCTCACATCGCGTGGTTACTGTCTGCCGCAACGGGGAGGTTTGGTTGTCTGGTAGGGTAGCGGGGCCTCAAAGGTTAGGGAAAGCTACCGCCGACTGAGAGTGCCCGGCTGATCTGCCATCTGCCAACGAGCGAGTGATCTGAAACCCGAGACTAGGTAAAGTGAGGTGCAGGAGTGACGTCTCGGGCACACAGATGGGTACGGTGAGTGGTACCGGTGGAACTGGAAAATATTCACTGTGGGGGTCTTGGAGTCTTCCCCCAGGAAATGACAACGCATTTACTGTATTTCTGTAACGTCTGAGATGTAAATAACTATCTAAATTTATGACCATGAAGGCCTAATACGTTTCCTCTGGATTTTCACTCTGGAAAAGGTGTTCACGTGCGTATCGGACCAATTCCATCGCTGGCTAGCTGTAGCGTGCAGGCTGCGTTACGTCACTTGTGGCAACGCTGCACCGCACGATAGGTGTTGTCGGAGTGGAGTTGTGTTTTTCATGGTTCTCATTTCTAAAAATGGAAATTACACTGATTGTAACAACTAGCGGTGGATGGCATCTCCCTTCTCATTGTGCTGGGAAGCAGCCTGGCAAGGATTATTTAACAGTGCCTTGCCAGATAAATGGAGATCAAGATTGCAGCCCACTCATGTGGGTTCAACAGAGATCCGTACGGAAATCGTATTCTCTCTCTGCAAATACTACGCAACACGCAGAAATTACGAAAAACACGCAGCCTTTCTGTGTTTTGCTGAAAAAACCCATCAGCAGTTCCTAAAGAATAGCACTGGTGAACATGAATGAAAAATTGAGGAAAAAAACTATATAAACATGTAATCTTTATCGGTGGAGGTCAGGTTAATCAGAACATGAAGTGAGTTCCACATTGAGATAGGGGGTCAGTGACCAGCCTTGGTGTGATTGTTATAACGAAGTCCAGATTAAATACACACAGCAAATAAATAGCGATAAAGAAATACAAATAAAAGTATTTTTAAGGAGAAAAGGAGAAATTTCGTTCTGTTTGTTATCCACAACACAGATGATAACGTCCACTCGTAGCACCGACTTACAAGACTGCAACACGTAGCTGTGGCAGCCCCCCAATCTAGATCACTGGTCCCGAAGATCTCCTCCAGCTTACTAATGCCACAATATATAGATCTCATGTCCACGGCTCGAGTAACCATAGTGTTACAATGACATGTGTAGTCATGTGTTGTGCCAGTCAGGCATGTATTTCACGTTGTATATCAATGTTTTTCTAACAAACAGGCCCCATTGCTGTTTGCGTTTCGGCCAGGACTGCCAATGCAGTACAACACAACCACAAAAAATACGTTTACGTATTGCTAAGGCAGTCCGGAGTCGAGGTGTGACTCCAGATTCCTCACTCAGCTTCGAGACACACATCAGCAAGGTGACGAAGGTAGCCTACTCCATCTCAAAAATACAGCCAGACTGCACAACATGCTGTCACCCTCTGATGTTGAGACGCCAATACACATCTTCATTTCCTCACAAATCGATGACTGCAATGCACTGCTCCCTGGCACCCCTGCCTACCTGATCAATCGTCTCCAACGTGTGCAGAATGCGGCTGCTAGAGTCCTCACCCGCACTCCCATCGACAATCACATATCCCCAGTACTGATATTTCTCCACTGGTTACCGATTAACCACTTAAATACAAGATTGAATTCAAGACCCTCCTCCTCACCTACCAGGCTATCACTGGTGCTGCTCCGATATACATCGGTGACCTAGTTCAGGAACCCTCCTCAACCCGATCACTCTGATCCTCCAATACGGACGTTGCTACATGTGCCCAGATCACACCTTCATTCAATGGGTGACAGAACCTTCTGCTGCTCCCAGACTCCGGAATGCCCTTCCATTGGAGATTTGATCAGCTGAGTCCCTGGGCATCTTCAAATCTCGTCTCAAGACTCACTCGTTCCGTAAGGCTTTCAAGCCCTCTGGATCGGACTGTTCATGCGGCTCAATGTTGTCGATGATGGCTCTTTGCCTACCTGCGCCTACTCGGGAACACTTATTCCTTCCTTGTTTATTCAAGAATTATTTTCTTTTTTTAATATTGCTAATTTAATGTCCTATTATTTGTTGCTACTATTTGACTTTCAGCTAAACTGTCCTGATGTTGTGGTTGACATGCTGTTCTCTCCACAGCTGCGTGCGGCGCTTTGTGACCCTCGGTTGAAAAGCGCTCCATAAATGAAATCGTTAATATTATTATTTTTGCACAAGCAAATCCTCTGAAATGGGATGTGCTTGGGTTGCCGGGCACATAACGCGCTACAGTACTCAATGTGGCCTGTGTAGTTGTGCCCGCATAACGCGCAGCTCTGACCTTACGCTGTTGATGTCGGACTCGTGTGTTTCGAAGCACTGCACGCACTGACCCGTGCGCATGTCCCACACCATCGCCTTCTTGTCACAACCCTGTTGAGCAAAGCGCCAGGTGACGGGCAACCAATTTTTTACTCAGAGAATTCCCTGTGCGTCAAATGGACCTATACCTAGTTAAGAATATTTGTATAGTATTTCATAACGTGACATCTCTTTCAACAGTTAGTGTGAGCTGTGTTTCAGCAGAATCCTGTTTTGTGCAATTTAGCAATTTCTTCACCAAACATTGGCAGAAAATAATTTCACCAACACATTAAACAGACCCACAAAGTGTATTCCAATCACTATCGGCAGGACTGGGAGCAAGCGCTATAGCACCATGAGTGGGAGGCTAAGGGTCAAGCATTACCACATTCATCCAGATGGTGACCACATTACACTCACAGTTTTCTCTAAACATTTACTATTTGTGTTAATGCCTCTACTAAATACCTCTCGTCTGTATCTATGTAGGTTTTCATGGCTAGATTTATGAGAATTACTCTTCAGAACTGCTCTTTATGGATAACTGTGTCAAGCATGCTTTATTTAACAAGCAAAATATACACAACCTAATTTGTAAAGAAGATGATGTGGGCAATTGTGAGTAATGATTTAACTGACGGAGATAAAAGGGTGAGTGGAGTGAAGGGATTTTGGAAACCACATAAAACAGAGATGCTATGTTGAAGGAAATTTAACCAAGGTCGTTTCTTTAATAATAATTGCATTCATCGAGCGCTTTTGACTCGAGGGTCACAAAGCGCATCACAGAGCTGCGGAGAGAATGGCACACCAACAACAATGGCACCAGAATGTGTTGTTGTTGGACAGTGATATTTGATAACTAACTGGATGGTAAATGCGTGCAGATCCTGCATAAACCCAGTTATTGAGCAACACTGGCCCATATTGACATGTGGTTGGAACAATTGTTCCAATATTGGAATTATAATGCGCACATATCTGTTCGATAACGAAGGTTTTTGAAAAGAGAACAATTCAGAGGTGGGAGGAAACCGCAGAGAGGCAGAGGAAAGGCAGCCACGCAGTAAGTGGGCGCTGATGGCCGTGTTCATGTCATTGGAACGCTGCCTCATTTACCCCAGACACGAAGGTATTTCCAGTCTCAGACGGAGCCAGGTCGAGGCAGAGGACATCAGCTCCGTGTCCGTGGAAGCTCTGTAGCAGCTGTCCACTCTCCACGTCCCACAGTGCGCACGTGCCGTCGCCACTCGATGTCAAAATCTAAGGCGGCCACACGAAGCACAGCCACCACAAGAGATCACCACAGCCACAGTGCCACATCTATCTTGACACGGCTCGACATTCCCGGCAAAGCCACCATACCGCGACCTGACTGAGGTGGCAAAACCGGTTTGTGGCTCCGCTACAGACTCAGCCAAGATGTAGCCAAGCAGCCAGTGCACCCAGCGGGACAGCAACATTGATGGTCACGTTGACAATCAATGGAGAGTAATAACAGGGAAGAGTGCACATTGTTATAGTTGCTGCAATATTAATCTCATCATTTGAGCTTAAGTAGAAATTAGAGCTGAGTAAAGCAAAGCAGCACTGTAAATAAAGATCAAGGATTTTTAGTTTTTATTGAGACATTATCAACAGTTCTTTTGCCAGTTTCTTATTGTAAACATCCATCCATCCATCCATCTTCTTCCGCTTATCCGGTGCCGGGTCGCGGGGGCAGCAGTCTAAGCAGCGATGCCCAAACTTC
>JAZEWT010000001.1:4029271-4039649 GCA_036362905.1 Mordacia mordax
CACACAGAAAGGCACTCGAGCCGAGATTTGAACCCGGGTCCTTCATACTGTGAAAGCGACAGCGCTACCCACTGGACCTGTGCCTGCTCAAGAACGCGTCTTCCTTCCAGTGTTTGTTTTAACAATTGTTTTTATGCCCTTCATTGATGGACTCATTATTTTACTTAATTGATCTATTCTGATGTTGTTTACGTGTCTTTCGCTCCTTTGCTTTGACAGCACTTTATGACCCTGGAGTTAAAGGCACGATAGCAGTGCAAGTATAATGATAGTATTATTATAAACAACCGGCGACTCTCATTGAATCTTGGAGCTGCATGGTCCATAACAATTCCTGCTACCAGCCATTTATATGCCATCATCCGCGACTATTTTCCTTGGGGAACGGCGCACCGTCACGTGCTGTATTCTCGCAGGTCAGGGGAGTCGCCTGCTAAAAGATAACACCTCCGATTGAGAATTATTGGCACGTTTTTGTTCTATAAATAAAAGGGCCAGAGAGAGTGGGAGAGAGAGCGAGAGAGAGGGAGAGAGAGGGAGAGAGAAACCGGAAAACACTGCGATCAAAGAATGCGCGCGAGCGGCGCCTGTTCTGATTACAGGCGACACCCAGACAACAGACATCGACACACTGAGACACGGCGACACAGACACGGAGACATACACAGAGACACGCAAAAAACAGAGACACTGCGACGCATACAGACACGGAGAACGAGGCAGAGACACAAGAAAACCCTTACCTGATGAAAATACGTGGCGTATATTGAGATAAAGTGTCGTCTGACACTCTTTTGCAGAGTGTGGAGGACAGCGCACCTCTGCTCAGTATCCCGGCTAAGAGCATTAGGATTACGGACTATATGAAGCCACTAAATCACGTATGATTACAAGGCTAATCCGTGAGCAAATTATCATTTAAAAAGCAAATGAAACTCAAAATAAAACTTAACGTTTAAACATTTTGTTTAAATGGAATTTTAAAATTGAACATGCACGTGTTTATAAATGTCAGATTTATAAACGCACACACACACACACATATTGATTGGAAATGCTTGTACGCAAAACGAGATTTCGGGGTGGTAGGGTAGGCGGTGTTGGTTGCGTAAGTCTGTGTCCCTCAGTATGAACTGTGAGGACCGCGACATCGCAGTCTGGATCTCCCGCAGATCCGTCAGTGCGAGATGACAAGCTGTGATGTAGGAGTCAAATCACACGTTGACCGATTTATGCAATGGGCCAAGGGAAACAACTGCTAGAGGAGCAATGTGGCTGAGAATACCTTGTTATGATTATGAAGTTCCACTTGGGTGGTCACATTCAGTTATTTGCATTAAGTACGCTGGTGACGTTAATCTTGAGTCGGTTTCTTTTTAAACAGGGATCTCTCGCACATGTCGGTCTCGCGCGCCTAAAACGATTCTCGGCGCCACCAGCTACTCAGCGGGCAGGAGAGAAACATCCTTCACATCACCTCAGTGTCGGCAAGCGGCTGCATATGATGTCCTCGGTGGAAAGTAAACATGAAATGATAGGGCCACAAGGCCCCTGTGTCCCTTCATCAAGATAAACCTGTTAGTCGGCATTGAAGCCGAAAATAATGTTGCCAAATGGAAGAAGATAAAGTAGAGAGGATGCCTTAAACGTAACAACGCGAAATATTATTATGTGAGCAGTAAGCAGCGTTTAAGTAATATGTTTTACCTGCTAACAGAACATTGCTGTTCCCTAGCGGGAGCACCGCATGTGATAGTTGTGCGCTGGCACGCATGCAGCCGTAACTCTTCGCTGATTTTGACGGAACATGTGCCAACATATTAGTCGAAGTCGAGAGAGGATCCCTATTGGCGGGCAGTGAAACATTGCATCCGGAAACAAAATAGGTGGCGTTGGGGGGCGGTTACCTCGCACTTCTCTGAGCTCCTGAGAGATGAGTTTCAACACACGTAGACGTTAAGGACCAGAAAAAGGCCATTGTTATTTCGAGCCCTCCCCGCAACGGCCCCACCTCCGCTTGCGTTGCCCAAACTCAGTCGGGAGGAGTGTGAGTCAATGTGCTTTTCTCGAGGAGCAAGAACGCTAACATCTGAAGCGAGTGTAGATGAATTAATAATAATAATTGAACTTCCAGAGTGCTTATCACCCGAGGGTCACAAAGCGCTGCACAGAGCTGCGGCGAAAACGGCATGTCAGTAACAACAACGACATAAGAAAAGTAAATAATCAACAATTATATATCCCACAGCCTGTACTGTAAGATGTTTGTGAGACTTTTGCCCCTTTTAAAAGCTAGGATTGCCATTTGGAGCCTGGTGATATAGAGGGGTGGTCTGAGTAAAATATATGTTTACCTCTAAAGTGAATATTTGTTACGAGTATCGCGTTCCTACTATTGGGTAAAAGTTGAGAAGATTAGTTTTATTGTTTTAAACAAGCAAACAGCTGCTGTTTCCCAGTAAAACTTGCTTTGCACTGTTTTTTTAAATCTAAGGATTGTTAAGCTGCAATTGTTCATATGTATAGCTACTTGAAGAACTTGGGGAGTACTATTGTGCAGTGGATAGAACACGACGTGCTTGCTCTATATTACTAATTGCTGATATTATTTTTGGCACTGATTTTTGAGAATTGCTCACAAAATCTGTTCTTTCGGTAAAGCTGTGTCCACAGATAACAGCTATTGAGATCAATTCTCATACAAAGAGTTGTGGTAATATACAACCACTGTTGTTAATTTTACATTCATTGCTCGATATACAGTAGCTGTCCTCATGGAGAGGGCCCACTCACGGTGTAGGGATTTGGTGTTTGTAGGAGGGTTGGGTGGAGCTCCCTGCTTCGCTGACATTGACGTCCTCAAACTAGCCGATAGAACTTGACCTCCTTTGACCTATGTTTCTTCTTCACAGTCTCTATAAATTTCTCTTACTCTCAGGTGACAGGAGGGGGTTTCCCCTTTATAATATAACTCCACATGGGAGACTATCATCGGACACTCTTCCTCAAACACAGCATTTTTTGGAATAGATGTCAACGTGGCGTGTACACCGGAGACACCGAGGAGGCTGAGAAAAATGAGGCAAAATGGATGGGACAGCCTACGACCATATCACCCTGAATACGCCCGATCTCGTCCGATCTCGGAAGCTAAGCAGAGTCGAGCCTGGTTAGTACTTGGATGGGAGACCGCCTGGGAATACCAGGTTGTTGTAGGCTTCCCGGCGATGGACTAGCGTCCCATCGTCGGTATATCCTTGCCTTGCGCCCTGTGTCTGCCGGGATAGGCTCCGGCTTCACCGTGACCCTGTATAGGACTAAGCGGTTTCAGACAATGAGATGAGATGGATGGGACAAACGGTCCCATGTCCCTGAAGTCCACACGACGGAAGTGCTTCGGTAAGATGCCCTCGCACCACGCCCAGACTGATCAGTCATGGACTACGTTTACAATGTTACCTTCTATTGTTATATGCTTTTCCACTTGGATGGATGTTTTGGATAAAATATACATTAAATATCTGTAATAAAATAACAAAAACAATATGTAATTCTGCATATGGACGCATAAGCAGATCAGGATAATTTCTTTTTTGCGTGAGAAAAATGACAAAATGGTGTAACTTAGAACACGTAGCGAACGAAATCAGCTTTTCCTTTAAAAGTAATAAACGTCGCGAGGTGCGCTGCTTATCTCGAAGAGGTTGGGGTACCCGGCGCTATGCGTAGCAATCTGCTGCTCGCAAACAACTGGACGTCCACGTATATGCGTGACGGCACTGCGGGAACCGGATTCGAGTCTGTTCGAAGCGCAACTTGTATCTGCACAACACCGAGGCTTTAAGTAATGTTTCACCTTCGTTTTCCACTTTCTGATTGCGTTTATGAAACTTCAGCGAGCCAGAATTTTTTTCCAAAAGGCATTAGGCAGAAATCCAGGCGAAACCGGTCATATTTTCAGAGTACATCACCTGGCACAAACTTTAAGAGAACTCGTTACACGCTTGGAATAAGATCGCGTATCGGGCAGGTGCTCTGCTGGTTACTGCGAATGATGCAGCTGCTCGTTGCAGCCTGTGTGAGCGCACCATTCTCAAGTATTCAGAGAACCTTGTTGTTGTCAACTTAAAACATTCCGAGGTGATACAACGCATTATATTTGTTTGCGGATAATTCCACGTGAGTTCACGTGAATTGACATGGTTATTTTATTCCAAGGGCGGCACGGTGGCTCAGTGGGTAGCGCTGTCGCCTCCTCACAGCAAGAAGGTCCCGGGTTCGAATCTCGGCTCAGGTGCCTTTCTGTGTGGAGTTTGCGAGTTCTCTCCCCGTGTCTGCGTGGGTTTTCGTCGGGCACTCCCGGTTTCCTCCCACAGTCGAAAAAACATGCTGCTGCATAGGTTAATTGGTTTGCAGACTTAATTGCCCGCAGCGCCCAGTGATGGACTGGCGTCCCATTGTGGGTATATCCCTGTCTTGCGCCCTGTGTCTGCCGGGATAGGCTCCGGCTCATCGTGACCCTGTACAGGACTAAGCGGTTTCTGACAATGAGATGAGATTTTATTCTAAAAATCGTGGCATTAGCCCTCCACCACCCGACACAATCATCACTTTTACAAACTAAGTATCACTTACGTTCCAATGGATTGATTAGATTCTGATTAAGAAAGCACTTCACCCCTGGCTTACGACTTTCCATGCCTGAATTTAACATCATCATATGATGTTTTGCACGATCTGCTTCTAACTTGATCAGCTATTGAACGCAAATGGATCATTGCCCGATGTATGACGCTCACCCTGCTCGCCGATTCTGGCCGCTGCTTGGTGTTTGTTAGAACAACAACCAGGCAACAGCTCAAACACAAACCACACGTTTCAGAAAACAAGATGACACGGGTGCTGCTTATCTGCTAAACGTTGCAGAGTAATGGCCGTAATTACGATATGAACCCTTTGCCTCCTTCCCTCTGCGTCACTACCGATTTCAATTTACACTCATGGTGATCGCAGTATTCACTGTTCCAGGGCCCGCGAAGTGGGATTCACTCTGCGTTCTACTGCCCATGATGTGTAGCAACCAAAGTTCAGCCTCTGAGACCAGCTCAGTGAAACGGCAAACAGGTGGCACAGATCACAGAGCTAAGCCGGTTCATGGGTTGTGGTTGCTTGTGCGATCATGTGCGTGTGTAAAATGGTGCCGGTATTAACTGCGCCGACTGATCCTCAAAGCGTCCTCATTGGCCGACTCTGGCAACACTATCCTGTCTCTGACCGGGGAACAGGACACAGATCGTCAGCGTCACCGCTTTGATCGAAATGTGAAGGGCTCAGTGGCTATCACACTACAGATCTAATCCGACAGAACATAATTTGCTTCACTAAAGCCACAGTCACTCAATTATTTTCTCTCTCCAAAAACGCTTCTATTTGTGAAACCAGGGAAGGCCGAGGGAGCATAGGGAAAGGAATACATGAATGTGGAGGAGCTCTAAAGGATTCACTGAGAGCGACTACAGTATGGACAACAAAGTGGAAGTTCGTAGTCCAGGTGGGGTGGGTGCCAGGACATGTGTATGGGAGCGATGTGTCAACTGCTGCATCCTGCTGTTCGAGAGAATAACAGAATGACCCACCCCATGAGAAGCATACTCCTGAGTCTTACACAAGTTTCCTGGCTCATTTGACTTGTTTAAGAACCTGAGGTTGATTCTTTTTTTATTTTTGCTTTCTCAAACAATCTTTTAATATTTGTACAAATATATGTACACTGAATACCTGGGAAGTGGACTTGGATGACCTCACTTGTTTGCTAAGACAAATAGGGTTTAGGAGCAGCACATCCCTACGGTTTAGGAGCAGCACATCCCTACGGTTTAGGAGCAGCACATCCCTACGGTTTAGGAGCAGCACATCCTAGGGTTTAGGAGCAATATATCCCTCGGGTTTAGGAGCAGCACATCTCTAGAGTTTAGGAGCAGCAGATCCCTAGGGTTTAGGAGCAGCACATCCCTAGGGTTTAGGAGCAGCACATCCCTAGGGTTTAGGAGTAACACATCCCTAGGGTTTACGAGTAACACATCCCTAGGGTTTAGGAGTAACACATCCCTAGGGTTTACGAGTAACACATCCCTAGGGTTTAGGAGGAGCACATCCCTAGGGTTTAGGAGTAACATATCCCTAGGATTTAGGAGCAACACATCCCTAGGGTTTAGGAGCAACACATCCCTAGGGTTTAGGAGTAACATATCCCTAGGATTTAGGAGCAACACATCCCTAGGATTTAGGAGCAGCACATCCCTAGGGTTTAGGAGTAACATATCCCTAGGGTTTAGGAGTAACACATCCCTAGGGTTTAGGAGCAGCACATCCCTAGGGTTTACGAGTAACACATCCCTAGGGTTTAGGAGTAACACATCCCTAGGGTTTAGGAGCAGCACATCCCTAGGGTTTAGGAGTAACACATCCTTAGGGTTTAGGAATAAAATCGCCAGCCGCGATCAAAACACGCGGATGAAGGCCTCGCCAAGCTGCTTGAAATAGGCATCGAAGTAGGGGTAACTAGGAAATCTGCTCCAGTGCAGATTCATTCGGATGGTACTGGTGCGGTGGCACCACACAGTGCCCACCCGGGAAGCGGTTTAACGCCACGGTCCGTGACACCACGAGCTCAGCGATACTCGTTTCATTTTTATCTCACTGTACGCTGGACTGGAAAAAAAGACGCAGACATTCCAATCTCAGCCCCGTAGATTATTCATCTACATACATGTTCTACATGTCATCATGTTTAGGTTCAAATAATAAAATCTTGTGTTACAAAAGTGCAACACTGTGAGTTTGTCGTAGCTGACTTGCGATACGAGGCAACATTTTTTTTTTACCAAAATATCGTGACAGTGACCCCAAGTAAGTAATAATAACAATAATTTCATTTCTAGGGCGCTTTTCACCCGAGGGTCAGAAAGCGCTCTTGACAAAATTGATTTGGGTAAAATGAATGAACAGACTTCAGCGATCACAGGCTTCAGGTTCCTACTGCTCGCCACATCTGCGACGACCACTCGGACCCTTTGTTTGAATCAGCCAGAGAAACAAACGCGGCTGTGAGTAGCAGCAACGGGGCATCTGTTTTGCCCATAATCCCTCTCTGGAGACGGACAGCGAGGCTTTTTAAAGGCTGCCGTTTTATATTTCAACAACAATATGCACGCAGTCCGCTCTCTCTCTCTCCGTGGAAATATTTCTGATGTCATCACCATTTCTGTGCATACAGTATCACTATAATTGTAATATGTGGTTAATGCCGAATAACGAAATTCCTCAAGCAATGCATTTCACAGATGCTGGGTATTTTTATATTAAATTCTCAACGCGCTCTAAAAGCAGAATAAACAAGTATATATTTTCATATTTGAAAAAAACATGTGGTTATTTCTTAACGTAATACAAGATTATTTTGCAAACATCACATGATGATTCCCTCGGCGAGATTAACAACATGACAGTGTTCCCATGTGCGACTGCGTAGGGATGAGATTTACCGCACAGGCAATGCTGCACATCCTCTTCATTCCCAAGCACTGTCATTAGAGCTCTACACTCTCATGGGGCGGCACGGTGGCCCAGTGGGTAGCGCTGTCGGCTCACAGCAAGAAGCCCCCGGGTTCGAATCTCGGCTCGGGTGCCTTTCTGTGTGGAGTTTGCGAGTTCTCTCCCCGTGTACGCGTGGGTTTTCGCCGGGCACTCCGGTTTTCCACCCACAGTCCAAAAACAAGCTGCTGCATAGGTTTATTGGCTTGCAGACTAAATTGCCCACAGTGCCCGGTGATGGACTGGCATCCAATCGTGGGTATATCCCTGCCTTGCGCCCTGTCTGCCGGGATAGGCTCCGGCTCACCGCGACCCTGTACAGGACTAAGCAGTTTCTGACAATGCGATGAGACTTTCATAGGACATCGCCGCAGTAAAAAACAACAACCCTGCACACAATGCAAATCCATTATCGTTTTCTATTGTTTTCAGAAAACGTTTTTTAAACATCATGTCAGCGAAGTCAGCCCAGGTAGCAGGGACTCAGAACAATCCACCTGCTGACGAACACGGAGATCGTGATTGCTTTCCATGTTGCGTGTCGAGCGCTCCTCCTCTCAGACTGAACGCCTGAGGAAGCCTCCAACGTGGCAGGCGAAACGTCGCGAAGGAGATAAGAGGAGCCCTTAAACGGCTATCCCAAAAGAGCAGCTTCGAAAAGCAATCAACATGCATCGAGCCGTGACAACCTGCATCAGAACACATACATTATTCAATAAGCATGTTTAATGATTCATCCCCAAGCAATTTCAATGCCGTTATTTAAGCCTGCAGTTTCGGTTCAAGAACATATTCCTTCTATGGTTACCTTTTTCCAGTACAAAAATATAAAAACACAATAAAGCTTCAAGGACAATGCATGCATTATCAACGCATTTTGTTACATGTTTTTCCGCAAGTATGTGTGTTGTTTTGCAAATGTGATACCTATGAAAGGTGTCTCTCTGGTGTTTTAAGACCTTCACACTTGAGTTTTTGCCAAAAAATGGTAAAGCCTCATCTTATCTCATTGTCAGAAACTGCTCAGTCCTGTACTGGGTCGCGGTGAGCCGGCAGACACAGGGCGCAAGGTAGGGATATACCAACGATGGGACGCCAGTCTGTCACCGGGCACTGCGGGCAATTTAGTCTGCCCTGTTCTCTTATTTACAACATATTCCTTGTTTGCTTGTTTATATTCTCGTTTGTATTGTTCCTCGTTTATTTTGCCTCATGCAGCCTTGCTCACTTAAAAATATATAATTTACATAAAAATTGTGTATGCACTACAACAATTGCCAATAATATTTTAACAGAAATGATTTTATTCATGTATCATAAGTATAATGATACATTTTAACTGATAAGTCATTTAATATTTACACTGGATGTGCCCAGCATTGTAATTACAGAACATTATTTTAATGAAATGCAGCAAGAAATTCAAAATGTTCCTGTTTCTGTGGATATTGAAGTTGAATTCTTGTAGATATGTATATGACTGAGTGGTGCTGTTGATAAACATGACGACGAGAAGCCAACCCAACGGATTGTATCCACCAATGTGGTTCCAGCCACCGAATGTCGATTTTCAGCCACTGGATTTTGGGTCATCAATCATTGATCCTCTGATTTTATTTTTGATTTTCAAATACCTGCTACGAGACTAACACAGGACTGCCTTCGAAATATATGAATGCATAATTCAGCGTTAGTTGAAAAATGCGGGCAGGGTTACAATTTCTGTGCATTTAACTGAACCTTAGTTCATAAGCCTCTGCAAGCCTCAATTTAAAACTGCCTTAATTTACTTTGCTTCGATTGATGTGGAGTGATAGCAATCATGCTCACGAGATCCATATCATGCACGTGCCTTCTTTAACGCTAAGGTTTTTCTCCCACGTGTTATAATCGTAAAATATAACCATGTACATCTTTAAACCTAACGTTGACCAACATGAATTGACATTTTAATGCGAATGCAAAAAAAAAGATTTTAAATGTCTTTATTATTATCATTATTAATTGCTCGCTACGTATTTATTTGTTGCGTGTGTAAGGGACGTTGCGAGCGCACTTTGTATATGAATCGTATCCGCCGTTGTGAAGAGCGCAAAATGACAGCCCTGTCGCCAATACGTTTAAGCGCGAGCTTCCACGCTTGCCAGCGCACTCGCTCACTCTCGAGCGCTGAGTGCTGCGCGGCAGACGCGCGTTGTTGCTATGATCTGAAAGGGTAAAGCCAGGGGAACTGAAGCATAGACGGAGTTGGTTCGAGACTCTTTGGGGTATTAATGAATTGATTGACTAAGGGGGCAGAATAGGATGAGAAGTTTGAGAAGGCTGTGTATGTTTATATAACGGTTTGGATATAACATATCGGGGTTTACTCAGGACTATAATCCCAATGTGCTGTGTGACTGGTTTCAATAAAAGTGCTCTATTAACAACACTATTGAGTCTGCCTTTCTACATGCAATGATTTATATAATCAGAAATTAAGGAGGTGTGAGAAGAGCTATGTAATGATGTGACTGACAGTGTTTTGTATTCGAGGACATCACACCACGCAAGCATAGGAAGGTCTCCAGGAATACTGATCGTCACTGATGTGAGGAATCTTCACTGACGCCATGGGTGGACAAGGGAAATGGGAGAATGAAGGACGACATCGCTTTGCGGCCCGAGACACGAAGGATCGAGCGAATTGCCTTGTGAGCATCCTGGGGCCGAGCCGCCATGGAGATTGTCCACTATCAATGGGAACGAGGGTCGTGCATTTGGCACCGGGCGACCTGAGGGCCTA
>JAZEWT010000001.1:4099817-4112562 GCA_036362905.1 Mordacia mordax
AGGGGCTTGCGTGTTGGCTGGGTTTTAGGAAATCAAAAGATTGCTACTTTTTACGTATTGACACTAAGGTTGAAAGCACGTTTTCAAGAGCTCAGTCCTCTGTTAACCTTTGTGAAATTTGGGAGGGGGAGTGTTGGAAGGGAGTTAGAGAGGCGGAGGATTCAACTCTGGTAGAGATTATGTGATATGCATGAATTTGTAATTTGAAGATGCGTTACTAGTAGAAAATTATCCTGTTGAAATCCAGACAAATTGACCAATGGGCTGCCTAAGGCTTGTAGATAAAAGGCTGCTCAAACATTGCTGGCTCAGCGTCCCGGCGCTGCACACCCACAGCACCCATCTGAGCCCTTTGTCTCATCACAGCCTACGAACAGTAACTGTCGTAAATATCATCCAAATGCACGTGTGCTCGACACTTTAATATGAAGTTGTGTTGCTATTCGGGATAGCGTCTCTTTATATATTTCCTAATTAATTATTGGGTTTCCTCCTGCTATCTCTGACAGCTGCATCTGAGCTGTTACGCACGGCCTTGGCACGCTACTGTTATTATCATAATTAAATACTGCAGAGGACAAAGGCATAATTGCATTAGAGGATACATGCATACACATGATTTTTGTTTCTCATTCATTAGGACATTGCTACTTTAGACTGGCAGAGAATGCCTTTCACCAAAGTTGGTATGATGTCAAAGTTTTTTTTACAACCGATTTTGCAACTTGCCAAATTAATCAAGGGCTTTGCCCACGCAGTCTTCCCACGGATCTAGCACAAGCGCCATTGCTATGCTCTCTAATGAAATACTTGAGAGGAGAAATGCATAATAGCATCAGAGGCTGCACGTAATAGCATTTTTTAATTCCTCATTCATTAGGACTTTATTACTTTAGACTGGCAAAGAATGGTTTTCGCCACATATAGCGTTAGGTGCAATATTTTTTTCTCAAACGATTTTCCACATGCTGTGCTATTGAAAGTATTTCTTATTATGGATTGTTTTGTACTACCACCAAGCTTTTTTTTGTTTATAAATTTCAAACTAACGTTGACAGCGGCAATGCGTGACGTCAGTTCATGTCCCTGTACACATTCATGCCTGTAACATAGAATAATGATAACTCACCCCGCCATTAAAGTTTAGTATAACGTTACAATGCTGTTACAGATGTTGACCTAGAATTATTGCGAAATTTAGCATTTCTTTTTAAAAAGGTTGTGCTAAACTGAGCGATAAATAATCTTTACAAAATGTAATACAATTTCGACCAAGAAAATTGTGTTACATGTCAATTGCTGGCTCATGACGTGATTGCATGTGACGCCATGTCATGAGGAGCATACTTTAATATAATTTGGCTCAGAAGACGACTTACTGTAATTCATTATCATTAGTCATGATCAATTCGCTGTTATATAAAGGCTCCCCCAGGTTGCTACTATCCCCCATAGTCCTGCAATATTTCAATCCACCCAGGACCTGCACACCACAATTCCCTTCTTGGTTACTAGATCACCCTTCGTTTTATTGTTAAGTATTGACATCTACTGCAGTGCGTTTCTATACAAAACAAAGCAATTGTTTTTCTCTGTGTGTTTACACTGAGAGTACCAGGTTCGAATCTTCCTAAGGTTATATTTTATTTGCATGACACCGATGCTTTTATGTGTTATTTCTATTTAACGTCCCACTTATTGATTCACCTTCTGAAATTTGAACACTTCTGATACCTTAACAACATTCCAGCTTTAAATTCCCACTGTTGCTCTACCCTCATAACTACTATTCCTCCTTTATCTTGACGTCACAAGAATGTGTTACACGCTTGGAACAGGATGGTCCATAGGACGGGTACTTTGCTAGTGTCAATAGTGCAGACATGCCGGGTCAAATATCTACACTGAAGCGTTGATTCCTCACATCCAATCAGTGTTACAGCATTATGAATTAAGACTTCACAAGGGAATGCCCAGTGCTTTGTGAATCAAAAACACATTGTTTAATACCTTTGTGGAAAGTCAAAGTAAAAAACATTTTCAACGTACTTTGTCACCACGTCGTGATCTCTGGATTTACATTTCTAAGTTCATGCCATTGAGTGGACACTTACTTCTCACTGCAAAAGAGATGAAGTCATAAGAACAGGGTGATCCATGGAATTTTCTCTGGAGTGTCTGGACACGCGATGATGTTCCGATGCTCCAGAGCAAACATTGCTTTCACCACCTTATTACGTAAGTCATTTGGACGCTTGCTGTGTCGCAGCAATCTCGCATCTGGAGTTTGCAAGCTCACCGGGTGCTTGCTACTGTAATAGTAAGCATCTAGTTACCACAGGTATGGTCGTAATGTATGAGGCTTTGGTTTTGCTACATCAAAGCGTATGCTTGTATAATCTAAGTAATGTGACAGATTGACATGTTAAGAGTCTCTCAAAATGGATGAACATGTCAACAGTCGACATTCTTAGAAGTTGAAAGAGCAGAGATTTGTAGAAGACCGTTGTCACCAACATCCTGTAGGATATGGTAGCTAGAGAGAGAGAGAGAAAATGTGGCTTCATGTCACTAAAGAATGTTGATGCGGCTCACTGTTGTCATGCCGGGATGATTGCTCCCTGCCGATTTGCGACTGCTCAAGAATACTTATTCCTTCCTTCGTTTGTTTAACAATTATTGTTATCGCTTATTTTATGCTCTTCTTTAAGTTATAGCCATTGTTTGACTGTCAGTTAGATTGCTGTGCTGTTGCTGACTTTACCATTCTCTCTACAGCTTAGAATCGTAACAACAAACACGTTATTGTTGATGTGCCATTCATGTGTCGTTGTTGTTGACATAACGTTCTCTCCACAACTCTATGCAGCGCACTGCGACCCTCCGGTAAAAAGAGCTCTACAAGTGCAATTATTATTATTATAAACACATTGTGCAAATAGCATAGCATATATTAATCAAAATGTGCACTTTTCAATAAAAAAAATCCACAAGGCAAATGTATTCTGAACATTTAATAATAATAATAATTGCATTTTATAGCGCCTTTCACCCGAGGGTCACAAAGCGCTGCACAGAGCTGCGGAGAGAACAGTACATCAACAACGAGATAAGAACGGCAAATCAGCAATAATGTTTTTTAGAGAGTTTTTTTTAAGGCGATGTAATATACCCACGAGCCTTGTTTCTATATTCTGGGACTCTTTACCAAGAAATATCAGTTGCTCCTGCACCGGGTGAGTTTTACGCAGTATTTATGAGCCCATGGTCGCCAATTCCAAGTGAACCAGCTGCCCAGTGGGGCCTGTTTCTGCATGTGCCATGGCACACTCAAAATAGATAGACGTTTATTATGACAACAGAAAGTACCCAGTGAGCTTCCAAAATCTAAATGCCATGCGAGTGACGCTGTGACAAATTGCATTGCCCGAAAATGTGTGTGTATTATTATAAGATTTAATAAATATATTTTTATCCAGGAAAGCCAGGGTCCTGCCAAAGTTTTGCAGTAGTAGGCAATTAATGCTTTGTATATTTCATTTCAGAATATTTTTAGGTTATTCTTTATGAGTTCCCACTTAATCATGTAGAGGGTCGCAGCGAGCCAGCGCCTGTCATAGCAGACAAAGGGTCCAAGGCAGGGCGATACTAAGAATAGGACGCCAGTCCATCACAGGGTATTGGGGGGGGGGTATTTATTTAGCTCAGAAAACATAGGCAGAAATGTCTTGATATTGAGAGGAAACCTCAGTACCCATTAAAAACCCACATAGACACGAGGAGAAAATGTAAACGCCACACAGAAAGGCACCTGGGTTGCCAAACGAACCAAGGAATTCTTGCTGTGAGGCAGCAGTGCTACTCACTCGGCCACCGTGCCACCTGAGGAGTAATATTTTCAAATTTGAAAATCTGGAATCATGACACTGGCCCACAATGGCTTACTTTTCCGAAAGACGTCGGTGGATATTTAACGGCCGACTGTTTGGGGGATCGCATGCATGTTTTGGTTAATATGCTCGCAGTCGTAGCCATGGCTGCTGCTGGCTTCGAACCACGAACCTCTGCAAACAAGCGACGAACGTGCTGTCGAGAAACCGTGTCATCGCCCGTCGCACACAAGGTTGCGCACCTGAACGCATACTTGATCATATACTTGAACACAAACCTCGATGTCGCTCTAGCCTAGACGTGCATTATGTCTAGTCCAAGTCGTTTTTGTGCCTGGGTCTCTGGTCTCCAAATATGCCGTAGGCATGAGTGCCTGGCACAAGCATAACATTTAATTAGTGGCCTTAAAAGAAAAAAAAACATCTTGTCGGTGACATTTCTAGCAGTGGCCTTTCTTCACAGCACAAGATGCAGAATGCTATGATGAAGGGTTATTGCCTGAACAATGCCTATTGTTTTCTCGACTGGGTAGAGTTAGAGTCATCTCTGTGGAAAATCGTCCTCATTTTACCTTCCTGTTTCGTTTGATGATGCTGCACTGGGAGGAGCCCAAGTCATCGCTCCTCATTTCGCCATGATGGCAGTGTGGTTCAAAGTGGATGGGTTTAGGGCAGAGCTGGGGCATGGCGAGAGTGATGCACAATTTTTTTTACCCGTGACAGATCCATGCGCTACTTGCGTGTCCTATCGATTGTGACTAAAAATCCTAACTCGGACTGCTAAGCACTGTTTCATTGCTTTGCAAGTACCATCATGCAAAGCTCTGTATTTAAATGTGTACGTGTATGCATGTCAAAAGTATACTAACTGCAGTACTGGGAATAAGTGAGATTGTGAGGTGCGGTGGAATTGGTTGTGTTGACCTCTTAACCTTGAATTTATAGATGCACACACAATCAGAGATGTGCAGTTGCCTTGTACTGCTCCTGCTGTGGCTCTGATCTACCTTAAGTTACAATGGGAGATCGGCAGTCTGTGAGGATAGCACAGCACTTTGTAGTATAATCCCACGTGTTGCAGATGAACTCCAAATGTCGTGCTCATGTTTGTGCATGCTTTGTCGGGCAACTTGGGGGCTAATTTTTGCAGCCCTGGATGCAGGCAGGGATTACGTTGCTGGGTTGTGATGCTGTGGCAGAATGTACCCTGCTCCCACATGGGATTGGCGAGCTGCTATTTGTGGAGTGAATTAGTGCTTCCGATTCATTGCTACAACAAAAAGTACACGAGGATGCACTCGTGTAGTTTTTGTAGATTTTCACGGCTTGATGCGTGATGATTGCTTCGAAAAGCTGCTCCCTCTCCCCCCATCACACGTGTGAGGCCGAAACGTCGCGATGGAGGGAGGGGGAGCGATCGACGCGGCTGTCCCGAGAGAGCAGCTTTTCGAAGCAATCATCAACTTGACGAATGGGGAAACTTTCAGAAAAAAAACAAGAAATTGCAATCCTGCGTGGATCGAGCAGGCAATTTAACTATCGTTGTGAAATGTTTACTAAGTTACCTGATATGCTGATGTAAGATTTCACAGGTTGATGTATGATAATTGCTGTCCAAAGCTATTTTTTTAGGGGCAGCTGTGTCGAGTGCTCCCCTTTTCTCCTTTGTGACGTTTCGCCTCCCATGTTGGAGGTATCCTAAGATGTTCGGAAACTGTAATAATAATAAAAATTACATTTCTAGAGTGCTTTTCAGCCGAGGGTCACAAAGCACTGCACAGAGCTGCGGAGAGAACGGCGCGTCAACAACAAGATAAGAATAGCAAATCAGCAAAATAACGGGGGTTTTTTGTATTTTACTTCGACAATACTGAGGCAATATCTGAGGATGCCTCCAATGTGAGAGGTGAATCATCGTGAAGGAGAGAGGAGGAGTCTTGGACAAGGCTCTCCCAAAAGAAGAACTTTAGAAAGCAGTCATCATATTACCTGACACCTTTACCAGTAACATATTTTTAACGTGAAGGGATGTAAAAACATTTATTTTTAAAACGTGCTGTTGTGTTGTGTGTACGGCTGAACCGTAATTGTACAAGCGTGAATTTGAAATCATATTTATTTACACTATCTGTAATCAGGTGTATTTTTATGTTTTGGTATTTTAAAGGCCACATTTAACTGGGATGGCTTATTTATTTTAAAATCTTGTTCATTATGGCATTTAATTGTGGAACATACTTTGTTTATAAATTCCATTTCAGGTGAAGCAAATCGTTGTTAGTTCTGCGAGCAGATGGGTTATGAATGTTTATGACGTTATTTGCAGGTATCATGACCCTCAAGACATAACAAGCAATTTTCTCGCAGCCATGTGGCTCATCTCGATAACGTTCCTTACCATCGGATATGGAGACATGGTGCCACACACATACTGTGGACGGGGCGTCTGCCTGTTCACAGGCATCATGGTAAACGTGCAAACGAATGGCACCCACACAGGTACTCCTCGAGCAGAAGTAGCTCAGCAGTATTATCAACGGTGTTGTGAAAGTTATATGAGATAAGGGTTATCACATTTGTAAAGTTGAGACTAGGCTATAAGTCCTGAGGAAAAGAGATAATGGGAGAGAATTTCAAAGTCGAACCAGATGAGGGCAGAAGCAGACAAAAGTGTACTGCATTACAAACGTTCTCATGATACAGCATATGAAGGGCATGAACGCAAACAAGTGCGCACACGTTTCAGAGGTGTGTGCATGTATTTCTTAATAATAATAAGCAAATGTACGATCCAGCTTTGTGCGTGAGAGTGCTCTCTTTCCCGGCTTCCGTGCGTGTACTCTGTGTCCACTGTTTGCGTGCAGGGTGCAGGATGCACTGCCCTGGTGGTGGCTGTGGTGGCCCGTAAGCTGGAGCTCACCAAGGCGGAGAAACACGTTCACAATTTCATGATGGACACTCAGCTTACAAAGAGGGTGAATGTGTAATCACTGGAGTCCTGAGATCAACCACACTTTCATGTCTCCTGCATATTCACATTTTGATGTTGAGACTTGGGTTTTGCCTTTGCTCGCCCCCTGTCGATGTGAAACTCGCATCACACCAGTGCGTTATCACTTCTTGTCCGATAATCCTGTACATGTGCTCAAGCTTGATGTAGACATCTGTGTTATATTAAGCGACGAGCCCAATTAGGTAGCTGCTTTTATACCATTTCTTAACCAACAGATTTAAATGCATTGAACTGCAAAATTAATAAATGTATGTGGCAACTTTCATTTCTTTAAAATCTAACACAGGCATGAATAGTGCATTAAAAGTGAGTGGGAATATTATAAAGCAGAGAGAATATGTTTTGTCTGAAATTGCTAAAGATATTTGAAATATAAAATAGACGGATATGATAAACATTACCAATGTAGGTTTTCACAGCTCGATGCATGATGTGTTATGCCTCCAACATGGGAAGCGAAACGTCATGAAGGAGAGAGGAGGAGCGATTGACGCGGCTATCCTGAAAGAGCAGCTTTTGGAAGCAATCATCGGATATGATAAACCTCTAGTTAAATACACGGAAACCTGTAAAACGTTCAGGAAAATAATCATAAAATAAATCAGAGAACACAACCTAAATATTGAAGATGATACAATAGAAACCATGGTAGCAGGAAAATGGTGATTTAAATTTAACAAACCTAACCAATTACTGAGAAGAACAATATATAATGAATTTTATCATTTGTCTGCAAATTTTATGAGGATCTTTACAGAAAAATAATTAGTACAGGCCAAGAATCTGACCATCTCCGTGGCATACAAGAGGGAGTTTCAGATGTCACGCTTGAATACGTAGCCTTAGCCCTCTCTCTATGAAAAATGGAAACTCCTAGACCAGATGGTATGTCTGTAGATTTTGTAAAAAAATATTTTAATTACAGGCTCTTCTTATGAGCTATCATATTTTGTAGTGGTGTAATAGTCCCAATTTTAATATAGTATTTGGAAGAGTTCAGAACAAGCAGTTGAACTACAGCTTTTCCGGTATACAGCTGATGAACAAACACACATTCTGCCAATAACATAGGTGTTAAGATGCTCAAACAGAAAATTTACACAACTTACAAGGCATCAAGCTTGCAATAACTATACTTGTAGTCAAACATGTAAGCAAATAATCTTTGATAAAGTTTTCTTGGATTGGCTCCTAGTCGTACAGTACACAGACTCGACTGTGCCTGCATCTCATGTCTCATCTTAGTCGATTCTCACTTGCACAAGAAATCAAAGCCTTTTTTCGAAACCCTCAGTAACACCTTCTCAAAGGGAGGGCACAGCTATCTCTCTGATCTCCCTCCCTGCCACAGTACGCCCTGTGAAACCCTTTTAGTCCATACGATCCCCTGTGGACGCTTACCTCATGACCGTGCAGTGTCTTAGCTGTGTGTTACCAATCATCTCTCTCTCTCTCTGTCCTCTCCTACTCCTTGTTCATAAGCACCTTGCCATATGGTTACATTTAAACACTGGACATCCTAAATGTTCTACTTTTTATGGCATGACGAATGCATGCGCATTTACTTTATGATCTGCCATTAACATTCTTAATGCGTCATGTATTATTTCATTTATTGTGCCTTCACTTATCTGTATTATTGCTGACGTGCTTAACTCCTGAGCAGTCATAAAATTAGTCTTTCATCACAAGTGGCTTTGACGAGTTGAAGCATCGACTGACCTATTATGTCAGTCATCCACACAAACAGTCTCACGTCCTGACTACGACCATCCCACCCATTTTGAAACGTTTTCTTGATTGAGCTGACACTCTAATGCCGCTTATTCCCACGGAGGACAAAAACCTGGTGCTCTTTATTGTGAAGTTGTGCGAGGGCTCTGCCACCTCTGATCGTGGTACATCTGCCATCTAGTGGCAAATTTTAGACAGAACTCCTGCATGATTAACGGGGTTATGCCCAATTCTGTTGGCTTTTTTTACAAAAAACACAAATCTACGGAATATAATTTTTTAAAGCTTCTTTATTTGTAGGAACACGGTCGTATTTCTGAATACTTTATAGTTTATCAATTCCCAGATGCTAAGTTTAGTGCAGTTGTTATTTTGTTTTGTAGGTCTCAATTTATTAAGAAAAATCATACATTTGCATGAATTGTATAATTATTTAGCAAAATGTGTTCTTGAAAATATAGTATTTAGCAACAATAGCGTTACATTTCAAGCCGCACTCTGTGATGATGCTGCATCGCGATGTGATGTGAGATGACGATATCATTGCTTTGGCTGGTAAAGTCACTACTTTAAGTGCAGTTTTTATCACCATGTGCTGGATAACCTTTTTTTTTTACACATATAAATTTGGTCGGTTTTCAGTCGGATGAGATCCTAATAACAATACAAGTTTATACTAATATTTCAGGTATCTTTTAGAAACGTTATAAGAATTAAGTGACTCATACCCATTATAGACAGGCAGAGCTGTTATTGCATATTTGGTTTTATTGTGAATAATATAATTCATAATTAGCATTGTGATAATGATGATATGTCCATTACTTTACAGGTAAAAAATGCAGCAGCAAATGTGCTCAGGGAGACTTGGCTTATTTACAAGCACACCAAACTCGTCCGGAAGATTGACCACTCCAGAGTCCGCAAGCATCAGCGCAAATTCCTTCAGGCCATTTATCAGTGAGTAACTAGCTCGCACCGCGTGTCGTTAGACAGAAACTGGTTCATGGAGAAGCAATGACATTTGGACGAACCATCGCGTGTAGTCTGGTTTTCACCCACAGTCCAAAGATACGCTGCTGTTGCCGAGGTTAAATGGCCTGCTGACGAACTTCTCTCCACTGCCCTGCAATGGACTGGCGTTCCATCCTGCGTATGCCGTGCTTGCTGAAATCAGCTCAGCCCCCTGTAACCCTGTACAGGGTTAAGAGCATAAAGAAAATTAATAAATTAATTTTATTGTGCCATGACAGATATCCTAGCTATTGCAACATTCCACAGACTAACAATATTCTTCCATCAAGGGACAAGTGACACATTGCTATGATTTTCTATGGTTATTTTCAAGAGTTACCCAGCTGAATTTTGAAAAGCCAGAGATAAGGTCAGAGCCAAGAATGATCAGGGGGCGAGCAGTCAGCGCTGGTTCCTCGAGGCTGAGAGCAGTCTCAAGGTTACATGCCACTAAGTCAAGGTCAATAGCAATAATGTACAGTATAAGACAAGCCCACACACAGTATAAGACTAGACCACATGCAAACGGGCTATTATATTAATTATGATTAGTTAGGATAATTATAAATCATCATAATAAAACACTTGCATCTAATTATAATTTCTCTGAGGGGACCTTGTATTTTCTACGTTAAATTAAAATTCTTACTTTTGAAAGTCCAAAAAAGTCAACAAGCAAAGGACAATATCCTACGTTACTAGTCACAGTATTTGTCATTTCTTGTTTTAATGTTATTGTAGGGTTTGCCACTGCTGGATGTGGGCCCCCTCCACCCCCATGCTCTTCTGATTGTGGGGGTTATATAATAATTATACGAGCCATACATCACCAAGCTGTAGCGCTGTCGCCTCACAGCAAGAAGGTCCCGGGTTCGAATTTCGGCTCGGGTGCCTTTCTGTGTGGAGTTTGCATGTTCTGCTCATGTCCGTGTGGGTTTTCGCCGGGCACTCCGGTTTCCTCCCACAGTCTAAAAAACATGCTGCTGCATAGGTTACTTGGCTTGCAGACTAAATTGCCCACAGTGCCCGGTGATGGACTGGCGTCCCGTCGTCGGGTGTATTCCTGCCTTACGCCCTGTGTTTCCGGGATAGGCTCCGGCTCACCGTGACCCTATATAGGATTAAGCGGTTTCAGATAATGAGATGAGATGAGAGATGACCACGCTGGTGAGTGCGGGTTGGTGAAGGTTGGGAGCATAAACTATGATTGTTTAAATATCCATTGCTGTACTGCAACAATGTACTGCTGTACATCCATTGCTGTACAGTACAGCAGCCTGTGTGTACCATGGCATGAGTATGATTTCACTCCTCCGGTTTAACATGTGGATGAGGAACACGGTGCGTGATTGGGCAGTTCTGTTTCTGGTCACTTAATGTTTTGTGTTTTACAGTCCTCTCGCTACCATGTAAAGAACACAATTCTCACAGTGACTTTCTTGGAGAAGGTTATCTCTTGAATAACATTGTGTGATAATAAGGTAAGGGTGGTAGCTCTTTTTGTGTCAGAGTTTAATGGTGATTAAGGTGTGTGTGCGAATTCACAAGCACTGTATAGCTTATACCTTATCTTACATATTTCACATGTGGTTAGTTTGGACTGAGCAACATCGCGTTTTGGTCAGACAGAATAGGGTTAAACCAAATTATTGGATTTTAGGACAGCTGGAATATTTGTCATGGCATGCTAAATATATTATATTTGTGAGGCATTCTGCTGGGCAGCAAAAAAACTGCAGGCTTGGGGTCGGCACCGGGCAGACAAAGTGGGGCAAGAAACCCACGCTGCCGTTCCAAGTCACATTGTTAGGATTTTTGTGTAAACTCATACAAACCAGTGATCAGGTTGTACTAATGTGACTCCAGCAGTAGAATCACAGCAGTGAGCATGAGGTTGAACTCGGGTGGGCTGGGGTTACAAAATCACTGCAGCAACAATGATGTTATCATGATGTAGGTTTTCACGGCTCGAAGTTGGATGATTGCTTCGAAAAGCTGCTCTCTCTCGGGACAGCCGCGTCGATCGCTCCCCCTTTCTCCATCGTGACGTTTCGCTTCACATATTAGAGACATTCTCAGACGCTGTGTGTGTGTCATGTGTGTAACTCCCATTTAAATGTAGGTACTATGTATATGTTAAGTTATAATGCATATGTTAAATTATACATGTATATGTTAAGTTACACATGTATATTTTAAGTTATATGTAGTACGTACATATAAATAGGAGTCACACACATGAAGCACACACACAGCGCCTGAGGATGCCTCTAACGTGGGAGGCGAAATGTCGCGATGGAGAGAGAAGAAGCGATCGACGCAGTGGTCCCGAGAGAGCAGCTTTTCGAAGCAATCATCAATGATGTTATCGTCTTTGAGTGGCAGACGCAAAATCCCAACAGCTATGGCGAGGTCGCACCTTGATGGTCAATATCGGTTTCATTTTCTTTATAATGAGTCATTCTCTGATGGTTTGACATGGGTAGTGATTATGTGTAGACTATGGTAAGTCAAGATTAATGTGTATTTTTCCTTAGGCTGCGGAGTGTAAAGATGGAGCAGAGGAAGCTCACAGATCAAGCAAACACACTTGTGGACCTGGCTAAGGTATTCCGCAGCAGTCATTCATTAACGTAAAAGTATGGTATGACACTGGAAGGCAGTGGGTGAATTAAACAAATCTGGAGTGCAAAATTCATCTCAAAAGTTCTGTTCTCCGCACGACCGTTAAGTTAGAAGTGTCTAAAATAGCTTCAGGTTGATAAAAATAGCTTCAGGTTGTTCAATTTGTCTTGTAAATGCCAACGTGGTCACTCAAATTTTAATGGTATTAAATTAATGTGGTCAGGTACCAATCACGTGGCCTTGGCAATAAAAAAAAACAGAAGGGAATATCTTAACGCTTGTTACATTCATGCTACCGCAGACAATTTTTAAGCCACGCAGAAAAATATCTCTCATCTCATCTCATTATCTGAAACCGCTTAATCCTATATAGGGTCACGGTGAGTCGGAGCCTATCTCGGAAACACAGGGCGTAAGGCAGGAATACACCTGACGACGGGACGCCAGTCCATTGCCAGGCATTGCGGGA
>JAZEWT010000001.1:4125421-4145631 GCA_036362905.1 Mordacia mordax
CCTCACTGCTCACGGGCCCCGGCCTGCCTCCCTGCGCCCCGCAATGCCCACGAGCCCCGGCCTACCTCCCTGCGCCCCGCAATGCCCACGGGCCCCGGCAGACCGCTACCGCCCAAGGGTAGCATTGCTGTACCAGTGCTGTACTTATCTAAACGGCTAATGCGAGTGGATTATGGGATAACCCGGACATGTCAAGCACTGATCGCTTCATTTACCGCTACTGGACACGTTAAGACATTGGTGCCACCAATCTGATGGAACCTGAGGTGGTTGCCACGAGTGCAGCAGCGTCTGCTGTGGGCCCATGCGCTGTCAGTGCGGCACTGGGACTTATATCTCATGATCGGGTGTTAAACATTGACGCGCCACCAAGTATCCGTGGTGCGTGCGGCCCGGAACAACGGCGTCTTCACCGCGGCGGACACGATACTGCCGCCGCTTCTCGCAGGGTTTCTTGGCCACGACGAGACTCCTCGCCTCAGTAGTTCCCAGAGGCAGGTCTTGAGCGTTGGTGGCTATACTGTGCTGATGAAACTCTCCCACAGTTTATCACCGCTACTGTTCCTCATTCTCGCATGTTGACAGTGACCAAGCACTTGTTGGGGCAATGTCCATATATATGTTTTAGCGGAGGGGGGGGGATACGTGCTTTATATGTTGTCTGTGTCTTGTTGGAGAGTTATTCACGTTGTCTGTGTTTTATTTGAGTCGTCGCTGCTTGAAACGCGCACCCTCTGGCGAGCTGAGGCGGTTCTGACAAAGCCTTGCAAGCTGGGCTCCCTTCAGAGGGCTTCCCCCAGCCATTCGACTGCCAATGATGACATCAATTGGGATGACTTTGGCCTCATTTACATGTATTCATCGACCACGTTCCCGGTGCTTTGGGATCAGTGCCGTCATTAACATTAATGTGTTATAGTGTTAGTAAGTGACTGTTTCATATCAATTATTGAATAGTTACATCAATGGGTGACAACAATTTGACAACTAACGGGTGACAACATTGACCTTGATTTACACAGCTCGATGTATGAGAATTTCTCTTAAGAGCTGCTCTTTCGGAATATCCGTGTCGAGCGATTAGCCTCCTTGGCGACGTTTTGCTGCCTTCGTTGGAGGCATCTGCAGACTTCAACGAAGTAGGCATATCGCAAAGGAGGCGTTCGCTACGGCCATCAGGATAACTACATATAACCACATGCTAAATGACGCCTATGCTTTGAACAAGTGTCATAAGAATCCCACAATGTAGTTGATTAGTCAACATATACACATTTGTGATGCATACTAAAATACTTTTCCTTTTTTAATTTATTCCTTTTTATCATTTAATAATATGATGATTCAGTTGCCATAGAGGTATTGTTGAAGCGATTCGGTTCATCAAAGTATTGTTGTTCGATGTGTTTGCATGCAGAGGTTTCGGTTTTCTGGAGACCGCGATTGCCCAGACTGGGTCCTTGCAGAGATCAGCACTCTCACAAAGTTGGTGAGGTTTACATGGAACGATTAGTTTTGTGTCATATAACCTGCTCGGATAATTATACATAAACCTGTAATTGCAGGCATACAGGTAGTTTAACCGTGGATAATTTTTATATGAACTACACACATGTATGCGTTTTGTGCCAAATTTAGAAATATTAATGTATGTATTGTGTTCATTTTTGTGAACCAAGGTTTCCTTATGACCCCGAATGTTCTTTAATGATTTTTGTAGCTGAATCACTCGAAAATTTGTTTTTGAGGATTATTCAACTCACGGTTGAGCTGGAATAATTGCTCTTGGAACGTTAGATGTAATGATGTCGGTTTTTACGGCTCGATGCATGATGATTGCTTCGAAAAACTGCTCTCTCGGGACAGGCATACACAGGCGCCTGAGGATGCCTCTAACGTGTGAGGCGAAACATCGCGAGGTGGAGAGGAAACGATCGACGCGGCTGTCCCGAGAGAGCAGTTTTTCGGAACGTTAGATGATTTTAAATATGAGGGTTTAATTTGTTTGCCTGTGCTGCGTGGTGGAGTACTTTTAAGGCACAAATTTGGTCAGGTCATTACGTGGCTTAACCCAGAATTCTATTATATATAATTATATTGGCTGTGAAAACATGCATACAATTTGCATACTTGCTTTATATTTTAAACAGATATTGAACCAAATTCGTGACTTTGGCAGACTGTATTTTCTAGCACACACAATTGCTAGTTGTTATTGGTTGTGATGTACAAATGGTCCTTCTTTGCAATGGTTACAATACTCCTATGCTGTTTTTGTCAATGGTTTTATTGCATCCAGTAAATCTGTATAGTCTGCATGGAGTGTCATAGGAAGCATACTGCTGGTATACCCAGTATTATTCTTAACAATTTTTAAAATAAATATAAGTCTCGTGCAATCACCTTAATCAGACCACCATGTAATTTACATCCTATGGAGCGTGATATTAAGCCGATGGAAGGTGGGAAAAGCCACCACCGATTACTTGAACAAAGACTAAGGTCCCCTATATTGCTTTTAACAGACTGTTGAAACAAGTGCTGTTACAGAAAACCTGTTATTGCCGGTGCAGCACGTGAAAGGGTGGTGTGTTCACCAAACCCAACTGCCTTTCACTCACCACTTGTGGACACCCCACACCAGTGTAGATATAGATCGATGTTTATTATTACAGCAGAAAGTATCCAGTGAGCAGGAATCCTGTCACATAACAAATCCTCGAATTGACCAGCATAACATATAACTTCCAATAATATTTTGCATGACCGGGAATGGAACTCAGGTTGTTAGACGTGGCCAAGTGTTCTATTACACACGTGCACTTTAGGGGTAATAGTTGGTGGCTCATAGACAAACATTCAAAATGCAAAGCCTTCTTGCAAAACACTGTTTCAAAGTGAATTCGGCAAATATCCCAATGCAGCTGAGTCCTTATTGTAATAAAATTCATCGATGTTCTGGATAGAAAAATATGAACAAACATATATCAATTCTCATTAATGGAATATACTTGGGTAACACACATTGTTAATGGCAATAAAGGCATACACTCACAGCATCACCCACTAAACCCCGCCCCCCTCCCACACAGCCCCCAGTGAGAACAGCTGTCCGTGCTTTTAGTCTCCAGCTGTTACGCACTCTCAGCCTTGTCAAACTGATCAAATAGAGAGACATAAGAACCGGTGAAACCTATTTAGTCACGGAACCTGCAGGTAGTGTATTTGTTTCGAAGCAGAATTTTAAAATGCATGAGTATGGTCAGATGCATGGATACTCAGGGAAATTGGAAAATAAGTTAAAAATACTTTGAAAGAGCCTGGATTAATGCTTGCTTTGAATAACACTGAGAGGGACACATATGTACAAATACGAGATATAATATTGGCTGGGTCATAGCAGGAAATATGGTTTGAAGGGATGATGGCTTCTTGACAAGAGACTGGCAGCTCACAGATGAACGCCACTGAAGGGACAACTGGCATGGGTTTGGAGTAATGAAATCAGTTTTTCTGCATGCGTGATGTGGATTGTAGTATGAAACAATGAACGATGGTAATTGCATGAGAGCCTCTACTTAAGTGACTTGGGATTATAATTTGAGCACACGGTATGTGAAAACATATATCAACAACAATAACAAAATACTGACTGCATTTCCGGCATTGGAAAATGCAAAAAGATAGTGTCTTATTATTCTGTTGGTAATTGCACATTAGACATTCTCTGCACATTTTTTATTCAGTTATAGTATTGTACCACGTAATTATGACGTATGACTACTTGGTATCTTGACTAAAGACATTAATTTGGAGCTCTCACAATTGCCAGTGCATCATCTTGTGGCAACATTAGAGCTGATATTAAAGCTATTAGATGTCAACTGATACTGAATTCACTGCAGATGGTTTCTTTTCTACACTAGGTGGTGCACATGTCCATTTCAAAGAGCATCCATCAAATTACATAACAATGTTTTGTTCTCAATGCCGAATATGCTGATTTGAATGAAAAACCACGGTTACTATGATTTTAATTTATAATCCTGCGAGATTGGGCTGAGACTATGATTGTGCTGTTTTTTCAAGCTCACACGGTAATTATGGGTCACTTGTTTAATTTAAACCGAGCACGCATGAAAATCGTAATTCTTAATGCTAATCATGATAACTTTAATCCTTTTTGTGGTTTAGAGTTAAGATTAAATTATTTATATCTAAATTCATGCTTACAATTCTTCACACGAGTAAAATGTAACAATGAGCAATTGATTGTATAATATTATTCAGTGGTGCCTGTGCTGACAGACACTCCACATAGCATTGTGCAAAGACATATCAAGGCAATAATTTGCTTGATCTCTGAATTTACTTTTTATAGTTACTGTAATAAATAAGACGTGGCTAACTCTCTTACAGACATCTGTGAAGATGAAACTTCTTTGTGTCCAGATGATAAAAGATCTACTGGGAGAGCCAATTAATGTAAGCCATTAACATCTCTCAGTCTTACCAATTTAAAGCTCATCTTATCTCATTGTCAGAACCGCTTAATCCTGTACAGGGTCACTGTGAGCCAGAGCCTATCCCGGCAGACACAGGGTGCAAGGCAGGGATATACCAATGATAGGATACCAGTCCATCACCGGACACTAAGGGCAATTTAGTCTGCAAGCCAATTAACCTATGCAGCAGCATGTTTTTTGGACTGTGGGAGGAAACCGGAGTGCCCGGCGAAAACCCACGCGGACACGGGGAGAATATGCAAACTCCACATAGAAAGGCACCCAAGCCGAGAGCGCTACCCACTGGGCCACCGTGCCGCCCATCATCAATTTAAAGCGAAACACAAATGACCAGTACATGGGAATGGTGGGATATATTTCAAACAGAACTGAAAACTACAACCTTTAAACGGAAAATAACTGTTATATATTTTACTTTTTGTGAAACCACAACCAACAATTAGTCAAAATTAACACTTCTGCTTGGGAACAGGTCACCCAGGTCAGGTTAACGTTTGTCATTGAAGCGCTTTGTGACCCTCGGGTAAAAGTGCTCTCAAAGTGCAATTATTATTGTTATTATGTATGGCGAATGATGCTGCTTTACATCCCTCCATCCCTGTATACCTTTTGAGAGCTCTCTCTCTACATATCGTCGTTTGTATCGGCATATTTGTCTGCATCTTCGTTTGTTTCTCGGCAGTTTCGTTTATCGCTCTGTTTCTCTATCTCCGAGTCACACACACGTACAAATAAAAATAATAATTGCACTTCCAGAGCGCTTTTCACGCAAGGGTCACAAAGCGCTGCGGAAGGAACGGCATATCAGCAACAACAACGACATAAGAACAGCAAATCAGCAACAACATTTTTTGGGGGGGGTTTTTTCATCTAAGCTGTGCAGAGAATGCCACTGTTTAGTCGATGACGAAAAGTCTTGGGTTCTAAATCTCAAATATTTGAACCATGTCAAACGGAATGCCCAAACTGCAGCAGGATGGTGGAATGTTACCTGACTTGTAGTAGCAGTTACAATGATGAAGTGTTGTGTTTAGAATTAATCACAAGACACACACATCACCAGAATGAAGTAGAGGCATGATGGTTCATTTGATGAGCTAGTGACCATAATGAGAAGCATGTTTTTTTCTGAAGAAAACGTATTGATATATATTAACTTTGTAAGAGTTGAATTTCAAATATAAATTTAGTCAGATATTGAGATATGTTAATGTTGAGCATTGAATGGGTCTTGGGACTAAAGCAACATTGAGATTTACATATGTTCAAGAGGGGTTTTAAACGGGCAAAGTCCTGTTCGATATCATGAAATCCATCTGTAATTTTGTTTTACTTTATACACTGTAGAGGTAAACATACAATCACAGCATCATCCAAGTGGATGTTTCACTGATCCAGTTTAATGTATTGTTACCATACAGTGAAAGTTCTTTCTGTTTGCAGTATCAGAAAATCACAAAACTTACAGAAGATGCAAAGTTTGGTATGCTTCACGCATTGCTTTCTATCTTCAGCACCACCCATTGTATATTCATGCTTGTGGGATGGCTCCACATTCCTGTGATGCCACAATCTAATGTATGCATATTACCTGATCTTACTGCGCCCCCTTAATAATCACCCTGTCAGGTGTGCTGAATTCTTTGGCTGCCATTGTGTCACCAGTCCTATCAGTTGTCCATGCATTCTAGCCATGTGGCATACCCAAACATGGTTACGTTCTTAAATCATACAATATTATGCCTCAGAATTGCTGTCAAGAGCCACTCTTTCGGGATTGCCATGTCGAGTGTTCCTCATCTCTCATTCGTAACATTCCACTTCCCACGTTGAAGGCATTATAATCCTGGATGCATCATTAGTGTGATGATTAATCTGATGTGTTTCCAGCGTGGGAGGTGACCTATCACGAAGGAGAGAGGAGAAACGCTTTAGACAGCCATCCCAAAAAAGCAGCTCTTGCCAGCTATTCTCATATAAAGCCGTGAAAACCAACATCAATACAATATGTCTATGATGTGAATTTATTCACTCATCCATTTGTTCGTCTTTATGTATCTCATTTTAGTTCCCAACATGCAATGCTGAATGTTTATTTGTATGCTTTTCAACGGTTCAAATTTCTTTGCCATCGTTTCCAATCGGTGATATAATTCTGGAACATGCACTGGTTGAAACACTCTCTTTTTTCAGGGCATTGCTTGTTGTTTTTCATTGTTAAATCCGGTTTTCCAAGAACACTCTGTCTTGCTCTTGTTATTCTCTTTATGGCATTATTTTGTTCCCAAGCCACTTTAAAAACTTGCCCCACGTGTAACGTGTTTAGCCACATTGAATGTTCAGGACAAAAGCCAAAGCCCTAATGTATTGGCCAGTGCATGTTGTTTGCTTTTGTGTATTATCTATGGCTACAATATTGGGTTTCACTTTAAATCGTTGTGCTTTGTCCATGTCTGTGCAGAAAGTGGAGATGTGAAGGCTAGTCTGGCTGTACTCGAGTTTATACTGTGCAGTGCAGCTAAGTACAATGTGGATGGAAATTCTCTCTCCAGTGAACTGCAGCAGCTGGGTCTGCCCAAAGGTAATCTCTATTTCACAGTTCTTTACATTCTTTGTTCAGTGTAATGTAAAGTGACTTCATAGTTTCATTTTGTAGCTGATTTGGAATTTTTTTTGCTGATAACCCAATATCCTTGAGCATCACTCAATTTCTACCTAAATGCATAGAATCCACATACTTTCATTACTCTTTAAATAGCTTTATGTGAAAACTTTGCATTGTATTGAGATATTTCTGAGAATATTATTTATATTATGGCTTTTGATTATGCTCCTTCTGTTTCAAATCATATATCCCTGCCTCTCTTGCTTAATATTCCCCAAATGTTCAAACCTTGTGACATCACAACCATAATTTCTAACACAAAAATAAGTATTTAGGCCTGATTCTCACACCATTATGACTCACCCATTATGTTTCCCTACGTTGCAAGCTGTAGTTATGCTTATATCTTTTCTGGTACACATTTCTCTATCGTTAAGATTACCACTGCCACTGTAATCCTGAAACAAAAGCCTTCCTAGACACCATCATTATTTCTCGTATTCATCAACCTGTGTTCAATAGGCCTTTGTTTGACAATTAGGTCAATTAAATTTATAGCTTCTGGATTTTTTAAAAATAACAAAGCATTTTTGTTGTGTGTGCTGAAAACCAAGGTGCCGTCATTGCCAAATTCACTCTGTCACCACACAACAGATTTTCATCTATCAGATCCCACAAACTTTGCGCAGTCATTACTTGACCTGTAAGGTCTGGGGCTCTACTCATGAAGGATTTCAGATCATCATTCCTTCCCGTTGTGATGGCATTGAAGCTATGTTTGTGAAATGTAAGTCGAATTCCACTGCGTGCAATTTATGTCGGGTTCTCAGTGTAGGTATGGTACTGCATTGCAGGGTAACAGTATCAGTCCACATTGAAGGATTGGCCAAAGCTTGCGGGCTTGGTTGGAGCTGGTGATGAGGCCACAGTAGTCTGGTCTCCCCGAACTATTCATGAGCAATCGTTGCAGTAGGAGTTCACACAATGATCTACGCTTGCAAAATGACCTCATGAGATGATTAATGTCCACTCAGAAGCAGGCCGCACGCATTTTACAGTTTATACACCCACAATAATAACCAACCTGGCCTATGGATTCAAACCTTGAACCTCTATATATATGGCAAACATGCTACTGCAGTATTATTTACAGCAACGTAATGTTTAATTCTACATTATTTAAAACATGAGGTGAAAATCTACGTCTGTTCTAAGAAAACTAGACTCAGACCATGTGTTTTCAAAGTCTGTCCGCACCAATATTTGCAGAAAAAGTATCACATCCTACAATATATTTCTTTTTTTTCGTTAAATTATGGCAACATTATTTCTGAAAACAATTTAACCAATTATACATTCTCTAAAACACCTGTACTAGGAAAACGTGTTTTTAAAAATTCTAAACGATGTACATTTTAAATCACATTTTACAGTACTGTGGTACTGTACTTTCGTGAATGTAATATTTTTGCATTGATTGCAGAGCATGCTTCTGCTCTGTGCAAGGTGTATGAAGATAAGCAAGCAGAACTCCAGGATCAGCTGAAGAGTCAGAGCCTTCGCCGTAAGCACGTGCTATCATTATTCAGACATTACAGGCGTGATGGTCCACCGCTGTATGTTTTCTCTTGATGTTATGGAGCTCATGTTGACTTTTGGTGTGTAGTAACATAATAATTGCACTTCCAGAGCGCCTTTCACCCGAGGGTCACAAGGTGGTGTGGCGAGAACGGCATGTCAGCAATGACATAACAGCAAATCAGCAAAGAGGGCTTCGTGCATTCGCACATTAGTACGAAGCACTCTTTGTGTATTCACAGATTACTACAGGTGATAAAAATGTGAATGAACTATTGTCTTCACATAAAATCCAACGTTTTTAAAATGTCATCAGCCTTTGGGTCAAAAGGACTTCGGTTGTTTAGCAGAATGTGTTTAATCCAATGCCATTGGACTGACACTGGTGTGCTGTTGCTTTGTATAAATGCAGTTTGTTGGGGGAGGATTTCGAGTGAAATGTCAATTACTCACTAACTTTGAAGTTTTAAATAATGGGACAATCTTCCTTTTTATTAAGTTTTGATGTTTTGTATTTTAAAATCCAGCATGCTTGCATTATTGACACAGTGAATTAACTTTTCCGGCATACGATCTTGTGTATTTTTCCAAACAAAACTTGTAATTCTCTTTTTCAATACTTCACAGGATTGGTTAATTATTTGTTTGCTGTGCTTATTTTGTATCGTTTATTGCCATAAAAAGGTCTTAACAGTAGTGTTGAATGGTAAAACAATTGAACGGTTGGATTTTTCTTTATCTGACATGCAAATAGATTTGTTTCCCTATATATCGCAGTGCACTGGTAGCACACTCACATTGGAGATAATACTGATGTCAATGTACGTCTCTATCGTTGTGCACATAAACCCTTTTCTATGTTTTGATAGTGAGTCGACTGGCAGGTGTGTCTTGGCGTGTGGACTACATACTCTCCTCAAGCGAGCTAGCCGAGATTAATGAACCAGCTGTACACCTTCGGCTGAATATTCAGGATGGGGCCACAGGGGTGATCAAGCCCGTTGCCTTCACACTGTCCGACCACAAACTTCGAGTCCTCCTCACAGGTGCGGAGTCTGTGTGTACATGCATTTGGAAGGGGGCAGTGCTGTGGTTTTTAAAATATTACATTACCATCTGGAAATCTGGGATGTAATTCTAGTTTATGTACTTCCTTTGCAATTGTCTTGGAAGGTAATGTTTTCATTATTATGATGTTTGAGGACACAAACTCGTGGTGGAATGCCTTTTGCATTTAATTAGCTCAAGTTTCAGTACCTTTGAATAGCTCAATCTGTTTTAAGTTTATTTTAGTTTAACCAGATAAAAACTTATAAAACCAGGATAACCTCACTTACAATAGTGACCTGGGACAAACCTCCCAAAAACGTTATTTTTGCAGATTTTCTATTCTTACGTCGTTATTAACACGCCGTTCTCGCCGCAGCTCTGTGCAGTGCTTTGTGATCCTCGGGTGAAGAGCACTGTAAATTCAATTATTATTATCTCAATCATTGTTCTCTGCCTTTTGCACCTCAAGTGTTCCACTTAGGTGTGGCCTCCATAGACCACTAGATGGCGCTCGTGACCTACTTATCGGTCGTGACTCACCAGTTCAAGCTGGTGGCTCGACATGGCAAGAAAAATGTTTAAACAAATATATTTTCAACAGCCGATCATAGCACTGGATAAAAGGCACAATGCTTAGACACAAATATAGACCAACATATGGAAACCGTACAGTTTAATAAGTAGTAATTTTAACTGTTAAGTTAAATATATTGGGTTATGGGTGTGTAGAAATTGTGAAGCAATACGTATCGACTAATTCAAATGTTATGTATTTCATGAATCTGTTGTGTGATTATAGAGCTGAAGACAGCACAGCACCAGATGTCAGAATTGAGCTGAGCATCACGATAAGTGTGAAGCAGCACAGAACATCCACCCTGTGGAGGAGACTCATCCATGCCCTCCACTGCTGATGACAATATTGCTTTGCTAAGAGATTGTTTTCAGGTAATTGTTCACTTCACAGTGGGTTTTTTTAACACCTTTACTCGTATGGCCCTGTTCACACATGTAATTGAAATGAATTAAAGAGATCACTTTTATATTTGTTTGCTTCGTAACTTCGACTCTGTTAACACAATCGTGAATATGAGTAATCTAGCAGTGGACACGAAGGGTAGTATAATAATAAAGACAGATGAGTCTCCATTTGGCCAGTCATTCACACACCGAGAGACTAATGATGACTAGTGTCCACCATATGATTTTCGCAGAGAAGTAACATAGTCCAATTTGGTTCTTTCCCGAGTCTCATGGCTTGGTTATGTTTTGATTGCTTTGATTGCTTCCAAAAGCTGCCCTGTCAAAAGCGGCTATCAAATACAATTAGGGAGTGGTGTGGCAATCGATCCTGTGGTTGCTTAATGTCGACTCAGTCGTTGTTTTGTTCTACTGTCGCCAATGCCGTGGACTCTTATGTCACGACGTTTGCTATTTCATCATCTCTGCCAACAACGGGAGCTGCTTTGTAGGGCCGATAGCGTTAGACGCGCAAATCACAGCTTGGTGCGGTGCCAGCATCTTTGTGCCACTTAAGCCATTAAGCAATATAGACGTTGTGAAGTGAGTTTATCGTGTTTTTGTGATGAGTCAAAAACGGCTAACAAATGATGTGAATTTGCTGCCTCAGTAACTTCTATGCCATACTCACACTTCATATCGAACGTTGAATTAATATTTCCCTCAATATTTATATTCTGCATTTGTATTTATTTTATACTCTTTTGCTGTTTTTCAACTTATAATTGTATTTCTAAATTTAGTAAAAAAAACATGTTCACTGGAATGTAAGCTCTTAATTTCCTGTTGGGAAAATAGGTTCACTAACGTCATTCCGGTTGAATTCACGTTTTTTAGGACCCAAATGACAACATTAAGTGAGGCTCCTTGTATTCATTTACGGGCGAGCAGACCTTGGGCAGGCTAAAATCAGTTCAGATATTCACCACTGATGTTGGCTGTGAGACACAGAAGCACACCCCAATCAGTCACGTGACATTTTAGTTTTCTGCATAGCCCTGTGTGGAAATGAACTCGCCTGTTGTTCCATACGAAACTCCATGTTTTTTTAGCAACTTATTACCTCCCTTCTCTTTGCTTATGAAACCGGCAACTGTCTGAAGGAACGTCCACATTGATTTCAAACATGCTCGCCTGCTATGTTAATTCTTGGTTTTAACCAGGCTGGTGTGTGAGAAGAGCTCACAGATTCTTTGAAGGTCTAGCAACAGTCACATCAGTCCTCCAGCAGGTGAAGCTGCATTGACTGGGTCATGTAGCCTGCATTCCCAGCCACTGCATGTCCAATGTTTAGTTTGACCCAAAAGAGTGTGTTAAATGTATATGAAACTAGCCAGAGAAATGATGTGCTGATATGGTACAAGAGTATGCGAAGCTGAATCGACTTTCCCAATCCATGACTGGTACCAGTGGTGTCAAGATCAGTCTTTAGAACAGGTCCGTGAAGGAACTATTGGGCAGTTTGAGGAATTCACATTCCAACAAAGAGAGCAGAGGAACGACGCTTAACAACAACACGTTCCACTAATTGGAAATAATCGACTGGAAGGCGTTTGTGATGCTGGAGACACGAGAAGGTGCTGTGCCGGTCTTCATAAGTGCTTCCCAAAAGCACTTGTCACAAAAAAAGCTGTATAGGGGACCTTTGTGTAAGTGTGGGGAACGTTGGGATTAAAATGCCTGGATGCCAAATATATTGTTTAATTTCATGTTGTCTCATTTCTGCCCAGTTCAGCAGCTATCAGCAGTACATTCAGCTCCCTCACTGAAAAAACCGTTTCCAGTCTTAATACCATGACATTTGTCTATATTGAATAGTAATAATAATGGTGCTCTTTAAACGCGGCCGAAAGCAATGTTGGTAAAACTGCACCTACTTCCTGCCAGAGTAATTTAATCCACGTACACGTTATTGGGATGCACTCTAAAATAAGAGCACGTATGCAGTGTACCCTTGCAAGTGTGACCTACTTTTGAGGATAGGAGCACAACTGTATTGCCACGAGAAGGCAGCTGGCAACCGCCCTATCTTATGCTACCCAGAGGCCATTCACCTGTCACGAGCAGGTGGTTGTGCTTTACATGCGATGATAAACAGTGACAGACTTATAAACAGGGACGTAACAGTCCTATTGGATCCATGCTACATAGCAGGACACCTATTAGAGATTCATGCCCGAGTAGCGAGCCCGATTTTCTTAGAGAAAATCACTGCCTGTTGAACCTATTTCGTTGCACCATTGCAGTGCTTAAAATTAATAGTGTCTCAACATTTAAAATTATTCAGAATCTTAAAGTACAGTGTATAATTCTATTTAATTTGCATCCGGTCATGTCAAGGAGTTTTAAACTATAGCTTGAAAAAAAACCCGATGTCAATATACTTGTAGTTTGTCACTTGATTTACCAATGCAATGTAGCTTCAAAGTTAGGCGAACGTAAGCCTCGTGTTTTATAAACCACGTCTGTCCGTCCCTCTCCCTCTCCTCTGTGTGTGTGCTGATCTCTGTGCTGCCATCTGTGCTGATGTGCGCTGCTCTGCTCTGCGTGCTGTTGTGTGCGCTGATCTGTGTGTGCTGCCTTTGTGTGTGTGCTGCTCTGTGCTGCTGTGTGCTGATCTGTGTGTGCTGTTTTGTGTGCTGCCATGTCTGTGTGCTGCTCTGTGTGCTGATCTGTATGTGCTGCCATTTGTGTGTGCTGCTCTGTATGTTTGTGCTGAACTGTGTGCTGCTATGTCTGTGTGTGTGCTGCCCTCTGCCGCTTTCGGAGTGTTGATCAATTCTCCCCGAGTTCATTGCACCAGTGCTCTGAGATATTGCCTGGAGGAGGAGGGAGCGGTTGGGAGGAGGTGGGTGGTGGTCGGGAGAGGTGGGGTGATTGATGGGAATGGGAGGAGACGGATTTGGTTGGGTCGGGGGATAGGGGGGAGATGATGCATAGGAATTGAAGGAAGTGGGGTCATTGGGAAGGGAGCTATAGTTGGAAGGGGGTTACGAGGGGATAAGAGAAGCGGAGGAGAGAAGCTTTGGTTGGGCTTTGGTTGCAGGGCGGGAGGAGAGCGAAAGGCTCGTGTATATAGAGAAGTCTGCGTACGGGATACAGGAGGAGGAATGATGACGGAGAGTGAGGAGCGTGAGCACGTTCGGAGGTGAGCAGTGAGGGAGGAGGGATGGTCGTCTTCGAGGATGTGTTTACAAGGGAGTAGGGAGCACGGAGGAGGGAAGGGGAGTGGAGAGACTCGGGTAGGAGGAGGGATGTTGAGTGCCGGATGCAGGAGGAAGAAAAGGAAAGATTGTGGTAGTACAAGGAAAGCGATATGGAACGCTTCACAAAGGCACGGAAAAACCTACTTATGCAATAGTTCGCCTTGAAAGAATTTGCTGGAAAGTGTGATCAACTATAAGTAATGATGTATAAGTATTCAAACGTCTCTGATCTACTCAAGAAGGGGCACTTTGAAATTTCAGACTTTTATATAGCCTTTCACATAAAAGGTAGTCTTGATCCGAAAATGTCGGCTGTTTTAGATTCGATCAACTGAGTTCCTGGGCATCTTCAAATCTCGTCTCAACACTCACTTGTTCCGTAAGGCGTTCAAGTCTTCTGGCAAGAACTGTTGCTGCAGCTCAATGTTGTCGTGTCGGGATGATGGATCTCTGCCGATCTGCGCCTGTTCGGGAACATTTATTCCTTCCTTGTTGAAGAATTATTATTTTTTATCGCTTATTTTACGTCCCATAATTTATTACGCTGACTAAATTGCCTGCAGGGCCCGGTGATGGACTGGCGTCTCATCGTGGGTATATGCCGGCCTTGCGCCCTGTGTCTGCCGGGATAGGCTCCAGCTCACCGCAAACCTGCACAGGACTAAGCGGTTTCTGACAATGAGATGAGATAATTTATTGCTATTTGACTTTGCTACCCTCGATGGACCGGCGTCCCGTCGTCGGGTGTATTCCTGCCTTACGCCCTATGTTTCCGGGATAGGCTCCGGCTTCACCGTGACCCTATATAGGATTAAGCGGTTTCAGATAATGAGATGAGAGATGAGATGAGACCCTCGGGTGAAAAGCGTTCTAGATATGCAATAATTATTAAATGTGTATATATACACAACTGCCAAGACAGGCTTGATGTTATGAGCAGTGAACACAGCTGAGACAACCACCCACAGGCTCTTATCAATATAGGGACCCATTGACATCGCGACTGTGATCGGTTTGAGCGCCTACACTTGGCCACACTTTAGACGATGTTGCTGTGGCACGGTCGCTCTGTTATTTTAGAGCAAGCCCCTTGTATATGGCATCTGTACATCTGGTGCCCAGTGCATCGAAAGCACAAATGTAGGGAGGGCCAGAAACGCGTGAAAAGAATACAGAAATGCATTTCACTCGAGCTCCCAAACTAAATCCAATTATTTTCCCAACGATTTATTTTGCATAACTTCGTTCGTGCAAATTGTATTGCAAAAGTCGCTGAAGAATTCGTCAAGCAAGAAGGCTGTCAAGTTGTGAGTCGGTGTCAACAGTTGCTTTGCGGTATTCTCTGTACAGTATATTAAGATATTATTACCCAATTTGGATTCTTTGGCCGTCTAGGACAGATCTGTTCGGATCGAGTAGGAAATGCACAGCCCAGTGTTTCCCATCGAGCAAAGCTGCAGTCGCAAAGGCAATTGCTTCTCACAAACACCGCTAGATGGCGATGATGATGCGATCAGCTCCCAGCCGAGAGAACAGCCGACAGCTCATTGGTAAGATCCTCCGCAGAGTTTACACTTGACACGAGCAGCCAATAGGAACAACCTGGACAGACACGCCAACTGCCGCATTATATACCGATGGAAGCGCGCGCAAGCGCCTGAAGAAAATCCACGCATACGAGGGAGAACTGCATCCTTTACAAGTTTACAGAATGGGCACAAGATATGAGTCCGCACTTTGCTGTGATTGTCATAGCTGTAGGCAAACCGCGTGTTCAGATTTTTTATTGACATTTAGTTATTTTGTGATTGCAGCCGCCCGGCGATGGACTGGCGTCCCATCGTCGGTATATCCTTGCCTTGCGCCCTGTGTCTGCCGGGATAGGCTCCGGCTTCACCGTGACCCTGTATAGGACTCAGCGGTTTCAGACGATGAGATGAGATTGCAGCCTTCGCGGGTTCTTGTTCCGTAGATCCGCCCTTTTTCGGGGATCATTCGGGCGGTAACAGCGCGACCGTCAAGCCCCGTGAGAAACAGAGAGTTATCGACACGCGTCATGAGCGAAGCCCTCTCGCGGCCGCCTCGTATCGCCGTCTCTCCCTGTCCGCGCCACCCCCCCCACCCCCGCAGAGAACACTCTCTCCGCTCACCTACACCCGCAGTGAGACCACCCAGCCACTCTCCACTCACCTATGCGGTTTAATATCACAGTATTATTAATATTAATGTCCTGTATTCTCATCGCATCTCATTGTCAGAAACCCCTTAGTCCTGTGCAGGGTTGCGGTGAGCCGGAGCCTATCCCGGCAGACACAGGGCGCAAGGCGGGGATAAACCTACGATGGGACGCCAGTCTATCACCGGGCACTGCGGGCAATTAAGTCTGCAAGCCAATTAACCTATGCAGCAGCACGTTTATTGAACTGTGCGGACACGGGGAGAACATGCAAACTCCACACAGAAAGGCACCCAAGCCGAGATGCGAACCTGGGGACTTCTTGCTGTGAGGTCACAGCGCTACCCACTGGGCCACCGTGTTGCCCATGTCCTGTATTGTAAATAATAGTAAAGGTTTGTACCATTGCTGTCAATTCTACAGGTGTTAATATCTTAAAACACCAAATGTCCTGTATTATCCCGGCCACCTGGGATGGGTTTTTGCTATGGCTAACATCAGTGGTGAGTGACATCTGCACCAAGCCTAACCGTTCCCCTTCATTAGCCTGTGCTGGCGAGAGTGGTGAAGTATGGTTAAACAACCTCTACGATAGAAAAGAACGTGTGTCACGATTTATCCCGCAGTGTATTGACAAAGGACTGTATTTTACTTATCATTATTGTTTGCACACATCTCAAAGACTCACTCAATAGGATCCGCAATCAGGGTGTTTCGCCAATTCAATATGAATGAGTGGCACGTGGGAGGATCCGATGCACCCGGAGAAAACCCACGCATACAAATGATAACACTGAAGGCAGCTCCATGGACAAATGTATTGATCATCTGCAGTACCATTGTAAGCAAAACCCCCCACCAAAACAACGTTATTGTTGATTTTCCATTCTCTGTCGTTGTTGACGTGCCGTTGTCTTCGCAGTTCTGCAGCGCTTTGTAACCCTCGGGTGAAAAGCACTCTATAAATGCAATTATTATTATACAACACCTGGAATCCGTATGCAATCTAGAATATGACGTATCTCAATTCTGCTGAGACCTGACATGATCAGGTGTATTTTCATTATGATTGGGTCAATCAAATCAGACGGTGACGCAAGGAATAGCGCTATCGCCTCAAAACAAGTTAATCCGGGTTCGATTCCCGGCTCGGGTGCCTTTCTGTGTAAAATTTGCGTGTTCTCGCCGTGCCCGCGTGGGGTTTCGCTTGGTACTCCGGTTTCCTCCCACCACCTAAAGACACGCTGCTCTTTGGTTAAATGGCCTGCTGAGTAAATAACTCCGGGCGTCATATCCTGAGTATTCCCCCGCCTTGCGCCCTCTGTCGGCCGGGATAGGCTTTGGCCCCCGCAACCCTGTACAGGGTTAAACGGGTAGTGATGGTGAATTCATGAAATTAGACCACACACATTTATGCTGCCAATAGTCGCTTTGAAAATAGAGCATTAGCCATCGGTTTTCCAGATGTGGATGCAATTGGAAAAACTACTTGATATGTTTTTGACACATTAAAACTCATAGATCTGTGGATGATTTATTTACTATTAACGTGCCCACCAAAACTGAACATTTGCAACGGTTATGTTGTCAACGCTTTCAAAATGCTGAACATTTATGGCTCTATGACATTCATACAACCACCGTAGTTTTAAGGCATTTAATAAGAACACGTTTAATGATGACATTGGCTCGCTTCTAGGATTTGTGGCACCATTTCATCATGTTTTTCTATCAGAAAAGAAGCATATTGTATTTTACTCTCACTATCACTCACGGTTAAGGTATGAAAAATTACTAGAAACAACATATCCTCGACTTGTCAACCGCACGATATCAGTGTGGCGCAAGTCATGCGTAACATCGAAGGAATCCCATAATACATGCGCCACTCTTCCTTTCAACAGCTAGGTTATAAACATGATTAAATACACTGCTGACTGAACAGCCCAACGCTCTCGATTATGTCGCGCCAATACAAACTAGTTTGATGTATCTGGCTTTAAAGAAATAACGCCTGGAAGAGTCCCCGTGTCCTCGAGGCTTAACAGCAGCGATGCACCGGTGCAGCCCCGACTCGTAGCAGCCTCCAGCAGTGTTCGTCCCGCACTAACACCAACAGTCGCACCAACACCCCGGCCGCACTAACACCCACGGCCACACCAACACACTCGTCCACACCTTGTTCCACCTCGTGTGTGCGGCGCTGCTCGGTCAATGAAGGGAGCCACAGCCCAAGTAACGCAAGCACTTTATCGTATTTAAATATCACCTCAGTATTTACGAGGGGGTATGGCCGTGGAATATTTCATCGCGACTAAAAGGTGTTTATTCATATATTTCCCTCTCTAAAATGTTGGGCCCCAGCAATGCACGACTTTAAGTTAATGTCGAGATTCAAATAGCTCCGACATTGCAGGGCATATTCTCAGATGGCTGCGGATCGAGGGCTCTTGGTTTATGAGCAGAAGTGTCTCCCTGGGTTTCGTTATAGAGCTGCGTGGCTGAAAGGTTGCAGAGAACTTGTATACTTGCATTGAACCAATAACTCGCGAGATGTGACCACACACACGCTTAGTCTCAACACAATGTGTGTCGCTAAGTCCACAGTAAACTTGAACGTTCAGACGAATAACGTGAATTGGAGAATATAAAAGAGAGAAAAAAACATTTTATCATTTATGGCAATAATACTTAATTCGATAATATATTTATACAACTGATTGTGTGCATGTGTTGCGGTGGTTGTATTGCTCGAGCTCAAACTGCTAATTCGTGTATAATATATTTACGTATGGAACTTCACGCCAATGAAGACGCTGTATTTTTGTGTCACCCCACCTGAGAGATGCTGACACGGAGCGATTCGAGGATGACGTCTCGCTCAAATATTCTAGCCGGAAGATCGTCGTGGCCCGGCTTAATCAATCTGCATTGATCAGTGTGGTGAAGTATCGTCAAACTATTTTCACAATCAACACGTTATAGGATCGTCTTCATTTATGGATTGAACGATGAGGCTTCAAGTTATCCTTGATTATTAGTACTAAATGTTTAGGAATCCCATGGTTAGAACACAGGCGGCCGGTTCAGTTTCTCAGTCAGCCGATTGGTAGTTCGCGTACGGTGGGGTAAATCGTGGGTGTTCCCACCTCTTTACAAGACGTCTAGTTAGCATGCAGAGATCCTCCTTTTACGAAAATGCATGTCGCAGTGAAGCGTGCATCCGTTCAATTAAGGACACGCTTCGACCGCAGCAGACACTTTCATGAGGGCTAGGATAAGCAGAAATGGCTGAGTGAGGCTCTCTGTGATTATATCATTACACTGGGTATAATGGTGGCTGTCAATCGCGCCCATAAAGCGGCTCGGAGATGACATCGGCTGACCACGCAATGACGGAGCCACCTGATGTGGCAGACACACACACCGCCTGCCTGGGAGGCGTGGCGTTGCGTGTACGAGGCTGCGCACGGAACAGGATTGTGATGGACGATCTCTGCTCGATTGTTTCACACATGTGGGCATGGCACGTGTTCTCCGACATGTAGACAGACAATGAGACATCGGCTGAGTCTCATGACATCGGCATCATCACTGAAATGGCGGAGTCACCACAAGCCTTGCTCCCACACGCGCCACTGCGCACAGGAATGGGCCTGACTGCTGATGAGCTCCAAAACGCGGAATTTGGCCCAGCCGTGAAGGCCATTTGATGAAGTGGTTTAATATATAAACGTTAGCGGGTGGTGATCGTCTGTTCGGGCCCGCAGAGCTCCAGCTTAGAATGAGAAGATGAGCGATCTGCGCCTCGGGAACACTTATTTCTTCCTTGTTTGTTGAACGATTATATTTTTATCGCTTATTTTACTACCTTCTATAAATTATAGCCATTATTTGATGTTCAGCTGAACTATCCTGGTGTCCTTGCTGTTGACGCGCCGTTCTCTCGGCAGTTCTGTGCAGCGCTTTGTGACCTTCGGGTGAAAAGCGCTCTACAAGTGCAATTACTATTAATCTCCCTCCGCCTCCTTCCCCCCTCCCCCCCTTCC
>JAZEWT010000001.1:4155376-4189829 GCA_036362905.1 Mordacia mordax
TTTGGGGGGGGGGGGGCTTATCAATTTTATTTTGTTGAGATGCAAATATGAACTGGTTAAAACTGGTGTTTAGCAAGTGCTTACTTGAAACTAAACATTCTGAGACCATTTTGAACTAAACCTGGAAATAATTGGTTCCATTTTTTTATTTTCATGACGTTACACAAACTAGGTTCACTTTCGCAAATTACGATCACCATAGAATCTTGCACCTTCACACCAGAGGCAACAGCAGCGCCTTGTGGATTTTAAAACTAAAACTCTGACTGTAACCCTGGGATTCTTGTGCTCTTTGATGGAGCCTTAGGTGGCTGTCCAGGGCTGTCAGAAATTTAACTGGAAGCCCGTGCTCCCAAAACTATAATTTCCTTGTGTCTGGCGAGGAGGCTGCCTGTTATTGGCGAGGTTAAGATGAACAGGGGTTATCCCCTTTGTACTGCATCTTTTAACCCTGTCACCTCAATTTTCCTGCTCCTGACCACTCATACAACCCCTTCCTAATAACAACACAGTTATTCAATTTGTAGCTCACCGAGGACAATACCATGCCCTGCAGGCTGGACCCAGATATAATGGGTAGTAGCGACATTTATCCGTGCAGGAAAACTTGCCTGCAGGATGATGAACCACTGTAGCAATTCTTGGAAACATTAACCCTTGTAATGCCTCATCAACCACCCGGAAAACTTGCCGAGGCTTTTTGATAGCTGCCAGTGTTTCTGGATGTGTGGTCCATCATTCCCACGGGCAGGGGACAGACTGGATGAAGCTATGGGGGGGATGTTGCAGAACTATACAGCCCACCATGTAGAGTGGTATTTCTAAAAGAATGTCAACAATGACATCCAGCTGAGACACCTTGGACTTTTTGTATGACCCAGCTGGCTCTGGTCTGGAGAACGTAGACATCTAAGTGTATCAAAAGTGGAAACATTGTAACAGATGTTTAATACTGGAATACACTTGCACCCAGCTAATCCTACAACTACTCATAGCACATACAAACTTGAGCTCTGTTACGGTCTATGATCAAGTTCAGTTTTGTAAATGAGAATGAGAGACAATATAAAAAACGCCGGTGAAAATTTCACCTCATGGCTCAACAGCGGCCGTGGTACAGACGAGAGATGACGCTGGATAGGAGCCACACTGTGTACCCGAGGCTAATCTGAAATTGAAACCTCAAATGTACACGACTTGAGCCATGTTTCCAGTGCAAAACGAGTGGTCACTGCTCCATCAAAAATCCAATGTGTCAGTCGTCTGTCCATAAAAATGTTCCTTAATGCACCAGTACATTGGTATCATGTCCTAATGGATGACGTTTGTGTAGGAATATACATAATTTGCATGACTTCTCCATGCACTGCCCACTAATTACCATATGTTTCATTTTGATCAAGCGAAACGGAGTGCATTTGAGGAAATGAGAGAGGTCACATAAAGGCCGAATATTCACATATCCAAGTGACCTTTATCCTAGATACAGACGTGAGTGATGCAGACATAGGGCCAGTACTGCAACAGATAGGGGACGAGAGGTAGTGCTGACAGCAGCCGAGCGTTGTTCTCATTGTGCCATACAAAGCGGGCTGCAGACAGCGGTACATTCAGTGGCAAGAGTCAGGCCATATTTGTTTGAATCCTTGTGGTTTGTACCGGACACGCTCTCAACAATGTTCAGCTCCTTGAGAGCAAGTTGCCTGCAGTACCGGGCACGCTGCACTGCAACACGCTCTCAACAATGTTCAGCTCCTTGAGAGCAAGTTGCCTGCAGTTCCGTACACGCTGCACTGCAACACGCTCTCAACAATGTTCAGGTCCTTGAGAGCAAGTTGCCTGCAGTACCGGACACGCTGCACTGCAACACGCTCTAAACAATGTTCTTCTCCTTGAGAGCAAGTTGCCTGCAGTACCGGACACGCTGCACTGCAACACGCTCTCAACAATGTTCAGTTCCTTGAGTAAGTTGCCTGCAGTATAGCGCAGGTGCAGAAACTCCAGTTTACTCCACATCACAGAGCCGGTGTGAGTCACAAATGCAGAGGGAAGGAGGACAAAATAGCCTGCGTATCCCCTTAACGGATCGTCTGATTTATGGAGTTGTGGTCAAACGGCCAACAGAGGGCGCTACTGCAAATTGAGTCGTCCAGAGACGACTTCCACGTTGATGATGATTTGTTGTTATCGCTCGATCAATGGGTACAGCAGCAACTAATTGTTCCGGTCATGAAACACATTGTTGAACATTTTCATAATCCCATAGAGTTTGCATTGACAGCCAATGGGATGGATCTCTGCAGCGTCGATGGGCTGCTGTTCAAAATGGATGTGTTGAGCAATAAAGTACGGATAATGCTGCTGGTGCAACTGCAAGGAAAGATTCCCAAAGGCTTGTGTCAGTGGTGTGCATTGAGTACATCGGGATGTGGGAGTTGATTGGGACAGAGCCGTTTCGAGACTGTGGGCATTGCAAGAGACTAATGTATTAAACGGGAGAGGACAGAGCGAGTACAGAAGGTGTGCAATATTGGGGCATGCGAATTGTGAAACGCAGCAGCTTCTGGAAATCTGTGTTTTATGCAACTGAGCTCAACACACCTGTGTAATGTTGATTTACATCCGTTATTTTGGATTGACAACTGTCCATAAGTTTTGTGTAATATAGGCGTATACTTTAAAAAGTACGTTATATTGTTCTGCTCTCTTATATATTATGTAGTTTATCGCACAATGATTTATGTTAAATGCTTTATATGTACAGGTGGGCTCCAGTAAATTGTAATATAGGGGTTTTCTATGGCACATATCTGTCATTGATCTGTTTTAAAAGATTTTTATTCATTTTTAAACTTGATATCCAAGTCTGAAACATTACAAAGCCTTCTTGACTAAACAAATCATAACAGCACATATATTCATGCTCATGCAAAACATAAATAGCATAACAACAAAATGCTTTGTACCAAATATCCTGCATTTCCACAGTGCATTTCCACAGTGGGTTTGCAACCCACGCTGTGTTTTCAGTCTGCGACATTTCACCTGCCTTTCTGTGTGCAATTCCGTTTATTTATTAAATAACTCTGCATTGCAAAAAAGCTGCTGGCTTCTTAGCAATGCAAAGGCTGTAAAAGTCTGAATCGCAGAGCAGCATACATAATCACAGCACTGCAGAGAGAAACGTGAAATGTGTGGCATTTCAAATGCTCTTCGAGGCCAAAAACCTTGATTTGAAGAAGTAAGCGGAGCTAATGTTCAGACTGTTGATGTTGCTTCTCATGGCATCTTGGAGGTTACATTTACATTTTGGAATTCTTATTTTTTCTTTTGCATCAGCATATCTATGCCCATATGATTTGTTGTGAAGAGAATTGTTTAAGATTTTTAGACCTATGTAGCAAGTCCAATACAAGCAAAACATCCATGGATTTTGGGAGGAATCTGTTAATCCACAAATTATAAGAATATGCCATTTACGTTAATGTAGATATTTGAAGTAATGTGTTTTATAGAATTGCATCGGTAATACATCATCTTCAGGGTGGTAAAGCATTCGTTGTTTATCATGTTTCTTCCAACATACAGGTCATTCCACGAGCCCTGTTGGTTGGTCATTCTTCAGCCATCACCTGTCTAAGCAGGGCTAGTGATGGACCTGAGGAGGTATACATCGTCAGTGCGTCTGAAAACGGGTTAGTAGCAGACATGCCAGTTGAATATGCAGCACAAACCTAATTACATATAAACCCCTAAGTAATATATTTGAACTGTTAGCTCTCAATTATTCATGATCAGATTATCCAAGTGTGGAATTAACCATACACATTTGCATCCTTTAATGCTGCCATTCTCAGCCAGTGGACCCAAACCCATTAGCGGGCCTGGAGTGCCACAGTGGTTTCTGAAGTGGACCTTGAGTTGCATAAGGTGGAAAATCCCTGCTTTAACACGCAACCTGTTGTTATTATCAGCGGCTCCTCACTCCTCCAGCCAGGGTCTGCGAGTCAATGTCTCCTTGACAACAAATATGCCCGCGAATAAACCGATTAGTTTTAGTAACAGTCAAAGCAGATGACACATTCCACATCCTTACACCCATTCTATGGAAATAAAGGAACGTGTTTTTACCGCCTAATAATGTGTGTTTATTTTATCCAAAGTACTCGTCTCCATCCCATTACGCTGGGTAATAAGTGTATGCACTTAGCTGTATACCTGTGATGATTGCATAGGGGGTCGTAGCAGATGGGACATCATCTGAAATTAATGTTTTAATGGGGTGAGGAGGAACGGTTTAAATGTATCTCACCTTTAGTATTGAAAAATGGTTTCGTAAATAGTCTGCCATTGTGAAAAGATTGCTCTGCAATTGTAGGTTTATTTAATCAATCAAATGCATACATTATTGTATTTTTTCAGTAACAAAAAATATTTTTCATCTGAGCCTTACAATGTGTTGCTGTGCATTTATGTTGCTCTAATGTGAAGGCGTTGTGTGTTCTTTGGTAGTCATGAATAGTCGGTACAATGTTTGTAAAATTGTGTAGTAAAGAAATCCTTGTCATGTCTGAAAATAGTGATTGTTTCAATGTGGAATGTATGATCAGAGTGGAGACAAATGCATTTTTTGCAATTGGTACATAACTGGATCGATTTGTTAGCAGTTATTGTCCATGAGCTATGAATATCCAGGTGCACTAATTAACTACCATGCACACCGAAGGGTATATTTATCTCATTTGTTATTGTTAACTAATTTGGTAGTCAAGAATTGGCATGTTCTGTTTACGTGATAAACCTTACTGATTGCCTGTGCCGGGTGGAGGCAGGCTTATGAAACTTATTTTTTACATGACTCAACCCAAAAGCTTTATTATGGAAATAACATTGGTCAATAAAGTCTCCGTATTATAGTAAATTTGTTAAGTTTGATATCTTGCTTTGAATTGCCCACATAGTAACCAATCGATGTGCAGCAATTATTACTAAAAATCATGCCTCCATATGCCAGCCTTATCTGTGTAGCAATGGCGAACATTAGTAATGATTGCTTTTTTTTTATTTCAGAGAAATGTGTTTGACTGACGTTAGTGATGGACGCTGTCTTGAGTTCACAAAGCTTGCCTGCTCGCACATAGCAATTCACGTGAGTATCACTCATCTTGTCAATTGCCAACGGCCAAAGGAGGCCGAACGTTTTTAGTATTTTATTGTACATTTTGAATGTTTTAAATGATGTCTTGAAGGAAATAGAATTGTGGTGTTTACATAACATTTGTACTCATTGGTTATTGATAGTAATTCTTTATTTTTGTATTTCTACGTCATAATACTTATATATGTTCACTTCCACCTTAATGGAACTACAGCATGAGGCACTTAACCTTCGAACTCAAAATGTGACAACCATCATTTTGGCTCCCATAGTCGTGAAATTGACTTTTAGAATGTGGTGGACTTAGATAATACATTAAATCGCCCTTCATATAACTCATCAAAGTTGTACGAACATAGGTGAAGCAGCGCAGTTCGCAAACAGTGAAATTGTGTTCGAATCTGACTCAGAGACACTTCACCACTCATAACTCAAGGGCCACGTCACATGCCTCGCAGTCATAACTATTCACAGACATGGCACGAGCCATCCCTGGAGCCTGCTATGGGGTGACATGCAAGAGAGATGCGCAGTCCTACTCGACTTCTGATCAGATTTTTCATCAATTCATTCATTCATTATCAATATCCACTTAATCCTCTACAGGGTTGCGGGGGGGGGGCTGGAACCTATCCTGGCCGACAGAGGGTGCAAGGCAGGGGGGGTACCCAGGATGTGACCCCATTACATTGCAAAGCACACTTTTTGGGGCAATTCACTCAGCAAGCCAATGAACCTAAGCTGCAGTGTGCTTTTATTTAAAAAAAAATACCAACCCAATCGTAAATTTAGCCTTGTTAAACATTTTCAAATAGGTATGACCGCGATGAAGCTGCACAGTAACACTGGAGCAGGAAGAAACGTTTTGCTGGGGTGTTCATCCAACATCCCACACTCGTTGGGACCCAGTTTCGTGTTTGCTGTCGAAACATAAATATCTGAAACCTCATCTCTCATCTCATTATCTGAAACCGCTTAGTCCTATACAGGGTCACGGTGAGCCGGAGCCTATCCCGGCAGACACAGGGCGCAAGGCAGGGATACACCCACGATGGGACGCCAGTCCATCGCCGGGCACTGCGGGGCAATTTAGCCTGCGAGCCAATTAACCTATGTAGCAGCATGCTTTTGGACTGTGGGAGGAAACCGGAGTACCCGGCAAATACCCACGTGGACACGGAGAGCATGCAAACTCCACACAGAAAGGCACCCGAGCCGAGAGATTCGAACCCGGGACCTTCTTGCTGTGAGGCGACAGCGCTAACCACTGGGCCACCGTGCCGCCCTGAAACATAAATATGTGAAGGCATTTTTCCTGTAACTGTTAACATACATAAACACACACACACTATTTGGACATAAAACATTAACATATAGTTTGTGTTCTGTGTGCACGTCTCCTATGTTTTTCAGTATTATCAAAGCACGAGCAGACACACACAGAGTGGAAGATTGCTGTGTTATGGACACTACCCAGAAATCCTGGTCATGGATGCCAGCAGTCTGAACATACTCTTCACCCTCGTTTCCAAGATTTCTCCAGACTGGATCAGTGCTATGACAATGGCTTTCTTTTCACAAACACAAGGTTGGTAAAAATTCTGATGTATGATTTTTTTTTTAAATAAAAAAAGAATACCAATTGTTCGTGTATGTCTTATATAATATATGTTTCTGTTTGCTTAAAGAAATCCTTTTTGACCACTCTCTTTTATTGAATGAGATGTCGTTGGAACCTTCAACCCCAATGGGGTGTACCATGTGACAGGAGCCTTACAGCTGCATTGTTGGTGGCAGGGTAGTGCAGCGGTAACATGGTTTTCACAGAAAGTCAATTCCCATCTCGGGCGTCTTTCTACGCGAAGTTGGTGTGTTTGCACCCCCTCTTCTGTGTGGGTTTCCTCACGATTTTATGGTTTCCACCCACAAAAAAAACCCACTCACTCAAGTGGTTCATAACAGAATAAATAGGAATTAGTGTCGAGAGGTTTGGTGCCGGCTGACTCCTCCACCCCCCCTTCCACATGTTTATTGCGGCTTTATCCGTGTCTCACCCGTGATGAGGCGGGAAATTTGCGCGCTTTATAAATTGTATAATTCTCATTCTTTACAATCATCAACAAATGGGTGCGTGTCATTGGTGCGCGATCAGGGGCCAATCTCCAGTGAAACGTCATGGCCTTTCAAGTGTCATTACTTTTCAAGACGTCCATCGTGCTGCTGAAGGAGTAATGCATTGGGCCCATTTGATTCGAGTGACACTTGTTGGCTGTGATAGGTGGAGGACCATTTTCGCCTTGCTTACACACCAGAATCACATTAACCCAATCACAGCCTGTCACAGGTGGAACAGGATTGGGTTAATGTCACTCCGGTGTGTAAGACAATGGAACCCTTTCAAATGGACCCGACCTTCGTTCATTGCTCTTGGAATAAATCAACGCTATAGAAAAGACTTAATACATACATAGTACCTACATGTAAATAGGAGTCACACACGACACACGCACAAAGTGCCTGAGGATGCCTCTAACGTGTGAGGCGAAACGTCGCGATGGGGGGAGAGGAAGCGATCGACGCGTCTGTCCCGAGAGAGCAGCTTTTTGAAGCAATTATCATGTATACGAATGTCAAATTCGTGGTGTCAAACTAGTGCTGAATGTCTCACAAAGGTCAGGTGAGTGGTGTGTGGTACATCACCCTGTCCATATGACAATGACACGCTGTCCACTAGTAAGCATACACAGTATTTATTTGTCTTCTGTTTATATATTATATATTACAGAGGAAAAAGTGATAGCTGTGTCTGTTTCTGGAAATCTTAAAGTCTGGAATTTGAAACACATTACTAATAAGTTACAGGTGAGTACAAACACGCATTTATTTTAAAATAGTTAACGTGTGACATACATCAAGATGTTATGTTGCTTTTTATAATTAAGCGTTAAACAGTGCATGTGCTTAATGCACCAGACATTTTAAACAGTTTGCACGTGTGCAAATATTGACGTGGAAAAAAAAATCAAGTTTGTTGGTATATTCAATCCTTAACTATCGTACGAAAGTTGTGATTTGGAAGACATGGTTATGTTCATATCTAAACTGCTACAATGTGCTACCGGACCCCATCAACCAGGTGTCAGGGTACCGTACCCTGGATTGCCAGGAGAAGGCAGTGCTGTTTTAAGTTTTCCTGCAGAATTGAGAGAAGAGAAACGTGAAGTCCGTTTGTCTATGTAATTTAAATAACTGGTTATATGAACTGTATACAGAATATTATAGAATGGTATTGCGTTTTCAAGACCATAAATCTATTCTTATTCTTAATTGAAGAACATCTTTGTGCTTACCTGTACATATGTTTGCTTTACCAAAGGTGTTGTTGTTTCAGATAGGAGAGATATTACACGAGGAAGAGTCAAAGCCAATTCACTGCACAGACTGCCAAGACATCTGTTTCTGCTCCTTCACACGTCGATCATTGTTGCTTGTTGCCACATCATGTTGGATGGTAAAACTTTTCAATACTAACACTTCTGTTATGTAAGTAAGGAATTTATACTAGAAAAAAATACCTGTGCACTTGTCTGAGATCTTTGCTGTACAGTAAAACTTCTAGGACCCTGACTAATTTGGGTGAGCAACTTTCTAGTGGTTGGTGAGTTCTGGGATACTATTTTTATATCAAATTTCATCCTCAATCCACTGCTGATTGAAGGCCCGTGCTGGCTCCCACCGCATCTTAATCGTGCAACAACAGGCCATGCCGCACATGAAATATAAACATTATTTTTATGAACTACTGTTATTCTTACATCTCGTTAGATGTTCTCTTGGACATGTTCCTTTCCACTCCGCTATCATTCCTTACCTTCCTGCACCATCTCTTGTTAGTGACACGCCTTGCCCAAGCCCATTATTCATAATGGTTTAAATCAGCAGTTCTTAATCTTTTTCACCCAAGACCCACTTGGGTCTGGTCTCCACGGACCATTAAGTATCGCTTGCAGGCCACTAATGGGTCTCGACCTACCGGTGAAGACTGGCAGGTTTAAATGATGTCATTCACGTGCATACATTTGCCAATCCATGTGTTTCTCTTTCTGTCTGGCTCCAAGCATGCATCTCTCCATGCCTCTATGCACATTGTACATTTTTTGTTCTGTTATTTGAATGCTTTTGACCATGCTTCTGAACTGTCATTTGCGGGTTTTACACATTTATTCAAAGCATTTTTCTTAGGGTGCATTAGTATGTTATTTTTATTATGGAGTTCAACTCTTCAAAAACCATTTCAAGTTGCTCTCGTCCACCTCGTTATTTTATAATTTAGAATACAGTCTGTCTTCATTGGGTGCGTGTCAGTTGGGGGAACCCTGGCTGCTTTGCTACGGTCCTTAATGCTCGGGCAGCCTCCCCACTGCCAGGCTTGCGCCCCTCCTCCATGCGCTCTCCGCTTATTCATCGCCCTGAACTAGAGCTGTTGAAATGAACTCAATGGTGGAGGGGCCATGTTAGCAAAGTACTATTCCAAATGATGTTTCATTGACGATTTCTGCCCGAGGTACGCGCTTAAGAGTTTTAAATTCATTTGCACGCTTTTTTACCAGGTGTTTGATGCAGGCGACTTCTCTGTTCTTTGCTCGGTGTGCTCCGAAGAAGGAGAGCGGTGGGCAGGGGGAGGGTTTGTGACCGCAGATAGTATAATCATCTGGACAGAGGAAGGAGCCACATCAGTGTACCGCCTACCACCCAGGTGAGCTCGATTTGCGTGCACCTTCTGCCGCATTACTGTTCATGCCCAGCTCTGGGCGAACGTGCATTCGCAAATCATTTGAGTAGCGCGTGGGCGTGAGGCCAGTGATGGGCTCCGAAGCAATTGTTTGCCTAGGTTTGTTACACCTGAGAGAAAGTAATATAACATTTTATTTTTAAGTGCTTTTATTTTCTTAAAATATTTAATTTTATGGTGAGAATGGACTCATTAAAGGTATTTTAGGGCATTTTTTCAACTCCATATATCAAATGTTATTTACATTCATTTAAATGCAAATGTGTTTCTGACAATGTCGTTTTCAACAACGTTGCACTTTTTACGGGCACATTCTGAACGTTGTGGGGGAAGGTGCTGTCATTGTATATTCTGCATCACATGCCTCTGCTTGGTCTATTCAGAGAGCATTTTGATTAAGATCTAAGGGTGATATGATTGAATGAATAATTGTACCTTCTCCAGAGGTTTAGAAAAAATAAATATTGGACCTATTTGAATGAAAGTTGCATTTTCACTATGATAAGTATTTATCTCATTTCTGTCTAGGTTTGGCTCTTCCTCTTTAGTTAATGTAGCTGACGATCTATTTGTTTTAATCATTCAGCACATTATCGTTTTTTTTATGTAAGGTGTGATAGCTTGTACCATGGTGTAAATTAAACTATTTAAATGAAAACGCTTTGTATTTTTACAGTTGCCTTCCTGAGAGTAAACACTTCCGTAGCGATGTTGGGAAGGTTATCGACAGTTCACCTCCCAAGCTTCTCTATAGGATAACTTGCCCTCCGGATGAACAGGTTAACCTTGTCATTGTTGCCTATACACTCTGCCAATCACACACTGCCAAAAACTTTTGTAAAATGCATTTTTAACTGACTGAAAAATATCAAATCGACACTCCTGCTGTGGACAGTTGCCATAATGTGACATGTAACCAAAAATAGTGCAAACAAGCTGTTGCTTTCAATAAAAATTTATATTAATAATGGATATGACTCCAACAAAAAAACGGCTGTTTTGTTATCGAATAAGTCATCCTTGTTTCGTCACACGTAATCTCATTTTAAAACATGTAATCTCATTTTATAACATTACATTTATGTGTGTTACCTCTGGGGGTGACAAATCGGATGCTTGCTTCAAGCAGAATTTGTGGATGCTAATTGATGAAATTGATGTCCTCTAACCTCGTTAAGTAATTCACAAGATGAATGTGACCGTCAGGTTACAATTTTATAACCATATTCAATTTTTGTTATTGTCCGTTTGGCTGTCAGTGCTCATGATCTTTAACCTGACTTTGCAATTCATTGATTGTTTCCTATAATGATTGTCATCAGCAAATGTCATCCGTTAAATGCTCTCTCCATTTATGTTCAGCCTTTAAAGTCTCCTAGCCCGTTAGATTTTGTTTATTTTTATCTTTCAGTGTTTTTGTTTTGATTGGTATTTTTTTTCTGGGGTAAGGGAGGATGTCGCTGTCAGTAGTCCTGGTGAGAGTTTCCCTTGAGCTATCCTTAGAAATCATTCGGTGAATTTGACAACCACAGTTTTCTTAATGATCTGCAGAAGTTTGAGTTGTGTGCCATTGCTCCAGGCACACTTTACCTTTTTTTTTTAATGCTGATTGGTGGCGATCCTGCAGTTTAACTGAACACCCTTTTGAAAAACGCTCACGCTTTGTCTGGTAACATGTCACAGTAGTTTTCTTAATTCAGCAGTCATTGCACGCACGCTTTTAATTAATGAGGCCTAATTTAAACTTTGTAAATAGATTTCCAATTGTGATTTTAGGGATGTGAATGGAACAAATGAGCAGCAGCAAATACCTGCATTTCTGGACACCTGTTTATTGATTGTTCTTCTTGCTACACTTGTGTGTTTGTGATCAGCCATTAATCTGCCTGCCAGTCATGAAGTATTTCCATGGAATGCCATCATCGTTGCGGCTGCTTGTGCAGGGAGACTCTATGGGCCAGTTGACAATTTGGCGAATTCCATCAGAGCACACTCAACATCAAAGTGGTCAGTATTTCAGCTCTTATAATAGACTTTCGTGCCCATGAATCTTGTTCTTGTCAAAAGCCTCCAAAACATGGTTCCAAATAAAATATGTTACGACTATTAGAACCTATGACCAATGGTAATCAAGGGGTTTGGATGGTTGGGGGCAGCTTGCGGGCATCAGGCATGCGACGGGTTCTGAAGCCACTGTTTGCCCATGTTTTTACAGTCAAGAGACCGAAAACATCCATGTAATAATAATACAATTCATCATGCTTGCAAATTCTATGCCAGGTCAGAAACAAGACGCAGGTACTGAAGAGTGCAGCAAAGCTGAGTGTGAGTAGGCCTGAAGAAAAGGTGTTGTTTGAGATGTTTGAAAGTTAAGCTAGCGGTGGTCTGGCAGCATTTAAGTGGGAGGCTGTTCCAGGTTATGAGTGCGACTGTGCAGGAGCGCCATTCTGCATTTTTTATTTTTGAGCGGGGAATGCTGAGCAGGTGTTGGAACTGTTGAGAGCGTATGAGCGTGTTTCAGTGAGTGATATTAGTCGGTTGGTGGGGTAGTGGGTATGGCCTGCATTGATTATGTGTAGCAGAGCAATGCGATCTTGTAAGCGATTCTCTGTTGAATTGGTAGCCAATGTAGAGTATGTATGGGGTCAGTGCTGAGTGTCCACAAGGAATGTTTTGAGGACCGCTTAAGCAAGGTTGCGTTGAAGGTGGAGACGTTTGTTACATTGTGGTTTACGGAGTTCGTTTTAGTATAACGTTGCAGTAGTCGAGTCGAGTGTTAATAATGCAGCGTGTCAAGGTGTGTGCTGTGGTAGTGGTGGTTATGATGGGGTGTATATGCCATAGTGTGCGTAGGTGAACGTTGCATGCCCTGGCTATGATGTTGATGTGCTTGTAAAAAAAAAATTAGGGTCAAAGGTGATGCTACGTAGGTTTCAATGCAGCGATGGGTTGACTTTGGTGCCGGCAATATCTACGTTGGTTATAAGTGTAGTAGAGGCAAGGCGTTGGGGAGTGCTGAGATAGATTAAGGTTGATTTTTCAGGATTTAGTGATAAGTGGTTGTTGAGCAGTTATGCCTTAAGTGCTGTGGTGCAGGTAGAGAGGTTGGCGGTATTGTCACGTGATGTCAGTATTGTGAATGCCTTCGGCATAGTAGTGATAGTTAATGATGTAGTTAGCGATGAGGCGACTGAGTGGGGATATATAGGTAGAGAAAAGGAGTGGTGCGAGCATGGAGCCCTGGGGGACACCGTGAGTGATATGTACTGGCGGGATGGTGGAGCTGCCAACATTGATGTAGGTTGCGGAGAGAAGGGCATGTCAACAACAACGACATAAGAACGGACAATCAGCAACAATAAACTATTTTTTGGGTTTTTGAGCAGTAAGTGCGTTAAACTTTGCGTCGGTTGTGTTTAGCGCGGCAGGGGAGAGCTATTGGTTTGGATGTTTGCAAATGCGTGAGGTGAAGTGTTTAATGAGTACTCGTTGGTTCATTATGGTGGTTAAGTCTTGATTTAGCTGATTGGCAAGAGTGTTGGCATCGGTGCATGCAGTGGTGTAAGAGGTAGCGGCAGTGAGTAGGTCTTGTAATGATCTATGTCTAGGTGGTTTAGATTGCGTGAGGAGAACTTGAATGTGCGTGGCTGATGTTGTGTGGCAGGTGCAAACATGGGTACTAGATGGTGATCAGGAAAGGAAACCGGGTGTGTGCCCAGTGAGGTGAAGAGAATCGTGGAGGAGAGAGACAGATCAAGAATGATGACCAGATCTAGTGTGCTGAAATTGCCTGTTGTGGAGATTCTATTAGGTCGACTAAGTGGAGAGCATTTCAGCGAATCTGGAATAGCAGAGATGAGAAAATTCAGGGCAGTTGAAGTCATCAGTAATGAGGAATGTTGTTTTTTGTTAGGTGCTTTGTTTTTTGACACTAATGTTATTAAAATGAGTCATTAAAGGTGTTTATAGTGCCAAACAACTTTGGCGTGGGACACGAGATATTATTTACATTAATGTAAATGGTAAAAAAAAATTCAACAGTGTCCTTTCCAAAAATGTCACACTTTTTAGGGACACATTAACGACTTTGTAGAAGCACATACTGCACCTGTATCCCAGATGAAAGACGAAACTCATGTTTAGGGCACATATCGCCATAGTCGGTGGAGATCACAATCCTCATCATGGCAAATCCTTCACGAACTGTCTGGATTGGCATTCAGCTTCACCAAGTGGAAGGCTGTTTCACAAATGCTGATGTAAGGAAGTTAGGCGTCAAGTGAGTGCAGTTCCCCAAAATCACGCAACTCTGAAGAGTAAGCATGCAAAGCTTGGAGTTTTCAAATTGGAGTCACCACACACATTACCAATGTTCTCTGTAGGCAGTATTACGAGAGTGCAGTGGCACTCCTCTCGTGTTTTGTACAGCGATCTACACACCCTGACAGCTGATCTCTCTGATACCCCATCCCCCGCACATACTCAATAGCTGACGCTCTGCCTCGCAACATTGTGGCATCGCCCTCGCCTTATTCATAACACTCGTCCCCAGCACATCCCTAAAAACGTGTGACCAGCTCGACCTAACGAATGCTTACTAACAACACATTGTTCCTCTGTATGTATGTATGAGGGAATAATTAGGGAATTAAATTGATGAACAATATTTTATTGCGTTTTCCAGATCTGGGCATGACCAGACGCGTGAGTCTAAAGGCTCACTTTGAGATGGCGGTGCCCCGTCCAGCAGGTGTCATCGATCAGTTGAGTGTGGTCCCAGGATGCAGTAAACCTCTACTGGTTATGTCCAGCATATACATCCCTGCCAGTGGACAGCTCGTGTGTGGCCGTGAAGACGGAAGTATTATCATCGTGCCTGCAACGCAGACTGCAGCAGTGCAGCTGCTTCACGGCGAGCACGCGTCACGCAGAGGTAACCACACGTAACAAGGCAACCATTGAAACGTCAGACATTCTTTCACATCTTGTAGCAGTTCCTGAAAGGCTACTTTAAGTATGAAACCTGGACTGATTTAGGATTGCTGTGCTCCTTTAAAGGTGTAAATGACTCCAATGACTAGCAGTCTTAGGTGCTGTCTTTGATTCATAATGATTTGGTTTATGATGGAGTTCGTCTTAAGTTGTGTATTGATGTTGGTTCTATGTATAATACAGTGTATTCTTGGGTTGTAGACATTGCAAATAAATTCTAAGAACCTGGAAATACATTGAGTGCTGAATCTTGGCCACATTTGTTTCTATCAAGATTGCATGCTTATAATTGCTTTGTGCAATTATTGTGATTAAACGTTTTGAGCAGTTACATATTAATAGTAGTTTTTTTATGCCTAAAACATGGTGATAAAATACAAGATATTGTAGTTTATATAATTCTGTGCACTGTCAGTAATGTACTAGTGATGTCACTTCGGTAGCTCTTCAAGAAATTACATTCTTTTTTATAATTTTAAATTTTCTGCCTTGCATTGAGAAACAGCCTGATATGCATAGCCAGATACACATGACATGAGATTTTAAACTAATTTGGGCTGCACCTTTAATGTTTTCATCATTATCATTAAGTGTTGCCCTCAAACTCTGTAACATGCAATATGTTTACACACCAATTTGTCATCTTATGGCATGTCTTAACAGCTTGTGTAATGTGGTATAGCATTGGTATAACCTATAGAGAATTACTCGTCTGGCTAGGTCCTTTTATCTTCCTGCTTGTATTGCATATGTAAAGCCGCGCAGAGTCTGCTCGGTATTTTCTTCCATTGCGTTTATGTCCGTGATTTACCGTTGTGTTGCACAACTCTAGGCTGGCCACCCCACCGCACACTCCGCGGACACGAAGGAAAAGTGAGCAGCCTCCTGTACCCACATCAGCTGTCCCCTCGCTACGACCAGCGTTGGCTGCTCTCTGGGGGCGTTGATTTCTCTGTCATCCTTTGGGATATCATCTCTGGAGAAATGTTGCACACCTTCTGCATTCACGGTGGAGAGATCCGACAGCTGCTCGTTCCTCCAGAAGGATGCAGTGTAAGTTCATGTCTTAAAACACAGACCGTCTCCTTCTCACCAAAATTCCTATGAGCCATTTTTCCGAGGGAAACTACAATAGTCTGATATTATTTGGATAATGGGACAAAATAATAACCACTTATTTTGAGATGTATGTAAGTATATGTTTGCTTCATGTTTTGTTTGGACTGCACGGTGGTGCAGTGAGTAGCATTGTCACCTCATGGCAAGAAGGGCCTGGGTTCGATTTCCGGCTTGGGTCCTTTTCTGTGTGGAGTTTGCATGTTCTCCCCATGTCCGCGTGGGTTTTTGTCGGGTTCTCCGGTTTCCTCCCACCGTCTAAAAACATGCTGCTTCGGTTACTTAGCCTGCTGAGTAAATTGCCCCAAAAAGTGTGCCCTGCGATATACTGGCGTCACATCCTGGGTATAGCCCTATCTTGTGCCCTCTGTCGACCGGGATAGGCTTCGGCCCACCATGACCGTGAACAGAATAAAGCAGGTATTGATAATGAATGAAGGAATGTTTTATGTTTGTCTTAAATAATTCAAAGGGGCTTAAATATTGTGCAAAAATATTTTTTTTGGTAGTCTTGCCATGTCAGGTTATAAGTGATGAATCTGTGCAATGAATGATTAATCTGAACTGATGTATATTTCTTAGCATGCCCTAGACATATGTTGATGTATTATTATTTTGTATGTTAAAGTTTATTTCAACAATGTTGCAGTACGACTTAGATAACCTTTTCATAACTGTAATGAGCATTAAATGTGACTTTTTATTTTTAAAAAATCCGTTTTGTTCAATAATTGTGAGTCACAGAGATTGTAAACTGGAGCCATGCTTTACAATAGCTTGATTATACGCATTTCATTTTGTATTCAGTCAGGAAGCACAACTTCTTTGCCCTCATAACATTGCCTTTCATGATCATTCCTGGATAGAACGTACAAAATGAGAAATCGCTGTGTGTGCTCATAATCGCTGCTCGTGTTCTCGACGAGGCAGCCGCGTGTGCAGCACTGCGTGTGCTCAGTGGCGAGTGACCACTCGGTGGCCTTGTTGAGTCTCAAGGAGAGGCGCTGCATCATGCTGGCGTCGCGCCACCTCTTCCCTGTGCACACCGTCAAGTGGCGCCCTCTTGACGACTACCTGGTGGTGGGCTGCTCAGATGGCTCTGTCTACGTGTGGCAAATGGAGAATGGTGAGGCCTCACAAGTGCTTAATAACCCAAGTGCAGTGATGAGCAGCTCTCTATTCAAGTGCTTTTTTGTGAGACTATAGAATTATACGCACTCTGTTGTACAGTGTACACAACCACATAATGGTGTTCGGCTCTCCTTGACACCGGCTAGAGGTTTAAGCTTTTATCTTAACGTTATAGTGTCAGAGTATACAATAGGCCGTTCCTTCACATCAGAGAGTACAAAGCGCAATGCACGATGATTGTTTCGCCTCCCACGTTGGAGACAGGAGGAGCGTGTGACATGGTGATACTGAGAGAACGGCTTTGGAAAGAGATCATTAAACTTAGTTCTCCAATGAGCACATTTCAAGATATTGATCATTCTGTTTTGTCTAGGTGCTGTAACAGAAAGACTTGACCAACTTTCTCATTTGTTCTTTTCAAATTTACAATAGACCTTTAGGATCATATTATCTAATCAAAGGATGCCTGCCTCAGTCCTCATCACCTGTCATGGTTTGCCGTGGTGTGTTGCGCAGGAGCCTTGGATCGCTGTGTAATGGGTATCAGTGCGGTGCAGATATTACAGGGCTGCGATGAAGCTGTGCCAGCAGCCCTGGAGAGTGCAAGCCATCCAGCAATAAACCTGAAGCAGGCCATGGCTCGGCGCAGTTTGGCTGCCCTCAAACATGCTGCCCATCACAAACTTCACAGCCTGGCCACCAACCTGCTTGCATCCGATGCCAATGACAAAGTATTTCACTTTTGAATGTGTTTATCACACGCTTGTTAGCTTAGGCTAGACATAACAAATTTGCCTTTTATGATAAAATAGTGATTTAATTTAATGATGTAGGTTTTCACGGCTCGATGCACGATGATTGCTTCGAAAAGCTGCTCTCTTGGGACAGCCGCGTCGATCGCTTCCTCTCTCCTCTCCTCGCGACGTTTCGCCTCACACGTTAGAGACATCCTCATGCGCAGTGTGTGTGAGTAGTGCCTGTTGTACCTTTATATGTGTGGGTACTATGTATGTGTCGAGTCATATTTTGTTGTGTGAGGTCTACATCTGAATCACATTAACACTAATTTCCTTATCTTATTCACACCCCGGAACTGCGATAACCCCCTCCCTGCTTTGTCTGTGGCTAGTCCCCTCATTTGCATCTCATGAAAGAAACCTCTCACAAACCTGGCGATCGCCCTCTGATGTTCACACCCAATAGTTCTATATCTGTGCATTACTGACTTCAATAACTGGCCTCCAGGATTGGCTGAGCTTTATCAGCCATCCGCCATAAAGGTCCAAGATTAATTCGTGAAGCAATTGAGATTCACAAGACAAAAAGGACCATGAACCAAAAACAAGAAATGAATATAAAGCTCAGCCAATCCTGGAGGACATCACACAACAAAAGATGACTCGACACATACACAGTACCCACATATATAAAGGAGCAACAGGCACTACACACACACATACTGCGCCTGAGGATGCCTCTAACGTGTGAGGCGAAACGTCGTGAGGAGAGGAAGCGATCGATGCGGCTGTCCCGAGAGAGCAGCTTTTCGAAGCAATCATAATGATTCAATTACTTGCGAATTGTATAATGGTCTCATTATGAATGAAATCCATTTTCGGATTAAAGTTAAATAATTTCATTAGTAAATTAAATTATTACATGATTAAATTAAAATGTAATCATAATGAAATAAATGAGTGTACTGCCTGCTATGCACATTTGGTTCAAAAACATGGTAATTAAAGAAAAACGTGCAAATAGAAGCAATGAGAAATGTGTGATTGTAATTACAGTGAGTGACAGTGAAACAACTGGTTAATGGCACCAATCAAACTGTTAACTAAAGTGGGCCTGGGAAACGAGATGGGATTGTGGGACATGTCAAGAATAATGGCAAAGTGACCACAAAGTTACAGCATCTGAGAGAACAAGGGTGATAGTGTTTCAAGCGGTTCATGTGGAGGTGTTATGTGGATTATTACATTGCAGGATTGCGAGTTATGGCAGTGGCTTGGGGAGGGTTTTATCCAGCAGTTGATTGACCATGGCTGGCCAAGGTGATGTCATTTTCTCATCTGTGAGTTCCATCATCTTATCCATGTAACATCTTGTCCATAGCATTTAGGGTTTTTCCAAGTTTAGACATACCTTAGAACGGAAGTTTCATTTTTGTATGCATGCTAAGGTAGTTCATACTTTCAATAGTAATATTGAAAAATGCACGGATTGGTAAATTTTGTTGTCTACCTTTATTTGATGTGCGTAAAAAACAATTACTTTGTGATCTGACATGTTATCCTATTGTTTTCTTGCAGGACGCGCTCCCTAAACACACTAACACGGCACTGCTCGTTCAGGCCCTTCGCATGAGTTTGGGAGATCCAGACATCCACGTATTGTTTTTTGATGTGGAAGCTCTGGTTATACAATTGCTGACAGAAGAGGCATCGCGCCCAGTACCTGCACTTGTTTCTCCAGACACCCTACGTAGGCCGTCCAGTTTCTTGGACCGTGGAGGTTTAGCAACATCCTCTTTTCTTGCTGGGAGGAAGGCTGGTGACATATTTCAGCAGGTCAAAGATACAATCAAGGAAAATATAAAAGGTAAAAAAGCCCCAAGGAGCAGAAAGTTGATTTATTTTGAAGCATTACCTCTTCTCGTACACCTGTACTAGCCTCTTGACTCTAGAGTGAATCCATGCAGCGTGAATCGGTACAGAGTGAATCCAATTTTGCAGAGTACAAGGGGAGTTCTGTTCCAAACCCCTTCAGACGCCCTCTCCAGATCCAGTAATATTACTCCTATCTCACTAAACCCGTACACAGCTCCAACAAGGAAAGAAGTACTGTACAATTCTGCAACATAAAACTCATGCTCAAGTGCTGTATTCCTCAATAAATTAAGACCTATGATGGACAGCGATACAATACAATGTCCCGTGCAGGTGCAGACAGAAAAATAATGCCGTGTGCCCCGTTATACCCAACTGGACCACAGAGAGCTGCCTCGCTTTTACCTCTTAACTCGACTGCATTTTGGTCTATCTTTTTGAATCCATATCACTTAAATGTGGGTAAAAAGGGGAACAAATTATACCAGTGGAATATAAGTCTTGGTCAGGCCTCAGAAGGCTGTCTAGTGTGGGCCAATTCTTTTAAAAGACAATCCATACATTATCTAGGGATAGTGTTTGCATGTTTTATAACGAGAAAGTGTGATTATTGAAATATCATTGCTTTATAATGGGTGTTTGAACATCTTAATACCTTTTATTCCCATAACCCGTCAAAGATTTATCTTTTTTTTTCTTCAAAAGGTGCACTAGATATTTAAGCTTGTGTGTTTAGACATTTTAGACTTTGGCACACAAGGATATAAATTCGTATTATAATGTGGCTTTAGAGTGTTCAGTTCAATGTATACAGTACAAGACACAGACTGTGCTAATTCACCATACCCTGTCCTTCAGAGCATCTGCTGGATGATGATGACGATGAGGATGAGCACGGCCAGAGTCACGGTGGAAATGCGGAGCGCCGCTCTCGCCGCTCCAGGCCACTCACTCTACCAGGCTCGAATCTGACCATGGAGACAGCCAGGCTCTTTATGTCTTGTCTGCACACTTGGGGACTCGATCAAGCACTCGATGAGATTTGTCTCTCCAGGCTTGGCTTGCTCAAACCTCACTGCCCTGTCTCATTCGGACTGGTTTCACGTGGGGGGCACATGTCTCTCATGCTACCAGGTTGGAGGTGTCGTCATGCTTCAAGTGTGTAACATTACATATGCTCGAATTCTCTATATAATTATTGTTTTGCTGCTGTGACAGTAATGTCCTCATCAAAGTTCCAATTTTTTTGTAAATTGCTAAGACAATACAGTAAGTTATTTGTGTATGGCATCCTAATGTCATTGAAATCAAGTGTACGTTGTTGTAAATATGACGTAACTGGTGTTCATTGTCAAGATTTGATCACGCTAATTGCAGTTGATGTCCTCACAGTTCGCCATCACTATCTTTTATCAAATCTCACCGTTTTAAAGTTTATATCCGACCTCTAGGGTCTACCCTTCGCAGGGCATTACCTCTCAGTATCTCACAATACAGACAGTGCAATAGATTTGATTTTATGCTCACGATAAATGCATCAGAACATGGTTATGAGAATCATTGATTTGCACTTGATGTGGAGTAGTGACAAGTGATATTCTAATGCTATGTTTAGGCTAATTGTCCGTTAACTTGGTCTGTTAACTATTTTGTTTGTCTTTGTGAGCATATTATTCCAATTTCAGTTCTTAGCAATTTTCTAATTTTCACAACTCCACATAGCTGCCAGTCTCTCTTGCTGTTACGTAGCAATAGTAATTCCAAGCATCGTTTACGTTTCGTGACCGTATGCACGACCTCTTTGCTTGAAGACAAGTCCACTTTCCTTTATTACTCTATGACCTCTGAATGTCATTTGTCTCGTGCTGCCAGGTTTCATAGATCTGGAAGAGCTACGAGGCTGCCTTTACTGTTTTAATGATAATCCTTTCACACTTGAGACTCATCAGTATTTCTGTGACAAACAATCCACCCACACCTCTCACTGATTTATCTCCAAACTTCATACCTATACAATATGTAAATTATGATTTGATCTCTTTGCATGTCTATTCTTGCACATGACTAGCCTATAGAGTATTTATAAAATATATCTACTACATTGGTAAATTCATTCAGTATTTATTTACACGATTCTTTTACCATTAAACAGTAAAAGTATGAACTAAGTTGTCAGTATATTAAAGATTGCATTGTAACTGTTCTGTCTCCAGATATTGAGCAGGAGAAGACATTGAATAGCACCCTTGGTGTGTCAAAAGCTGTAACAACACAGCATCTGCTGTCCATAATCTCCCTGTCCAACACCCTCATGAGCATGAGTAATGCCACATTCAAAGACAACACCAGCAAGAAATTGCTACACAAGTGAGTAAATAGCAATGATATAATATTCTAAATGGTTATGCGTTAACGTGATACGCATTAATAATTGTACAAAGGTGTTACGCATACAGACTTATAACATCTACAATAACGAGCAGAATAGCTTTCAAAAAGCTAGGCTATTACCTATTACATTGTTAAAGCCCTAACATTAGAAGGGGAGTTGGGCGAGATGACGTGCTTATGCCAAAGTTATGCATAGCGACATTAAAATAGTATACAAAAAACAAATACATAAATATGAATGACAAAACATCCATATTAAATAGGTATAAACTACTGAATATACGGAGTATAGAATGACGGTCACTCCAATTTGAGTCCAAGATAAAAGATCAAAAAACAGTTACGTTGTTGAACCAGCTGAGAGCTCAAATCTAAAATCATGCGTACAGATGTGTTAAACTAGAGCTGTGTTATCCGAGCAACACAATGCCATCAGCTGGGGCAGTTACTGAAGGTGCAACAAGAGTGTGGTGAGGGGCAAGCATCTGCATGTAGATGCTTGGGGAGGCGAGGCATTTATGTACATGCATGGGTAATGTGTGGTATTGTGATTTTTTGGTGGCGCTAGTACGGTGTCGAATGAAAATCGGTCGATGAATCTTTGTGGCACTGCTGCAGACAACGGCAGCAATTAATAACGATACTATTGCCAGTTATCCATGGGTTCAGTTTCTCCTCCAATGTTACTTTGTGTAAGAGGAGGCTGAAAGCCTGCATATTCAGATTATATTTATTTGGAAGCTTTCTTGTGTAAAGTCACGTCAGGTGTAACATTTTACACCGTAAAGAAGAGATTTTTTTCAAGCTGTAATATTTAAGTCTTCCCATCTTACTTGGCAGCACGTAAGCATTATATTATGCTTGCACAGCATGAGCTCGTCATATCAGCTCGTCACACTGGCTTTTCCAGCGTATCGCACGGACATGGCACAACACTGTCACCTCAGCACCTTTTCTGTAATGGGGTGTTTGCCAAGTCTTTCAGTCTTGCCAGAGTTGTCATGAAAATATTTTCATGGAATCGTGGCACCTTTGTATTTTATGATAATGCCAAATGACATTTACACAGTTACTGTAAAATACGATTACTTATAAGCACATGTTGAATTGATATAAATGTTACGAAGCGTTCCTGTAATGAACCGGTATAAATTTAGACAACGTAGCCTTTTAATAATATATGCGAACCTTCTTTGCCAGTGGCTGGGTGGTGGTGCACACCTGTAATACAGCACTGTGGGGGTAAGATGTTGGATTACACATGTTCTAAAGTTACCTTCCCCATGTGCTCAAAAACGTGCCATGCCCTGGCTTGCCAGGAACTGGCTCTAGAGCACGTTTGGATCCAAAATCTTTCGACTTAAATGGGATAAAATAATGCTCTTCAAAAGCATGGGTTTTTCTCCATAGAGTCCACACGTTCATTTTGTAATGTGAGGCCGACTCATCAGGTGACCGCCTTTTCCTTTCTGTTTGTGCTTCCTCTTGCGTCTGTGTCGTCGTCCGTTTTTTTCTGGGAGTGAGCAAATACTCTGCGGTTAATTATAATCTGATAGTTATGTACCATGAGAGCCGTAAGTTAATTTAGAAACGAATCACACCAACATGAACGTGTGCTTTTTGTAATGTTTCCACATTGTTAATAATTAGTTTCCTTTTAGGCCTCACAGACAGGGCAGCCAAGATGGGATGAAGACCAAGGACGAGAGTGCTGCCATCAACCCAATCGTCCAAGGACAAATTAAACAAGGTAACGGTTGTTTAATTTTAAACAACTCACACCTGTTGAATAGGTGTCTTTAGTTATTGTCAGCCATATCAATGAATTCGAATCATTGTTATTGACTTATGAAAACTAAATTAGTGACCTTAAGAAGGGCACATAGCTTGAGAGGCTGAGACTTGTGATTGAATGGCACCACACAGAGTAAACATACCTCAGAAGATGACCATTTTAAAGGTTGCGGAATCAGTTTGTGTGCAAGATTGTTATGGGTTGTCATTTTAGGACTGTGTGACAATGACAATATGCGGAGATCTTTATCCAGTAATGGATATAAAAAGTATGATTATGATATTTTTATCTAAACTTAAGCGACTGCCCTAAAAACTTAGTTTTGAGTTTGAAAGATGATATAACACTTTCACAAACATGCTAAAGGAGCTACTGTGGCCTAATGGTTATCAGACCCTACAATAAGATCTTGATTTCAGAGCCACGATCGAACCCAACTCACGGAATCCTCATTCTCAGTACCATTTTATTTTATGGGGTCACGGTGAGCCAGAGCTCTTTTTAAAAATTGCAATCGAAATCATGTTTCGGATAATTTGTAATGGAATTGGTTTCTGGAAAAAACATATAAATAGCCCCACTAGGTCCACTTGGCCACCAAGCTGCTTTGAAAATAAGTGAATTGATACCGTGTACAAAGAAAAAGGGTCATATTTAATTGACCGTGAATAAGTGAAACTGTGTACACAAACCAAGTATTTGGATGGCCAACCTATTGGTGAGTGCCCTTTCTAGACACAATTTGAACAGGTCTGGAATGCCAGTAGGCCTATATCCTTAAAGATACTTTGATTTTTAAGCTGACAAATGGATTGCAAGCTTGTTTTATTTATTAAACGCGATCGCACTAGGTGATATTGTATATGGTAATTATTGTGTTTTGTACTCATGTGTCTTGGTTGTGGATTGACACGGTGATCCATATTCATGCCGCTGATATCCTTCTGCTCTCGATCATCTGATCCTCAAAACTGGCTTTCTATTCACCATCGTTTCTGTAGCTCTGAACTGTAACAAATGATACAACTTTTCAAGGCGAAGGAATTATTTTCCTAACCCTCATTTTAAAAACTGTATAATAAATGAATGTCAGTGTTGAGTGTATTGATTATAACATTGAGTTGGCAAGAGGGTGAAGCGAAGTTGGATGGGGGTACCCATCAGTAGGTGTTGTAGTTTAACCAGAGGAGTTGTAATAAAATAGTCTCACAGAGTCGAGCGACATTGATTGTACCTCCTTCCTCACATTTCCCTGCACATCTCGACATTATTGTCGTAGTTAATGGTATGCCAGGTTTATGGTTAATGAGAACCTGCCATTTGTCTGCAAACATTTGCTATCTCAATCATGTGCTATATTTTGTTTGCTAAGTATCTTTCTGTCTGCATCTTTGCAAGCTGATCTGTCTGAGGCTTCAGACTATGGCATGGCAGTGCATAGCTCCGTGCCAGTCAAAGAAGGTATTTTGTTCGCATGCGCTCTTTGGCCTCTGCACTTTCTTTTGTATGCTTGTCTGTCCTGTACTCTGTGAATGAACGACGAACTGGCATGTGTATTATCCTGCTCGATTACGCACTGAAACGTCTCGCAGCACAGACATACTTGTTGGCAGTTGTTCCTGTGCGGCATAAAATGAAAAGTCCTGGCTCAGTGATGGGCATTAGTCTGTTAGGAGAGGTTGATTATTGATTGCTCTACGTGTAAATATTTGTTAAATTTACTGCGTTTTAACATTTAAACAGAAAGACGTTGTGAGTTTTTTTTTAGCTATGCGGGAAACGTGGAAAACCTGGAGCGTACCCATGCAAAACAGAAATAAACATATAACGTGGGACAGCAAGGTGTCTGAGTTGGGAATCAAATCAGAGTCTTTCTTGTTGACATTTGATCCACCCCAAATGGGCTGCAGTGGGTGTGCGCCTAGGGAAGTTATTGTAAGTTAGCTGAGATCAAAATGAAGAGCGATAGTGAAAAGCAGCTTACCAGTGTGTCAAAAGAATTACACTCAAGCATAATACCAGCGATACATCGAGTACAGAACAAAAGCCCAGATATGTGCAAAGGAGCTTCGGGAGATTAATGCGATCACATTGAGAAAGCACGTAAAATGGTGTAGAGAACGTACAGGTGACTGACCTAATTAAAATTGTAATTAAAGCACATGGGCTTGGACAGGAAATGTTGCTAGAAGGGATTCATGGTGATGGTTAAGTGGTTGATGAGCAGCTGCCAAGGAATGCAAAGTGTCTGATACCATGTCTTTTGCGGAGATAAAGGAATAGGTTTGTGTGTAAGTACTAGGTGGATTATTACATCGCAGGATTGTGAAATGGTCACAGAATTTTAAGGTATTAAACAATGGCTGCTGGTTAATGACTATTTTTATTATTTTGGATATCTGGATATCACAAAAAGCACCCACAATATTGGTAGAGATAATAGTTGTAATGTATCGGGGGTGGGTTTTTTTATAACATGTAAAGAATTTGACTACACACACTATTTTACATGTTTATTCTGATCATTTTGCTGTAGGTAGACCAATCTCCATCGTGGTAATGTGGAAATTTTACCGTTTAGTCTATTTTATTACCCAGGGGCACAGATATTTGTACTGATTGTGAGGGCATAAAAATGGTTGATGTCCTAACATATTGCCTTGTGTGATTTGGTCAGATACAAATGCATATTGATGATGATGTGTGGCTTTTTAGGGTGGAGTCAGCTGGCAGCGCTGCATTGCGTGATGTTGCCAGAGCTGCTGGGGCCTGCGAGTTTTAGACCACCGCTGCTTGAAATGCTGGTCAACAGGTGGCAGGATCGCTGTTTAGAGGTAAGAGAATGTTTTTATGCAGGTAGCTTGAAATTAGCTATTGAGTGTTTTAACCAATGATTGAGTAACTATTGCCCTCTGCAATGTTGTAAACTCTTACTGGGTTCACAACTCATTTCACAGAGCACTGGGCTGCAATATTTTTTTACAAAAATTGTAACAAGAAAATGTAATTGTGAAACTGTAGCTTTACATTATTGCACAGTATGTATCAGGTACCATAATGTGGGAAGCCTGGAAGAATTGGCAGTTGTACAAGGAACTTCAAGTCCTATGAAATATGTTCTGTGGACAAGTAGAAACCACCAAACTTGATTTCATCAGTAATACGTAATTGTCATACTTGCGAAAGGACTAAACTGCGTGTGTCCTTACGTGTAGCTGTTAACGCTATGGGTACTTTTTTGCCAGTATACATATATAGGTGTTAAGATCTTAACACCCGCATAATGGCCAGAAACGGTAAAACCTGTTCTACTTATATGTGCGTGTGTCCTGTCTGCTCGGCTACACTCTCTCCGTGTTGAGACATACGGATGGTGTCCCTGACCAATGTCACCTCAGGCCTCCCCATCACCACTTTCTTGCCCTCATGCTGCACAGTCAGTTAACTCCCCACATATTAGCATATAGATGCCACCAATGGAGGTCACACTCCTTTTATTTTATTATTTTCTGAATAATTACTAAATATATCATTTTATAAGATGGTATTTTGGTCAGTTTTGTCGTTTATTAAAAGTTATGTTTTGTTTGGATTAATATTTATTTCCAGATGTGCAACTTGATGCCTTTATAGTTTTCTGCATCATCAGTTCATGCTGGGAATAGACAAGCACAACATTCTATAATTATGCACTTATTTTTTCCTGACTTTTTTTTAAAGTCAGTTTAGAAATATGACTTCTCGGTACACAAATGTGTTATTTGAATGATGAAAATGTAGCTATTTAGAATGCAATTTCTGCATTTAATAATATTTTGTTTAATCTGCTTGGAAAAAAAGTGCTTTAATTTCCTTTGTAGCTGTGTATGCATGTACATATGATGATTGCTTATCCAAAGGTTTCCAAAGCTGTTCTTTCAGGATAGCCGTGTTCAGCGCTCCTCTTCTCTCCCTCTTCGCCTCTCCTTCGTGAAGGAGAGGAGCGCTCGACACAGTTATCCCGAAAGAAGAGGTTTGGAAATCAATCATCATTCATCGAGCCATGAAAACCTCCATCAGTAGACGCATATATGTATGTATGCCTAATTGATCTTTTTGCCATGTAATTACTCAATTCCTTATTGTTTTGGAAACTATAGCTTCAATGTGTGAACCTTTCTGGCTTTGGTGCAGGTCCGAGAGGCGGCGCAGGCACTTTTACTGGCAGAGCTTCGTCGTATTGGTCATGAAGGGAGGAAGGAGGCGATAGACGCATGGGCGCCACACTTGCCGCAGTATGCGGAGAACGTTCACTCACGTGAGTATGATTGTGTGATCATGAAAATACCGTCGTCTTGCTCTACTGCATCCTTAATGCCCGTGCTTTGTTATTTCACAGCTGGGCAAACGGGAGAAGTTGCCCCAAGTGCATTGAACAGCCCCGAGCCTCTCGGGATGGATCTCAAGGGGATTGAGGAGGAGCCTGATCTGGGTGATGAAGACATATCCACTGGTAATCTTCAAGCCACATTGCAAGTCGACAACGCCGATGATATCTGTGCAACTTTAATGCGTTAGTTTTCCATAAAACATTGGTATTGTCCACATTGCTGGGTTTAACATGCACTGTGAAACTGAAAGTTACAAGTTGTATGTGGCTGTGCAACACAACGTTATTTAAATCTCGATTGAAACTTGTGGAATGTGTGACAATTGATTGGCTTTGATGGGGTCATCAATCAAAAACAGGATTAATCTTTATAAAGGAGCGTGTTGTGCAGAGTTTAGTTCATAGTTTTGTTCATAATCCAACCAGGGGTTCTGCTTGTATATCGCCTATCATTTCTGCTCTCGGCCTGGCCATCCAGTTGAGGAAGGAGGGCCAAGGTCCAGCAGACCCGACTGCATCCGTTGTATTATCTATGAGAGACATAGATTTTGGTTATCCATGAAAAGGTTGCAGGATAGAAATGATGACGTTGTAATGTAGCACAACAAAAGTACAACAAATATGTGGCATGCATTGCAAGACAGAATAACGTTAGCAACATTTCTGCAAGCAATATCACTGCAGGAAATTGGGAGTATTTGACATAATGTGTGTATAGGTATATTTGTTTTGAATATATCACCTCAGCAATATATAATATCCGAAATTTTTTCGTAATCCATCAATTCCTTGTGTGACTATTATCCATCAGTCCCATTCCATAAGTGATTCAGCAGTCTCAAATCTCTTCGTGACCCACTCACAGTAATGTCTACATGAGCCACAAACCCCAATCTCTACAAAATCGATCAACCCAAATCTCTTGATCCACCAACTCCAATGGCTATGAACCCCCCAAGCATTTCTTTATTATCCACCAATACAATTGTTCAGGTCCTTTGTTAAGCACTAGTGGGAAGCCCCTTGAGAATCAATTGTAAACAATTACTTGGAGGGAGTTTCTTTAACCCTGGGTGGTTCGTTGAATTCAGACTTATAGTTTTTACTATGATTGCACAATTACAATTATTGTGTGTGTTATAATTTTGTTATAATAATATCCCACAGTTGTTTCATTTTAATACAATAACACATAATTAGCACAATGTTTAAAAGTAGGTCGGAGAACAAGAGTCATGGTTGCAAAGATATCGCAATCTCTGACAGTTGCAGAGTGAAAGGCAGAGTGATGCCTCACACAATGACATCACGCCGCACATTGGCACGCACGGTGATTATCATACGCTGGGTTATGCCTGTCTCTCGTACGATTTGATTACAAATCATGGTTGTGCCATTCCTCTGGCGATTATAAATAGATCAGATAACCACGTCGGGGGCTGATTAGGCAAATTTTCTAAATTACTTTAGTCAAAGTTAAACATTTTATTATAATAATTTAAAGTTCTAAAGTGCCTCTCTCCCAAAGATCGCAATGTACTGTACAAGGTCGCAATGTGTTGTATCAAGTTAAGATGGGGGGAGCATGTAGTCTACGTAAGCTGCACTTCATTAGCTTTGAATTGACAGTCATTGAAATTGGTGGAGTGATGTGTAGAATATTATATAAACTTATCTAAATTGGGTTTTTTTAAAGTAACAACAACATGTCATGGGTTATTTGTGCAATCAAAATGTCACCTTTTGTACAAGGAATAATTGTTGCGCTTTTATGTTTTTAAACAGGTTTTCCTTCTAACGCATGTTCCCAATTGCGGAAAGCTCCTGCATCCTATGAGGAGCGGAGAAAACAGGCGACCGCAATTGTATTGCTGGGTGTGATTGGAGCAGAATTTGGAGCTGAAATTGAGCCTGCCAAGCTTCAGCCAGGCAAAGATTCACGGCCAAGGTCCAGCAGCCAAGTTCCTGAAGGATTTGGGCCTACCACATCAGGCACAAACAACTCCCTCGCTCGTCATACGTGTATGTTGTAATTATATATTCCTGCCCTCAGTAGGTTTTAATATTTTGTTCTGCAAGCATATTCCAGTACTTTTTTTTGTATTGTCATGAAAACCTTCATGTTAAACACGGAGGTTTCATGAATGAAGCATCAAAACAATTTATAAATGGAAAATCAGACAAGGTGACAGGTCTTCTCCAGAGTTATTCTTAGTGACATAAAAGTCAATGTTCATTGTTATAAAAGGGGTTCCTGCTTGTTTGTCGTATTTGATGTATGAGGTCAGAATGTGGAGTTCATAGATGATTACATTGGTCGATTCTAGATCCAGTTGCGAAGAGAAATCCGCGCTTAAATTGAATAAGGCCAAGGAAAGAAACTCGGTGATAATCACACCTCTCCAGCACTACCTTCAGAACGTGAAATTTGAGGCGGAGCTTTTTTTAACTCGCTTTAAATTTACCAGAAATTTATAGACGAATCTGTGCTTAATATATAAAAAAAATATTCACGTGTAAAGCTTTTAATTTCAAGGAAAAAAAAGCAGGCTACATAGCTTGAGTTAAACAGATTGTTGAAACCTATTGATTCACCTTATTGTACGGGTTTATTTTCTTGCAGGTAAGGCGCTGACTCATCTACTAAAACCAGCGAATATAAAGCTGTCGGCGCATACGCCGATCAAACGTGCCGCGATCGACCTGATTGGCCGTGGCTTTACTGTGTGGGAGCCGTACATGGATGTGTCAGCTGTTCTTCTAGGTCTGTTGGAACTTAGTGCAGATAGTGACAAGCATCTCAGCAAGTAAGTGTGCTTTGATGAACTCCCCAAATGTGACTGTCATATGGAAGTCCACATTTTATGTAGTAGTAATGATCGCATCATGAAAAGCATTGAACTGGGAGGTTTTTGTGAAATTTCTGCATGCTTCATTGCAATGGTTCCCAGCCTGTAGCCCGCACGCACCCGCACAGGACGTATTCCACGTAGTGAAGGTGGAGGTGAGAGGATACGGTCGTGGCGGATACCATGTTAAGGCTGGAGCTGTACATGTTTGTGTGCCTGCGTCAGCAGCTCTAAAGCTCTCTGTCGCTTCTATGAAATTTGGTGAAATCGTGCACTTGGACACCTCTGCCTTCCACGTACTCAGACTCGTTCGATTTATTTTACAAATACACAGTGCTGTCGTTAAACTGTCACAATTTATCCCACTTTCCACGTCTGTGCTTTACAGTGAATGCAAGTAATCCGATTTATACTCAAGCAGAATGGGTTAGTCAAATGTAAATATGAATCTGTAAATATTCAGCTAATTCGTTTGTAAAGACATCGTTAACTACATTTCGTCGATGTTAATTGCATGTAAATTGGAATTGTGTTTTTCCATTATTTTATCATTCACATTGCTGTGTATGCTGGTAGAGGTAGAAGGGCAGCATTATACAAAAAGCAAAGTGCTTGGAAAGCACTGCTCCGTGGCTTCAGCTGATGGGGGTATAAACACTTACACTTGATTTTTACAATAAAATAATGTCTGTAACGTGCTTCCTGTATCGACGTTTCGTCCATCACTCGGTGTGGGATTTATGCGCTTCACACTTTGTGTTGTCGCTATTCTTGTTCTTAGCGCGATGAGTGGATTCCCACTGCCAGCAGCTGCAGACACTTGCAGATCAGCACGGCATGCGCTGTCGCTTATAGCCACAGCACGGCCTCCAGCCTTTATCACCACCATTGCCAGGGAGGTAAGCTGCTGTCCCTTCTGTTGGGCACCACCATACATACCATTGTGCTTTTCAAACATAAGCGTCAACATCTCATTATAACCTAATTAACAAGCATATGTTTTACTATTCCACAAGTCCTTGCCTGAACATGTGGTTATTGCTTGATGCAAACAAATATTTGATAGCAAATATCCTTATTTTTATTATTGCAAACAATTGACTTCTAAATAAAAGCTGTGGAAATGCCAATTCTGTTTAGGACATAACTAGAATGCTCTACCGTGCTGCCCCTTCTTATAAACCCATCGTCAATTACAGGTGATATTCAGACAGTGTAAAATAAGAAATGTAAATAGAAGCATTGAAGCTGTGAAAAAGTAGCAGGCTTTTTTCATGTACACAATTTAAGCTCCAACTGAATGACAGTCATTAAGTAAGTCTATTTATTGCTTTCTTGATTTTTTCCTCTACATTATATCTTTCATGTAACTCGCACAATGTTTAAACAGTTTTTTGTCTTGTAGGTGCACAAGCATACAGCATTGGCAGCAAACTCGCAGGCCCAACCACCTGTCCATAGTGGCCTGTCTCGAGCACGAAATGAGATCCTCAGAGTCATGGAGATCCTTGTAGAAAAGATGCCAAATGATGTGGCTGATCTTCTGGTCGAGGTGGGGCTAAAACTTGAATGTTACGTTCATAAACATGATTATTGTTATGTTTATTTAATGCAAGCATAATTATGTTGTTGAATCCTTTTAGTAAGTGTACATTGCTCAAATGTCTTCGCTTTGTTATAGCTAAATTATCAGTTATCTTTATTTAATAACATGTTTTATTGTACTACTGTATAATCTAGGAAATGAACATGATCATGAGTTTGTTTTAAATTAAAATCGGATGTCTTTTATCTGATCATCATGCCATTGACATGGTTCTTGTGCTTAATACATTACAGGAATAGATAATGAGTCAAAAAAATCTTGTGCCATTTAGTGTCGAATAATTTCATATATACATATATATCGAAGTGTAAATTATGATATTGTGTTTTACCCTTGTTTCCACTTTGCACCACTGGAATGGACAGACGTTTATCTGTTTTGATCTCGGAGATTGTTCTTTTTTTTCTTCGTAGCCATTCCAGTATGGATACTTGATTTGAATAAATTATATTTCCACAGGTCATGGACATCATAATGTATTGTTTGGATGCTTCGACATTAAAGAAGAAGGGCTTGCAGGAGTGTTTTCCGTCAATTTGCAAGTAGGTTTTTGGTTACATTGTGCATTTGGTATAACATTGTATTTGCTACAATGCTGTCTAAAGTTTACTGATATGCTGCTGTTTTTTTTCTTAAATAACCTCTCATTCAGGTTCAACATGGTCAGCTATTGCAGCACCAGTTACCGCATGGCTGTTGGTGCACGGCACGGCTCCGTGGCACTCTACGATATCCGCACGGGAAAGTGCCAGGTAAGGTTGCACATAATTCCGTGCGTTACTGTAATGCCATCATAATTCCACAAACCGTCCAATGTACAGCGGTCCCAGTACTCATGAAAAACATGAAAAAAATAATTTTATAATGCACACACGCTATCGATTGTTACAGTGCCCTTAAGGTGATAGGAGTCTCCCAGTGGCAGGTGTGCCTGGGTGGCACAAGTTGACTCAACACTGACCTCCAAGTGTGCAGGAGGGGTGATGATTGCTGCTATGTGTAATCCTAATTGAGTGATTTCCTACTTATCGCATGGGACACTCATGACACATGGCTGCCCTGCTGTCTCATTCCTATCCATGATTATTATTATTATTTGCATATCCCCTTTCGTGTTTTGCCTCACATTGTTAAATTGCTTCTCAAGTTTCTTTTGTTTTACCTGTATCACCCAAATTGCCGCCGATAAAATGATTGTGTGATATTTCCATTTTTAATTGTTTCCCTATCCTCGGCCATAAAAAAAACTCATAATCATGCCAATTACGGTCTCGGGTGTTTGAAAAAAAATTCTATGTTCTATTGAAAAGATGCATGTCTGTTTACTGATGCTATATTCCCATGCATTTTATGCAACTGTTGTGCTTGCTTACCGCCTGTGTTGACAGCACAGTGTTGATGTTATATTGCCTGCAATGTTATATTGCTTGCAATGAATGTTTCCCTATCCAAAACGTTTGTTACCTTCCAAATATTTTTGTTGCCATCTATTTTTATTCTACAGTAAGTGTGTCGGGCGGCACGGTGGCCCAGTGGGTAGCGCTGTCGCCTCACAGAAAAAAGGTCCCGGGTTCGAATCTCGGCTCGGGTGCCTTTCTGTGTGGAGTTTGCATGTTCTCTCCCCGTGTCCGTGTGGGTTTTC
>JAZEWT010000001.1:4199300-4213787 GCA_036362905.1 Mordacia mordax
CTAAGAAACGATGCCCTTTTCTGAGAGTTTTGGTTCTTGCAGTAGAAATGACTTACAATGATGTACAATGGTTCGAGTGTCAGGCACAAGCAAGTTCGTGAAGTATATTACATAAATGATCAATATTACAGAGCTTCAGATAATAAGTTGTGCCTGAAAATTATTTGGAGGTTATTAGTATATTTGTGTCAGTAGAACACTGCCTTGATGTAAAAAATAACCTTCAATGTATTCAGGGCCTCTGGAGCTTTAATGGATGGACCCTCCCATACAAATCAGGTGCTTGGTAAGAGATAAGACAATGTTCTCCCATCAGCAAACCATGACCAGCATAATGATGTATGGTGAAACAACCCCGTGACCAATCTGCCTAAACCATATCTCGCAGAATCTAGCAACTTTGGATCCACCAGGCATGTTTTAAGCTGCGTGTCCTTGAGTATAAAAATTAACACCATTACTACCTTTTACAGAAGAACCTTTATACATACCAACTTCAATATATATACTCAAAGGAGATAATTGAGTTATTAATGGAAATCAATATGAACATAAAAAAAATAATCCATACTACAGTTCCTTGTGTGGTATTTTTTATTTTTTAAATAAAGACAATTTTATCACATCTTCTTTTGTTTAATCATTATATTTGAGGAACCTTGCAATGTGTCACCCAACAACCCACAAATATTTTTGGAAGAAGCATTGCACTCTTTCATTACATTTAGGAAAGGTGTTGCCAAAAAATAAAATGTACTTTTACGGTTTGATTAAAAAAATGTGCGTGCAGTCGCTATATTGTGGTTGTATTTTCAGGCCGAAGAGATGAAACGTCTGAAAGAGGAACAGTTGGAGCAAGAAGAAAGGATTGCTCGTGAAATGGAAAGAATCCGAAATGATCAAATCAGGGATGAGAAAATGAGGTTACAAATAAGAGAAAATAGGTAACGTATTGTAATATTTGAGCTATAAATATTCAATGTCTATAAAACGCTACGCATGCATAAGCACCAGATGCTCCCTCAATGATTTATGCACATTTCATTTTATACAAGTCTTTTTGAACATCTGAATATTTATTTAGTCACTCAGTATTCGCATAGCCCCATACAGGGTCGTGGTGAGCTCGAATCCTGGTAGGCACAGGGCACAAGGCAGAGTTATACTTAAGTTGGGACAATAGTCTATGATATGGCACCAGGGGCAAATTAATCGGGTCAGTTAATCGAGGCAGCATGTCTTTTAGACTGGGAGGAAACCAGGGTATTAATAATAATTGCATTTATAAAGCGCTTTTCACTCGAAGGTCACAAAGTGCTACACAGAGCTGTGCAGAGAACGGCACGTCAACAACAACGACATTAGACGGGAAAAATCAGCAACAATAAAACATTTTGAGTTGATAAATAAAATATATACACGTCGTTGCAGAACAATGTGTAAATATGATCTGACTTTCAACTAAAATTTTAAAAATAATATTTGTTTTCAATCCATATATTGGGAAATGGTTGATGTAACATGTATCGTATAATAGTCATTGCACTTCCAGTGCACTTATCACCCGAGGGCCACAAAGCGCCGCACAGAACTGCAGAGAGAGTTGCACATTACAAATCCGAGCTGTGGAGAGAACGGCATGTCAATAACATCAGGGCAGTTCAACTGAAAGTCAAATAGTAGCAATACATATAGATGGGCATAAAATAAGCGATTTAAAAAAAATGGGGGAGAACATGGGGGTGAACATGCAAACGCCACATAGAAAGGCACCTAAGCCAAGAATCGACCCTAGGACCTTCCAGATGTGAGGAGGCAGTGCTGCTCATTGTGCCACTGTGCAACGCCACACCTAATGCGACCAAAAAGATATGCAGCAGTTAAGACATCCGCAGGATGGGAGGTTTCACGGCCAATATTAATAATAAGTAACGATAATATTATCATCACTGTGCTTTTATGATTATTGTTGTTATGCAAAGGCCCAAAAGGGCAAACACTCAGGCACAAACTTTTAGTCAAGTAAACACTTGGTAGAACGTTGGTGCAGTGGTACCATATGCTCCTCATAGAAAAAAAGGTTCTACCCAGGGCAGTTCAGCTCCTACATCCAGCTCCTTTCTGTGTGCAGTTTGTGTGTTCTCTCCCTGTCCTGTATAGGGTTCCTATGGTTTCCTCCCACAACTAAAAAACACTCAATAGTTAATTGGCCAATAACATCATGATATCTAGGATACAGTGTTTGATGGGTTGGTGCTGGCTGTCTGTGTCTCCCTCGCCTCCACCTCCCTGCAGTTACTTCTTGTTCTCTCTTGGAATAATGCCGTTGACATTGAACGAATACTGTGCATGTTGTAACTTGAATTATTAATATTATTTGATTTTAATCTCACTGAACAGAGCAACGTTTTCAGAATTTGGAAAAATAGATGACTGGAGGGAATACTTACATTTAGCAGTGTTAGAGCAAAAGCAGATATAGATTTTTACCTGCACTGTGGTGATTGAACACAGTATGAGACAAAACAGTTCTCGACATGTGGAGAAAAATCAATGAGTGAAGTTGATGGGAACAGTAACCGTTATAGTAGTGACAGAATGATTTTGGCAGCAGATTAGTGCATTGGTAGCATTGTGCCTCACGGAAAAGTCTTTGGTTTAATTCCCCTACTCGGGCACCTTTCTTTGTGAAGACTCTATCTTTCCCCCTCTTATGCATAGGTTTTCTGATTTAGTTCCTTAGATGAAAACATGCAATCTAACTGGTATTTGCCAAATATCTCATTGCTAATACTTATACCAAAAAAATGTCATAGCAACATCGCTATTTGCTTCAAAAAAATTTGACAACCCTGCTGAAAAAAGTACCGAGATTTTGAGGCTTTCCTGCGTAAACAAGCGTACTAATAAATGACCAACTATTGGGAGAGAAAATGGTTGGCGTTAATCAGGGAGTTCTGGATCATCAATTACAACTGGGTGTTTTTCCAATTAAATATATAATTGCATAATGCACAATGTGGCATTTATTGGGCACTTCACCCCTGTGAAACCGCACTTCCACTTTTTGTTGAATGAGTGCTTTGTATTCAGTAATAATAATCATTTGTGTTTATTGCAACCGTTAGCAAAAAAAAAGCTTCTTTGATGACTCCTGAGCCAGATTATCAACACAGCCACCCATTTCAGCCACCCATTTCATGGAATTGTTTTTCGAAGCAGATACATGCGTTTACAATAGCTAGTTATAACGTTAAATATTGTTAAATGTGATTTTTGGCACCCCTATCAATATAATGACCAGTTCAAACTTCAGCATGAGCTTCCCACGATGTCTACACTAAATTAAATGTAATACATGTATCACAAAGCCATGCAAAAAAACATAGGTTCTCATGGTTTTTACAAGAGGAACTGACTGATTTTTTTTATCATGCACTTTATCTGTCTTGGTATTTCTACAATGAGATGATTGAGTTTCCCAAGCTCTATAATGAACTATCTCTCCTATGCGTAAGTAGTTTCTCATTTTTATTACAGATAAGCTCTTTTTTTTATCCACATTGCAATTATCTGAGAATCCGATTATATGTGGATAATAAAAGATGAATATAATTACCAGCGGGATCAGAAACCCTGGCGTGACCAAATATATCTTGAGTGGGGTTTTTTGAAATAGGTGCCTATACAGTATAATGGGTTTAAGGGTCCAAGGTGAAGTGCATTTAATCATCAGCCATGATCACTCCACTACTGGATGAAGGCCTCCCCAAGCCACTCTGTATTTTGCTTTGTGCGATACAACAATGCATCTGTTACATATAAACGAGCTATGCTTCACTGAATGCCCAAGACAGCGGTATGCTTCGACATGTCCTCTCCTTTGGCTGCCAGTCCTTTGTTATTTTCACTCACAGGCCATAATGCATTATTAACCATGTGTTTTGCACAAGCCTACTTTTCTTATTAGTCAGAATTATAAGAACCTGTGTGTGTTCTATAATCCCGTGTGTTGATATTTTTGTATTGTATAACCAGAAGAGTGCATTTCTCCGTGCTCCTTTGCACACAAGTTTTTTTTATTCTACTTCATCTGTCTCAAAAATGCAAATATTTCAAAATATCTGCTTTTATTTAAATTATGACCTCAACTTGACCACTTTCATTATCTTCCTCACCTGCCTGCAATGCAGACGTGAGATGTGATTGAAATATCAGAGAATGACCATGGAAAGCTCCAATTAAGGACCGCTAAGCCAAAATTCTGTACAGTATGAGTGTGGATTGGCCTTCAATTCACAAGTCGGATGTTAACCAAAACTACATATTGTGGCACGTCTGCCTTCGGAGCAATGTCTTTCGATACTGATGTAGGTTTTGAGGGCACGATGCATGTAGTTGCTTACCAAAACAATCCTTACGGGATAGCCGTGTGGAGCGCTCATCCTCACTCCACGCTTGAAGATGCCTCCAATGTGGAAAGCGAAATGTCGCGAAGGGGTTGTCAGTTGTAGGGACATGATGTAGACCATTTCCATTTAATGTCTGATTCAAGGCTGGAGATTGTTCAAACTTCCCCTTTGGAAAATAATAAGTACTAAACATCATAAAATATTCTATGATGTAATTAAGTAGTATGTTAATTATATTTTATATTCCCATAACTGGTTGCTGTGTGTCTTTAAGCCTGGAGCTGAGAGAGCTGGAGGCAAAGCTAAAGGCTGGCTACACCCAACGTGAATGGGCAGCACAAATTGCAGAGAAACATACCACGCTTCTTGACACAATGGTGAATATATTCGTCGTTTTTACATCGGGAAACACGATAATTTTGTGGTGACGTGACAGACCAGGACATCCTTTAATTCATGATAGACCGTTAATTTTCTTTTTTGATCTGTTTGTCTTCATGATTGTCCATTTGACCCTTGTTTTATAATTAAATATAAACAATTGATATGGTTTTATTTATAATCAATGACTTGTTCACTTGCATATCTCTTAAAGATGAATTGAGGGAACATTACTGAGACACTGGAGTGGGCAACCAGAAGATAGTGACTTGGAGGAAACCTACATCTAGACAGCATTACTGGTGTAAGAGATAGCAAGAGAGGTCATGTGACAACTGTAAACATCTGATGGATTTAACAAATGGAAAGAAACAATGGAGCGATGTGGTGGCATTGACAATGATGACCTCTTTATCTTGACCACATATGCTACTTCATAAGTTGTTGGCTTTCCAGGATAAACACCTGCTTGGTTATCAATACTTGATTTCCATTTGAGACATATATTACCAAATAATCAGTTATGCTCAATGAAACAGAACCGGAAGTGGTATGCGGGTCATCCGATCTGCCCGACCAGTTTTTGGCGCGGGTGCCTGATGATGCTGAACGTAGTGGTCAGCGAAACGTCAATGTACAATAAATTTTTTGTAAAATATTGTGGGGTCGCTTTTCAACACACCGGTGTGCTGAGATAGTAAAGGAATTGGCGCGTCTTCTGTTCAACGTGACAACCCCTTGCTGATTGGCCGTGTCAGGTGGTGGAGGGTTGAACGACACTATTTTATAATCTATAATTTTTTACGTGACCTGACCCAAAAAAATGGATTTCATTGATAATATTGGTCACGAAAGCCTTCGAATTAAGTAATCAGTTATGCTGTTAACTCAAAAGAAAAATAATTTCTTAATTTAAATTGGTTTATAAAATAAATTAAAATGTATTTTTTGGTGTTGTTTATAACTCTTTAAACATTACATATTTTGGGGATTACTTTGCTATTTAACAACAATTAAACAGGAGATAACTCGGTTTCCTCTACTATATTTATAGTGGTCTATTATAGTGATTTAGTAAATGTCAAATGAGAAAGAAACTTGTAGTAAAACAAGTGGAGTTAAATTGTATAAATGGTATTTAATGAGAGGGAATTATAAAAAAAGGTCTACGGAACATGGACCTGCACTGCCTACCAATTCGTTCAGTGGTAATGTACACTTGGTATGTTGCACTGTATCAACTGAGTTGTATGGCGTTGTTGGAGCTTTGTTGAAGCATGCCTCATTTTTTCTCTTGGTAATATTTTATTGTTCCTCTGTTGGTAACATTTGTTATGTTTCTTTTGAGCGCGTGATTATTGCGTGATTATTGTGGGAATGTGATGGGTGATATTGTGATGCCGTCGAAATCTCTTACAGAGGCAGGAGGCAGAGAGTGCTCGACAAATGAGAGAGGAGTACCAGCGTGAGAGGAAAGTGGAGCAGGAAAAGGCACATTTGCGCTGGCAGCAGACGGTGAGATACCAGCAGGACCTGGAGCGGCAGCTGGAGGAGAAAGAGCGACGCAAGCAGGAGGGTTACGAGGAGTTCCTCCGGGAGAAGCTCGTGGTTGATGAGATTGTCCGTAAGATATATGAAGAGGATCAGAGGTAATTAGAGCTCAATTGCTCCTGTGTGTTTTCAACATTGACGAAATCATTTGTTTCGGTTCACTGCTACCTACTTTGTCTCAACTTTGTTTTGAGCAGTATATATATAGTTTTTTTCACAGAAATGAAATTTAAAACAGCAGTTAGTTTGAAACGCTACTCAATGGGGATTTGGATTCCAGTTACTTTGTTAACAAAATGTCTTTCAGCTGTGTTTTTAACAAGTAACAAACAATATATACACAGTTGCATAAGGCAATGGCAGAAAAAAATAATATTGCTTATTTTTATGTATTCTGTTCATATGCAAAATCAGTAAATAGGTAATAATTTAAGATGACGGCTGCTTTTTGTGAAGTGTCTCACCATGGGGGTTTTGTCCTCAGTGGGGTGGTCAATCAGCTTGTGCATTGGGGCCAGGCACACATCTGCTGCCATGGCATTAACTGAATCGTAGCTTAGAAATGTAGCAATGGGAAGAAACCCTATGGCATTACACAATGACACAAGTCATGCTCACTGCCACAGCCAGCCATTCTGGCTCTGATCTCTCATAACACAGGCACAAAACACGATTCCCTGTATAGCCTTAACAGACTGTAGAGTTAAGTGCTGTCAGTAAACACCACCCATTAAGGCCAGTACGACACCCGAGAGAGTGGGTGACCAGCACCATGTCTGACTGCTTTTATCTTCCCAGTGGTTATGTTTATACATCGACTAGAAGACCTAGGGGAAACTCAGGATCGAATCAAATTGTTGTCACTGGCGTTAACTATGAGCTCGAATTAAACTCGGGTAGCATTGGGCACACAACATTGGACAGCCCACAGGAACAGGTTTTCTGAGATCCGCAGGTGGAATATTGGTCTCCATGTCTTGTCACGCTATTTCACCGTAGAATGTATTATTGTACAGGTGGAAGTTATAGTATTGTGGCAATAATTATACAAGGTTTACTTGGTGTTTGGGAATTTATTTGTTTCAGGAAAGGATATGAGCTGCTCTTTGCCAAAAATAACTAATTTTTAGACAAATGGCAAATTACATTACATGCATATTTAATTAATGCGTGTGGTATCTGGCCTCAAAAAGGATAAATAACTACTTCACGAGATAGTAAACAAGTACATTATGGAATTAGTTTATTAGCTAAACAAGTCAAGTGTGAGAAAATGTTTACGTGTGCCATGAATCTGTAAGATTCGAACTACGTGAGAACACATTAAACAACTGTTGTGAAGTATGGGAGACTTGGGGTGTAGAAGAACAGACAATTTGTAGAACTTAAAAAAAAATGGCAATAATAAAACAATTTTCGTGTTTATAAAAAGAGACAAAATGAAACACTCAAACAAAAAAGGTTCTAAAATATAGCCAAAAATTTTGAAACAAGTCTTTTGGGCATAAGTGTGAATAATTGAAATGAAAATGTAAAATGTTGATGCAATTTTATGTTACTTATTACATTTGAATTAGACACCATAATACCTTATTAATAGTTTCTAAAGCATGTTCATTTACAGTTGTTTCTGCTGACAGGGAGATCGAACTGCGGATGGCAAAGCAAAAGGCAACACAGCAATACATCCAGGAGTTTCGTGAAAAACGAGAACAATGGAAGAAAATGGAGCAAGATAGAATGGAAGAGGAAAATAGAAAGCTCATGGAGTTTGCTACACTACAGGAAAGACGTAAGGAGGACCACATGGCCCAAATTCGAGAGAGAGAGGCTCTCAAGGAAGTTCTGCATCAGCAGGTATGTCATCATCTTCAGTCTCATTACTTTTGTGATACCACAATCCATCTGCACATGCGCTAATTCCATTGTTCCATGTACATGGTAAGCCTCTTCTGGCTGCCAATGTCACCGTTCTCTAATCCATGAACTATCCTTGATTTGTCATGTATCCTACCCAAGCCCTCTTTTAAAATTGCAAATATATCTCTCATTTGTGTCTGTTCTCTGATCCCAAGTATTCCTCATTCTCTCAGTATAAACCCCAGCATGTATTTATATTTCCGTTACTATTTAGTTGCCCGTGTCCACATTTTAGAACAATGTCACTGCAGTTAACGTGTGCTGAGCATTTTATATTTTAGGCAAATTGGCGTGTTTATGTTGATTATCACTTTCAAGTTACCAAAGGGACTTTAACCTGTTCTTGCTCAGTTAGTTCATTCATTGATTCAGGGTTAACCTTCATAAATTTGCCTACATATAGAGCTGTCTCTCCAACAATTTGCTTTCTTTTCTTCATTAAACATTATATTACACTATACCAGGGTTTATCAATCCTTTACACCTCCAGGCCCACTTGGGTCTGGTCTCCACTGACCACTGATGGGTCGCGACCCACTTGTTGCCAATGGCAGCTTTAATGCATATACTGTGCATGTGTTGCATTTGAATGACCATGGTTTACTGCTCAGTACTTACTACACTTATATCTGTTACGAATAAAGTGGATTGAAAATAAGTAGAATTCATGTTAACAGTATAATATTCTACAGACCGTACGTTGTGTTTGTTCATAACAGTGCAGGAACCCCTTTCAGGAATGAGAGGTGTCTAGCTAGGCCATCAATGCCACGTCTCTTTAGGATCGAAAGTAAAAGATGCAGAATTATCTAGGGGTGGCACGTGGGTGCAGAGTGGCACTGCTGCCTCACAGCAAAAAGGTCCTGCGTTCGGTTCTTGGCTCTCCTTTCCTTCCTGTGTGGAGTTTGCGTGTTATCCCCGTGTCTGTGTGGGTTTTTGCCAAGTATTCTGGATTCCACCCACTGTCAAAAGACACATTTCTGCCTAGACTAATTGGCCTGTTAAGGAAATTGCCCAAAAAAGATCTACTGGCATCATATCCTGAGTATAGCCCTGTCTGCCGGGATAGGCTCCGGCCCCCTACGACCCTGTGCAGGATTAAGCGGGTACTGATACTGAACTGAGCATTGTGTAAACATTACGTTCCAAAGTGATCACGATTTTGTGTAAATTGGTATTTGCCAAATAATATCTCGAGATCCTAAGCATGAAGCTTACAAAAATAAATCCTTGTACAGTGATTTTTTTGACACCTTAATTTTATGTTCAGCTTGCAGAGAGGATTGTGATTGAGAAACAGGAACGTGAAGAACTCGAGCAGATTCGAGAGGAGCTGCTGCTCGAAGAACAGGAAGAGGCTGCACGGCAACAAGAAATTGTAAGCAGGGTTTTTTTACATTCCAAAATCATCAAATATATATCTTTTTACATCTTTATGGTAAAAATGATTAAACACAATATATATTTATTCTTGAGGTTATTTTCTCGGTAGAAAAAACACGTGCTGGATGAAATATTTGTTGTCTTAAGCAAAAAATAATTGCTTCGAAAAGCTGTTCTCTCGGGACAGTCACATCAATCGACATGCATGGAGCCGTGAAAACCTACATCATAACATAAGTAAAAATACACTGTCGATTGAAAGCAACTGGGTTTTTTTCCCACTGACTTCTACAATTAAAATTGCCGTGAAACGTTCCCTTTGGGTGTTTCATGCACGTTTACACTTTTGTGATCAGGAGACATTTATGTTCAGATCAAAACAATGACATCCTTATCACATAACCTACTGTCAATTATTAAATTTGACAAAAGTAAATTATATAATGATCAGTTCCGTCAACTTTTTCAGATGCTGTAATAAATGTTGTCCACATTTTACAGGCTTTAGCATTTTTCAAACCACCACATCATGTTTATGATATTGAATTCATGTCAAATGTATTACAGGCAGAATTGGAGAAAAAGATCAGACAACGTTTGGAGTTGCAGCACACGTATGAGCAGGCATTAGCCCTGAAGCAGCTACGTCTGCAAGCTGAGCATGAAGAGGAGGAACACTTCAGGCAGCAAATGCTGGCGAAGTTTGCTGAAGATGATCGTATTGAGCAGATGAATGTTCAGAAGAGGCGAATGAAGCAACTTGAGCATCGTCGTGCTGTGCAAAACCTCATTGAAGAGAGACGTAAACTTTCTCTGGCTGAGCGGGTAAGGTTTCTGAAGTTTCACTTCAGTGTAATTGTGCTTTTTAGAAAGTCTCGAAACCCCTCTTGCCGACTGCTCAATCTGATCTCTCCCAGTCCTCCGCCACTGTTGGACTTGACATTTTATTGAGGTACATGTTGGCTACTTGTCTTAATATATATATTTTTTAAAACAAGGTTTAATTTTAATAAAAACTAAGGTACTGTAAAGCATGTCCTACTACAGGCGATGCCACATGTTCTTGACAGACAATCACTTATGTGCGAAAAAGATTGTTCACATGCATATCAGTGTTCTGTGTCATGAATAAAGTTTTGTTAAAACATTTTGAGTTAATATTTTCTGAATTCTATATGTGATAATTGTGGATAGTGGGTTCATATGTTAATCGCCGACAGGAGCTCTGTGCAGCGCTTTATGACCCTCGGGTGAAAGACGCTCTATATATGCAATTATTATTATTAATCAATACATCTAATGATTCCAGAATATGAAGTGGACTTTGTGTGTCTTAGATTGTGTTAGATTACATAAATGTACATGTAAAGTGAAAATCTGTGTAACTTGTGAATTACAATGCTCGAATTATAGTACAACCTTTAAAGAATGTTTGAGTTACTCCTTTAGGCCTCTTTATGGCTATCAGACAGTGGTAGTGGACTTCTATGTGAATATATAGAGTGTACCTGGCAGCTGGCCCACATTCATCCCCCCATTGATGCATTTGCATCTTGTGACTACGAGGTCAAGGCAATCTGAATGATGTTTAGCAATTGCTGCATGTCATGTCAATAGTTTTCTAGACTAAGCAATGTATTTTTGTCTAATTAAGTAACCATATATGCTTGAAAACGTAACACTTTTTTACATAAGCAATGCACATTTAATGCGAAGGTATTCTCCAATATTATATTTTACAGTGTTACTTTACATGGTGAGGCATTGTGAACTACAAATCACCTCTCCAAGTGTATTACATAATAATGGCATTGCCTCTTACAGGATCGTGAGTTGGAGGCTCAAAAAGAGGCTAAACAGATGGAAACAATGCGTCGAGCCATCATTGAAGAGGAGAGACAGAAACTTCTTAAAGAACATGCAGCTAAACTGCTTGGCTTTTTACCCAAGGTTTGTAAATATTGCAAAATTCGCAATGCCACGTTTTTTTGCACATGCCATTGTTTTTTTAGTGCGACAAAAATATGAAATGGCTTTAGGCAGAATTTCTACACACGTACGTTGAAATAACTTGTATGTATCTCTTATGAATCAGTCATGTAAAAAGATCTGACGAAATCCATGCTGTAGGGTGTACTTCATAAAGTGTATTTTTGAAAGTAGAATGTGCTTAAGCCATTTCCACTTGTTGCCTGTATTGTAAGACTGAATATAGAGTAGAGCCCTCATTGTCCTGAGGAAAGACATGCAACATTTATATGGAATCATCATATAAATGTAGCTTTGTGTAACTACTGATAATTGCATTCCTGAAACTAAAATTTATTTACAATAATCATGTATTGCATATCGTCGATGGACTGGCGTCCCGTCGTCGGGTGTATTCCTGCCTTGCGCCCTGTGTTTCCGGGATAGGCTCCGGCTCACCGTGACCCTATATAGGATTAAGCGGTTTCAGATAATGAGATGAGATGAGATGTATTGCATATGTCGCATTTAAAATTAATTTAATAAGGTATTGTGTATATTGTTATTTATGTCCATTACATTGTTTCTTGTTATCAGGGTGTATTTAAAGATGAAAAAGATCTGGAATTGTTTGACGAGAAGTTCAGAAAATCATACTGCAAACAAGAGGAGAGTGAAGTTTCAAATGACAGATTTTCTTTCTAAAAAAATTCAAACACCATGTCCACTCATGTAATGCATCAGTAATAATCTGAAAAAAAAAAACCCCAATATATACCACATGAAGAAATTATGCAATTTTAATTATTTTAGATAACATGTCGATATGCTTTCAAAGTGTCTATATGTAATTTGCAGTTGAATCTTGATTTGTGTTTGATTTATAAACTCATGTAAAATAAGTTTGGTGTTTGGTTTATTATAAAACGGTCATGGTTATTTTCTGATGTAAAGCTTAACAAGAGTGAAATCATTTAAGAATAGAAAAAAAATGAGCATATGTGTAGGACGAGCGCTGTCGTCTCACAGCAAGAAGGACCCGGGTTCCATTCAGGGCTAGGGTGCCTTTCCGTGTGGCGTATGCGTGTTTTCGTCGCGTACTCCGTTTTCCCCCCACTGTCCAAAGACACGCTGTTCCCTACCTTAATTGGCATGCTGAGTAAATTGTCCTAAAAAGTGTGCCCTTGGATGTACTGGTGTCACATCCTGGGTATTCCCCTGCCTTGCACCCTTTGTCGGCTGGGATAGGCTCCAGCCGCCCGCAACTCTGTACAGGATTCAACGGGTATTGATAATGAATAAATGAGGATGTGTGTATGTGTGGCTTAAATTAGAACTTGCTGCTTGATTCTGAACATTCCTGATTCTGTCGGGTAGGAGTTCTCAACATTATTGCACCTCAAGGCCCACTTGAGTATGGTCTCCATTAACTAATAGGTGGCGGTCGCAGACCACTGATGGGTCGCGACCTACCGGTTGAGAATGGCGACTCGTGTGTCAGATCGAACACAATATATTTAAGTGGAAATAACTTTAGTTATACTCTTGCGATTGTGTCAGTGTCAATATTGACAACGATGTTGTTATAAACGGTGGATACATTACTTTATGTGAGGTGAGAGTCCACTAAGAAGACATTATCTTTTACGAAAAGAGCTTGAAATTTGATTATCTTCACGTCATGGTCCACGTTGCTGGAGTGAAGTCAACAGTGTGGAGAATGTTTTATGCTTTCTAAATAAAGTTTAAGACACCAGTAGAGCTCTGCTCATCTATTTCTCCTTTAATGTGTATGTTTTTTTCTAAATCACAATTGCTGGCCAAGGGCACCAAGGACCAAGAGAGAAAATGGCCAACAACTAACACCACTATTGTAGTTTTATCTGAAAGTTGCAATGGTTCTTTCTCTGAGAAAACTTTAAAGTTTAAAAAGAGACAGTGGAGAGAATCCAAAGTCATGCAATTTGATTAATTTTGCAACCAACACATGGGACTGATGATGACGTATGGCTTGTCAGGATTGGGGGAAGGTTGCAACATGGAAAGGTCTTCATAAGGTTGATGAAAATCTTCATAAGGTTAAATTAAAATATAGTAAAGCCACTGGCATTTCTACATCAACAGTGCCTGCATATAGAGTCTCAACAACGAATAAAAATCCCAGATTAGGGCGTTAATTCGTGCCCTGCGATGGACTGGCGTCCAGTCCTAGGCATAACCCCTATCTTGCACCCTGTGTCTGCTTGAATAACCTCTGGTTTCACCGCGACTTTACAGGGCTAAGCGGAAACATAATGAGCATTTGTAACATCACCGTAGCATCTCGGTTTAACACATTTACCTTTGACATCTCCATGTACTCTACATGTGCTGTGCGAGAGGATCTGTTTTATGCAAAATGTAATTATGTGAGCGCTAGGGTTTAGATCCCAAAGTGTAGTATAAAATGTCTAAATTCGGTTTTCAACTTGAACTTTAATCATTCATTATCGGTACCCCCTTACTCGTGTAGAGGGTTGCAGTGAGCCGGGGCCTATCCCGACACAGAGGGCAACGCAGGGATGTACCCCTGATGGGATACCAGTGCATCGCAAAGCACCGACTGCCTCCAGTCAACAGGCTAATCAGCTAAGGCAACAGCAGCGTGTCTTTGGAGGGTGGGGGGAAACCGGAGTACCCGGCGAATACGCAGGCAGACACGGCAAGAATATTCCGGTTATGTTACTGTGCTGTGCTAGTCTTTCATGGTGATATGATGGTTGTTTTTAAATCGTGTTACTCTCAAGGTGACACCTCCGCCGGTGAGGGGAGGCGGCGACTGGGGAGCGGGTGAGGGGAGTGGTGAGGAGAGGAGAGTGGTGAGGTGAGGGGA
>JAZEWT010000001.1:4228157-4244190 GCA_036362905.1 Mordacia mordax
AGGCATCCGAGCCGAGATTCGAACCCGGAACCTTCTTGCTGTAAGGCGACAGCGCTACCCACTGGGCCACCTTGCCACCCCCCGTTAGTATCTTTGTTGGGTATTGCTCTTAACTAGATATCCTCGTCTCCCTCTGCTCTGTCCAATGGATTTCGATCCCCAGCATAGGGGACTTAGAGATCTGCTGCCAGTACCACTGCACCTGTAGTTTCGTTCACCCTGTCTTTGCTTCTGTCTTTCTACGCTGTAGTTCGGGGTAAAACTGTTAACATCATGATTCTCAACCTCCTATGACACCACGGCTTCGACTGCGTGCTTGTGACGGCTTACAGCGGCAACACCACGGCAAGGATCAGCACCCACTCCATGATAGATCAGCCAGCAAGCACGGCTGAGCAGAGACTTCTTGATTTTGATGCTTTATTGAAACCAGCAGTGGACGGAGCCGGGGAGTAGCGGCATACAAGCAGGAGCTACATCGTGATGCTCTTTCTCGTTCCCCCAGGAGACTCTCTTCGCCCCTCCAACCCTCCTGCCTATATATCCCCGCGGCACCTTCTAGCGCCTTATAAATGACGTCACCCTTCTACCGTAAAAGTACCGCGCCCCCGCAGCCCGTACTGTCCGTCCCCCCCCGCCCCACGTGGCTCTTCCAGAAAGTTCCAACCAGACGTCACCCCACGTGGCTTTCATCCCCCCTCCACAGTAAAAGTCCCCTCTCCCCTATTCCTTAACTCTGCACTCCTCCTCTCGATATCAACGATCAAGACCATCACTGCCGAGCATCGCATTGTCCATGGAAGCTCCCACCATCTGAAGCGTCATCCTTCTGCACGTTTGCGATGTTCTTTGTGTGGTGCTAAGCCTCACGTTGTGCCAGGCTAGGTGCACCTGCACACCCACACCCAGCAATGGGGCCGTGCGGACAGGTCGCTATGTCATGGGTGGGGGGTTTGTACGTGAGTGAGAGGTGTCGAGGGACGTGAAGAATAATGCAGAGTGGGGTGTCGCGCCGTGCCAGGCTAGGTGCATCCCGACGCCCATACCGTGGAAGAGTCGATCTCCGGGTTACAGCGGTCTGATTGGGCAGGGCCGCGGGTCAGTGTTAATTGGTGGAGCTTGTTGCCAAGGTTGGTGAGGGGAGAAAAAAAAGTGACATACTGACGAGGTCGTAAACAACCCTGACGTAACCATCGAACCTTCTAGAAGGTCTAGGGATATATATATATATATATGGGGACGTGCGGAAGCTAGAGACGGAGTCGTATGAGAAAGGTGACTGCTGGCGTGGCACGATGTAGGACAACTGTGGGATGTCAGAGAGAGGGGCTCGGCCCCGATGTTGCCATCAGAGTCGGTTGACGCGCACAGCGTGGAGTTGTTGTGTTACTGTTCGGCTTTAATAAAGTCGCTGCAAGAGAGACGTCTTCCATCACCGTCACTGGTGTGGCTGCAGCGAGTGTTGGTGTGGCTGGAGCGAGTGTTGGTGTGGCTGCAGCGAGTGTTGAGAAGATGGCGCAGTCTCCCCGCACACGTCGCCGGGATCTACGAGGGCGCGCTTGCGGGCGGCCTGCTGGTGGTGTTGAGGCCGGCCCGTTGGTGCTCCTCATATTTCTACTTCGTCTTAAGACACACTAATTAATAAACTTAATAATTACATTTATTTAGCGGCGACCTTCACCCAGAGATCCCAAGGCGTTGCAGGAAACCACAGAGAAGTGGGGAGGAGGTAGCTACACTCTCAGCTGGTGCCAAACCACCACTGTCTTATTTATTATAATGGTATCAGCTAATCAATAATTCGTGGGTTTTTTTAGTTTTGGGAGGTAACGGAGAACCCAGAGAAATCCCACACATTTAACACAGAAAGGCACCCGAGGTGGGAATCGAACGGGCTTGGCCATGACCTTTCTGTGAAGGGCATTTATTACCATTGTACCACTTAAAGGCCCCACGTCCACCTGGTTTTTGAACGGCACGAAGCTATATCTTTGGGCCACAGTCACTGAAATATTGTGTGCGATACAAACTGCATTATTGTTAGAAAAACTATGTTACACATCGGCAGTTATTTCTTGTAGTGCTTTAAATATTTTGTAGCTAACTTCATAAAGAGTCGACCGCCTCTACTTCCCACTAGATCTGCTGGTCTAGTGGAAAGCAATGATATTAATTTTAGAATTTAGATATTGCAATGTAGAGTAGATTTTAAAACGTAGCATGTAAGATTCCAGCTGTAAAATGTCATTAACATTTCAATCGCGACGCTCCGTTTTACCAATACGCACCAGTAATACCAGTAATACAACTAGCAACAAACCGTGTTCTTCATTTTCATTCCCAACTACAAACGTTGTTATATGTCCCCTTCTGTTATGTGTTGATTTCAGACGCTTGCCAGCTTTCATTTCTGCGACAAGTTCAAATATCAAGCTACTGATAGCTTTGTAGCAGTTTTTTAAATATCTGAAAAACTAATTTACAAGTAATAAAAGTTTCATGAGACAGCACTTATATATGTTTAATAAATTAGTGATATGAAGAAGGACCATTGCCCACATTTATGTGTGTTGTGTGTTGAGTTGTTTGTGCTCGTGCACTCCTGCCAACGTAGCTTCATAACCTATTTGTTGAACCTGGAAATAATGCAGTGGTTTAGTAGGGCTATATGCCTTAAATGGAGTCAAATAGCTCTGATGTAAATCGTGGTGAATGCTTATCCTTTACTCGATGATTGCTTCGAAATAATAATAGCTTTTTTCTCGGTCTTTAATGAAGCGAGTAAACATCCACCAGGCACTCACCTGGTTTCTTTGGCAGTGTTTAATAGAGAGTGGCACCATCATATCTCGATGAAATCCATTTTTCTGGTTCAGGTCACGTAAAAAATAGTTTTACGTAAGTTTATTTAAGTTAACAAAACTAAAAAAAAATGAAATCGTTCCGACAGGTATAAATTAAGTGAGGCTTGGAAACGCATTCTCAAATAATACACGTACCAGCTACATATATATTAACGCTAAACACAATCCCGTGCATAACACTTCATGATGAGGGTAATCTGACATTGTTGGCCCTTTGTCCAAATAAATCGCGTAATTCTAAACACCTGACTGAATCTGATTCACCTATCTTATAAACACCTGTGTAATATTTTGCCCCAACCCCCAACCTCCCATTGTGTCCCAGCACCCTTGAACACGTGAGTGAGGACATCACAACCCCCCTATATAAACGGACCCTGAACGGGACCAGTTTTCCGAGCTGCTCACCTAGGTTTGGCACAGGTGCATGATGATGCTGATTGCAATTATCAGCGAAACGTCGTGTATCTCATTGTAAATACTGTGGGTTCACTCTCCCACCGGTGTTCTAGTCACTTGACAAATCTTACTAATTGCCCGTGTCGGGTTGTGGAGGATTAAACTACACTTTCTTGCGTGACCTGACTCAGAAAAATTGATTTCATCAATGACATTGGTCACGAAAGCCTTTGAATTAAAATAGAGGTGTCATTGAATTAATGAGTGCTCATACATGTGGGAGGAAACCGTGTGACGGTAGGTTTTCTATGTCAACAACTACTGCTCACTTTTTGTCATAGCGAAATATGCAAACAGGAAGCTTTGAAAACCTATGCATCGTCCTTCAAACGGATTGGCCTACACGAGACATGGCTTTCTTTTGAGCCTGATTGTCAGTGTTAGCCAGATGTTGCATATGTTATGAAAGTTTCCTGTTTGCATATTTCACCACAAGTATGTGTGGCTTTTGCAAACTGGACGCAGTGAAAGGTGTCTATTTTGGTGTTTTAAGATATTAACACCTGTATAATTGCCAGAAATGGTAAAAACCTCTTCTACTCGTTACATATGTACACTGGCAAAAAGTACACCTAGCTTTAAGATTTCACAACACTGTAGGGTAAATTACTATAATAACTGAAGTACAAACATAATGAAAATAATATTTCCTTTTTATTTATGCATGGTACATACATACTGGTCCAGATATCTTGTAACCCCCATTTTATTTACCTATATTTTTCCTTTTCTCATTAATTTCTGTATTAAATAATCCTTTATTATTTATTTTAGAATAATAAATAAAGTTTGTCATTTCACGTTAAGCTTTATAAAATTAAAAGTGGACATAGGACATCTGGAACCACCTTATAGTGAATTTTACTATATAGACAATATATATGCTGAAGAGTAACCGCTCGTTTGCCAGAGGTCCATTAGCGTCGTTGATCGCCCTCGATGTCCATATTGCAAGGTAAATGAAAGGGGTTGATCCCGGCAATTATATTGAAGACACATAGTGGTCATTACTTCTGACGAATTATACTGTTGGTAGAGACTGGTTTCATTTTTTAAAATACCTTAAACATCATTCATTAGTGAGTTGCATGGAAACAGTTTGAGCTGTGACTTTGCAGCAGAATGATGGAGCACGTGTCAACTGACGTCAATCATTCTTTTTTTAGCGGTGGCCGAAACGCAACCATCAGCTGACAGCTTACGCAGGGGAGCGGAAAAATAACTTAGACATTGATTTATGACTTCTGCTGTCGGTCAAAAAAAAAACGGTTATGTTTCTCTGTAACACAACAAACAAAAAAGTAGCATAAAATAACTTAAGTGAAACATTTTTTTTTAAACCAGGAAAATTAAAGTAGCGTTTCACTTCAGTAGGTTTGCGCAGTTATCCACATAATCCAGGGCCTAACCGTGGAATGTAATAGCCTTGTTCATCAGAAAAGAATTGGATTTAAAACAGGAGAGAACTTGATCTCCGCGTCGATTTAAAACTTGGAGGGAATTTGAAAATACATCTCCGATACTTTACGATTCATGAAATAAAATGTAACTAATTGGTGGGGATTATTGATGATCTGTTCCGGTCAACCATAACATTAACTCAAATTCAAGTTTGATGGTAAATGGCAGAGACAGACGCGGGAGTTGGAGTCATGAGCAGGATAACGCAAATCCCTCACCACTGACTGACTCGCAGTGCACAGTGATACCACAGTGAGCCTCGCGGCAAGTCGCGTGTAGTGGGGTGAAGTGTGGGTACTCAACCGTCTGGTGAGTATGAAAGAGCAAGCCAAGTACCATCTGGAAGGGCTTTTTAGAGCTCCCTCTAGTGGAGGCAATTCTGCCTGGGGTGGCGCGAACAGATAAATCATTCATTATCAATACCCGCTCCATCCCGTACAGGCGTACACGGTCGCGAGGGTAGGTGGGGGCAATCGCAGGTCTGAATACGACACACAACGCGGCTGTGCTGGATAATCTGAGCTGTGCTGTGAGAGGAGGTGGCTCTTCCCAGTCGTCTTGAGGAATCCTACTTAGTCACTTCAATAACGTAATTACGTATAATTTTTTTGTAATGTTTCCAATAGTCCTATCCATAAGGACCGTTTTTGCCAGTATAGTGATGCTGAAAATCGACAAAGGGGTTTTCCCTGTCCGACAGTTGCATAAATTCAATCAGTATCAGTACCCGCTTAAGCCTGTGCTGGGTCGCGAGGGGTGGGAGCAGAGCCTATCCCGGCCGACAGAGGGACAAGACAGGGGAAGACACAATGCTGCCAAGGTTAATTGGCCTGCTGAGTAAATTGCCCCATTTAGTGTGCCCTGCGATGTACTTGCGTCATATCCTGGGTATTCTCCCACCTTGTGCTCTCTATCGGTCGAGATAGGCTCCAGCCCCCGGCGATTCAGCGCAGGATAAAGTGGGTATTAAAAATAAAACTATTTGCATTTCTAAAGCGCTTTTCACCCGAGGGTCACAAAGCGCTGCATAGAGCTGCGGAGCAAATGGCGCATCAGCAACAAAGACATATGAACGGCATATCAACATTTGATAATGAATTAATGAATATGTAGGAATGTTTTGTATTTGCCTCTTAAATTTGATACATGTGGATTATGATGCATGAGGCCCTGTTCTTTATGATTCAAAATGTTGGTAATACTGTCAGCCTCTTAACGGCTACCTACATGTGTTCATTTTATCTGCTGCATGATGAAGCGAGTAGCATGCCGTGATGTTCACCCGGTTCTTGGCGTCGTGAGCAAGGAGCCATTTCAATATCTTCTTCCTACGGCAGCAAAGTGCAGTGGGGTTTGCGCCATCTCCGTCCACGTCGTTCCGATTTAGCGCCGTGATTTCTGCCGGTAGGAACATGGAGCATTTCAAGTTTCTGCCGGTAGGAACATGGAGCATTTCAAGATAAGACTGCATCATACGGGGCCGCGCAGTATTTCACGTCATTACAGCCGCGGTATCAATGAAACCGGCTGCTGGATCTGAATGATGATCCTCTGGAGCAATTGGTGATCGCACTACAGCTAGGGGGCGGCACGGTGGCCCAGTGGTTAGCGCTGTCGCCTCACAGCAGGAAGGTCCCGGGTTCGAATCTCTCAGCTCGGGTGCCTTTCTGTGTGGAGTTTGCATGTTCTCCCCGTGTCCGCGTGGGTTTTCGCCGGGCACTCCGGTTTCCTCCCGCTGCTGCATAGGTTAATTGGCTCGCAGGCTAAATTGCCCCGCAGTGCCCGGCGATGGACTGGCGTCCCATCGTCGGTATATCCTTGCCTTGCGCCCTGTGTCTGCCGGGATATGCTCCGGCTTCACCGCGACCCTGTATAGGACTAAGCGGTTGCAGACAATGAGATGAGACTTCAGCTAGGGCTGCACCACTCATGCATAAAACTTCAAGGAACTTTCACAGAAATAATGCTTTTCAGTAACTGTTAGCAAATTGTGACTTCTATCGTATTGCAAATTTTGATGCGGGAATGTAGTATATAAATTCGGTTGAAGTACAGCCTTAAATAGCCTGTATCCAATTTCACATTCATCTCTAATGAGACTCATTCTTTACTTCATTTTATTCTCCATAACATTATCAGTACTGAAAAAAATATGCACTGGAAATATAAACGTGTCTATTTTTTTATGTATAACTTGAAATTTATAAGGGGGGGGGAGTTCATGTTTAACTATATAATAATATTTGATATTTGCATTTTAAAGCGCATTTCACCCGAGGGTCACAAAGCGATGCACAGAGCTATGGCACTGCCACTGGTACAATAAACTTTCTGTGCACTTGTTTGATCCGACATGACGGGTTCACAGTGTTCATCACTCAGGTTTCTCTTGAAATATATTTCAGAGCCTAATTCTGGCGAAATGCCCAACTTCCACAACAATTCATTCTGACAAATTCAAGTGACAAATGTTGGCCTCATTCGTCACGGATTGGTGGCCGAATCCAGCGAAACTGAACCACAGTCAATCGCTAACCGACGTCGCGCAGCACGGCTCGTACGTGACCCAGCTGCTGAGCCAGGCCGACCTGGCTGTGATTCGTCTCGCTGCTGAGCCAGGCTGGGAGCTCACACTCCCAGCCTGGCTCAGCAGCTCTTTTTAACTTCAACAGTTGCGCCGCCCTCTGCCGACGTGCAGAATGTTGCAAAATCAGTCTTTTTCAGTAGCTAATTACATATGTACAGAGTCATGAGAGTGTGACGCCTGCAAAGGTATGGTCACAATTGTGGAGTTTAAAATGACTAGCTTGTGTTTTTCGGTGAGAAAGTCCAGATTTGGATGTGCTTTTGTTCAGGGGTTGTGTGGGGTCGCACTTCTTGAGTTTCACCACGAGCGAGTGTCCGCGGAAATGAGCATTCGTTGGCTGCGTCAGGCTTCTGGTTCTCAAACAGAGAACTGCCTGCAGAACCAGCACAACGAATGACTCGTGTCTCTGCTTTTCCTGAACAAAACAGGTTAGTAATGGGTGTTAAGTTAACACAATTCATTTCTAAGGACTTTAAAATCCTTCAGATTTTGTTTGAACCAAGTCAGAGGTAGAAAAGACTGTTAGAAACTCTTAAGAATTTATATAGATTCCCACGTGCTCCCGTGATAAACAATGACACAATGGTGGCCTTCCTGTGGGTAATTTCTTTAGTAGAGCTGCAGCTCCTGAACAGTTGCCTTTGCTTTATTTGAGTTTTGTTTTGACTGCAGCAACCGGTTTAGCCAAGGGTTTTGTCTGTAATGTGGGATGGATGCTGTGGTTTTGAATGAGTGAGCTTCATGATTTGCGTATTGTTGTTGAGATGTTCAGTCACTCATTCAGGTCAGGGCATTGTGTTTGTGGTGAAATGGTTAGGCGCGATATTGGGGAGGTGTGGAAAATACCCTTTGTTTATATAATGTGCTTATGATTATTGTGGAATTTATGTGACGAGCGATAAATCTTGTTAAATAAAAAAACAGAACAGCCTGCAAAACCAGCGCAACGAATGACTCCTGTCTGCTTTTTCTGCACAAAACAGGACACATCATCTGTAAACAGGTAACTCATGCCTGAGGCCTGTAAGAAGAGGCCGGAGCCTATCCCGGCACACAGGTAAAATTGGCACGTTTGATTCACATTCGAAAAAACCGGGACACCAAAGCGATTTTGTAAAAGTATGAGCTGAGATGATTACTGTGATGAACCCAATGTGAAACGGTCTAACGTTATACGTGTAGCAGCACTGTTCTGCATCTATAGTGCAGCAGAAATATTAAAGCTGTTGCTTCAGGTTGAGCCACTTCCCTGAATTATTTCAATGCAGAATTGTTACGTCGCGAAACGCCGCGAAGGAGAGCAGACGAGGCACGCTCGACACGGCTATCCCTAAAGAGCAGCTCTTGAGAGCAATTTTCATCACACATCGAGCTGTAAATAACCTATATAATTATATTGTTAGAAGTGACTGTTTAATAATTTAAATGCTATGCTATATCCTTACCAAATCTAAGTTATTCTTTTATTTTTTAAATGTGTCTCAACATGTCATTTACAATTGCTGCAGTCTGACTTGAGTGACGGTGTGAAGTGAACCTTGTTGAGAATCCCAGAAAGCCGTCGTAACATTATTCATTATTTTTCTACACGGAGCAAAAAGTATTTCTTAACAAAGCGTTACCATGGCGATGCAGCAGTAACATCCGTATTTGCCCACAGCGGTAGCTCGATTCCTGCCTCGGGCACCTTTCTGTGTGGTGGAGTTTGTGTGTTGTCTCCCCATGTTCTGTCGAGATTTCCTCTGTTTTCTCCGGTTTCCTCCCCCAGCCAAAAATCACTTCTAAATTCATTCATTGGCTGATAACAGCCAATTAATAACGTCAGCCAATTAATAGCAGCATCTGGTGGGTTTGCATAACGAAGAGAACAATCCTGGCAAAACCGGGACAGGTGGCAACGCTAAACACAGAGTTCAAGGTAGGGTTATACCTACGATGGTACGTTAGTCAATTGCAAGGGCAATTTAGTCAGGACAATCAACCTTGACAACATGTCTTTGGACTGCAGGAGAAATCCGGAGCACCTGGCGAAAAGCAATGGAGAAAACATGCAAACTCCACGCAAAAATGCGCGGAGCCAGGCACCGAATCCGCGTGTCTCCTTGCCGAGAGGCGGCACATCATTCCTTACCGCACCACCCACCGCGCCGACATCATGTTTGGACCATTGCTACGTAACACATTATTACGATGATATTGTGCAGCGCTTTGTGCCCTTCGGGTGAATAGCGCTCTATAAGTGAAATTATTATTATTATTACAGTCTGTATTATTTGTTGCTGACGTCGTTCTCTCCATAGCTCTGTGCAGCGCTTTGTGACCCTCGGGTGTAAAGCGCTCTATAAATGCAAGTATTATTATTTAAAGACAAAAACAACACTGAAAATGAGATAGAATCACTGAGCTAAAAAGAAACTCTTTGTCGAGAATGCCCCCAGGGAGTGTGATGATGTTACTGTGACGATGCATGCTGATGATAAATGATGATGGTTGATTTCAATGCTGATTATAACTATAATTTCTAATGATTATTGCATCCTCAATCGGGGAGACCTCCAACGTGATAGACGAAACTTCGCGAAGGAGAGAGGAGGAGCGATCGACGCGGCTATCCCGAAACAGCAGCTTTTGGAAGCAGTCATTATGCAGCGAGCCGCGAAAACCTATAACTTATAATGCTTATTCATACAGCTATACCTATCACTATCCTCGAGAGCCATTCTCCAAATTGTACCCCTGGAGCACATTCTGCTCCTGGCGTGTACTGAAGGGTGAGCCCTCCTAAGGGAGGTTGAGAACAGATGTGCCACTGATGTGCGCCATGACCAGTAGGCAAACGTAACTCGTGGGGTTTAGAGAGCGGTGCGCGGAGGACAGTACCATCTCTGCTCACGTGTACGCAGGGAGATCAAAGGCGCTCGGCTTAACAAAGGACTGTATTTGTTTTTCATGAAGATCAAAGAAAATATAACAAACACCGATGGAGACAGACAAAACCCATGCTTAAACTGTTCATAAAACGACAACACACAACGCTGTATTTACGTTTGGTAATGATGAACATGTGTCATCATCACGTGCAGCCCATTTGTTAATCTATGGCAGGATAGGAACCTCTTCCTGTTGGATTTTGTATCGTTCAGAATGACTCCCTACATGCTAATCATAGTGATTAATTGGAAGGCCAGCTCCGTTAGGCATATATTACATTCCACTGGTGTTGGCCGTAGTCGGGATGGAACTTGGTCAGAGGATTCATCGCTCACTGCTGCCATCACATTGCAATTGTGCTGAATACACCGCCACCAACCCATGCCTTACGCAATCTCTATTGGGATCTGGTGCATATGTTTGTATGTATGTATGCATACTGCATGTGCATTTCTGGATGCATGACGCATATATGTGTGTAAATACAATTACGATAAACTACAGAGAAATATCAACATGTGCGCTACTTATTCATAACGAACATAAAGTTATGATTGCTTCGAAAAGCTGCTCTCTCGGGACAGCCGCGTCGATCGCTCCCTCTCTCTCCACCTCACGACGTTTCGCCTCACACGTTAGAGGCATCCTCAGCCGGTGTTAGAGGATGCCTCTAATGTGTGCGAAACGTCGCGAGGTGGAGAGAGGGAGCGATCGACGTGGCTGTCCCAAGAGAGCAGTTTTTAGAAGCAATCATCATGCATCGAGCTGTGAAAACCTACATCACAACATAAAGTGATTCCATACATTGTTCTACCGTTATATTTGATAAAATTACTATTGTCAATTATGCTATTTGTCTTCAAAGTTCATATAGCTTATCTAAAACGTCAAATGGCAGAAAGCATTAATCGTTAACGACTCATATCACTTATTTTTTTGGAGAAAGTCAGTCCTTTGCCATACTGTTTCAATTCGTAATGGGCTGTCACCTCAGTTTTCAGAGTGCATTCCTTCAATCTTTAATCTGCTCGGTGGAATGGGTCAAAGTTGTCAATTACTGTGAAATTAAGCTTGAGCCATAGTTCATTTAAAATCCCCCCCCCCCCACACCGTGCTTCCAGCAGCAGAATCTTTGCGTCCTGCGTGTGAGAGCAAGGCCGCTGAATGGCGTGTGGAGTGGACACGTTTACTGAATACACACTAGTCATGTGTTGTATCGGCATTCCGCAAAATTGCATTGGGACTTCCACCACGAACACAGACAACGTCAAATCTCGTAGACTGGGTTCCGCCACTGTGGGAAGGACACTCGCTCACATTTTGATAATGATCGCGGAAAACCTCTCCCAATGATTCACTTTTCCAAAAACAAAGAGCCTGAAAAGAAATTGGGCCCAACGTGTTTTCATACTCAAATTAAGGTTGGTTTGAATGGGTGGTGCATATTTAATATTTATATGGTTTTCCCTATGACAAGAAAACGATACACATCATTACCAGAGAGGGGATTGGCTAGTTTCCTCCCACAGTCCAAAAGCATGCTCCTGGATCGGTTGATTGGCTCGCAGACTAAAATTGTCCCGCAATGCCCGGCGATGGACCAGCGTCCCGTCGTCGGGTGTATTCCTGCCTTACGCCCTGTGTTTCCGGGATAGGCTCCGCTCACCGTGACCCTATATAGGATTAAGCGGTTTCAGATAATGAGATGAGAGATGAGATTGGCTAAGTTCATCCTATGACTGGGATTTAAGCACAAAAATCTGTAGGAAAAATATATAATAACAGTTCATGCGCCTTCTTTAAAATGTACATGTTTGTATATAAAGAAATTATAACCGAATAAAACAATATTTGTTGAAAATATTATTGCTACTTTTACAAAAACAAGAGATGTAGGTACTGTACCAGCCAGGTGACCAATGAGGGGTGGCCACTTTGTGCATCAGCATGGCGTGGAGTCATCCTGTCCTCACTTGGCATTGCAACATCAGCTCCCCATTTCTCCACAAGCTGCTGTAAAATGAAGAGATGCCCTTGCTAGCAAACCAAATATACAGGTGTAACTCCTTATTTTGTGCCGTGCTGCAGGGACAACACAAATGACAGCAGATTGCTATGCAAGCAATCTAGTAGAAATATATAGTGAACGCACAGGCACAATAGATGGCAAAGTCAGCGCTGCATCGTGAAACATTTTATCCGTCATTTGACCTCACACTTATAACAGCCGTAATGTCTCCATGCTGCCGTGAGCAATTTATGAACGATCCTTTCCTCCATCTGTGGACCAAATTCCGCCACGGCTCAGTCCACACGGAATGGGTCGAAATGTATGGAGTACGGAGGCGTGAGGGTGAGACCAGCATTGCGCAAGATGCCCCAAATCATGCGCTGAACATTAAGTTGTTGGGTCGGTGTAGTCACCCATTGCTTGCTATTAGAGATGGGACATCATAAGAAACACATCAATATTATATAGAACACTCAGTCGTTTTAATGCAAACAGCGAGGTATGGTATATTAAATAAAAATCGTAAAAATAAACATTGATGTATTTGATGTTTGATGTGTTTTCGTTACAAAAATGAACGGTGTAAATATGCATCAATATGCATTGTCAAATAAAATAAAGTATTAATAAAAGAGTATCAAAAAATCTAAGCCTCAAAAGGCACAAGGCTGTTGTTACAGGGTCGAAACCCAACAACAAACACATGTCGTAAATTTAATGGACATTTGAATTAATTTTACATTGATGTTAAATATCAGAATGAAAGGAAAATATAACATTGAATAATGCAGCTCTTTCAGGATCCAGATTAGACTTTTTTTTCACTATGATTGCAAAGGCGCCGTTTATCCATAGTTTGTATTCAGTATTGCTTGCTGCCTCCTGCCATTGATCCTAACCGTATCGTGGTGGAGAGTTTGCGTGTTCCGATGAACTCCAGAGCAATGTCACTTGGAGTATAGCACTCTTGCTAGGGTGTCCCTTGGTGGACAGGTCTGGAGTCTAGCGCATAAAGAAGGGCATTCGGCCTTTCCTGAGCGGGGCGGGGCGGGGGAAGGAAACGGGTGAACCCGGGTCAACCTGTACCAGACCCGTTTAAAGAGACAGTGAGAACATTGTTGTCTTGTTACATTATCAGCCCATCGCCATATCAATTCACACTTCATATTCATTCGGTCAAGGAGCTTCACGTGAAGTGTACACTGCTGAGAGCGGGCTCGTCAGATCAGCGATATCGTTCGCGATCATCTGTAGAACTTGGCCATATGGATCACAATTGCGAATATAAACTCTTACAAGCACTTTCCAAAAGGTGCATTTTATACTTGATTTGTTTATCCTTACACTTTAGTTTTCAATATTTATTACGCGATGTAATTCCAAAATAAATCACGTTTTTAAGCGGTAAACATTTTTGTGGGCATATATTGGATAATTGTGACTAACGCGCAAACATATCCAACTTACCCGGGTGCTGCTTGCAGCAGTGTATTAGTAGAATCATGATGATCTCCACAAGAAGCTGAGTAATGCACTGGCACATGCACCCGCCGGACTGGATCAGCCAGTTCACTACTGCCGCACAGCCAAGCCGCGCTGCCACGTGCAGCGCCGTGCAGCCTGCACCATCACTGTCACGCAGCACATTGACAGCGAAGCATTAATACTCATGGCAGTGTGCGGGTTGCGTCACATTAAGAATACATGTGGCGGGAAGTGTTTTACACATGTATAGCATGTAATTTTCTCAGAAAGAGGGGGATGATGAATAGAATTGATGTGCACACTTGCACAGATGTATTTATTGCATCGCCCTCCCACCTCTCCGTTACATTTTCTGAATATATTGTCACTGCCTCTACTGCAAAAATATACAGAATTATTTAACTGTCATAGCTCCGCCAAACACGTATCTATGCATTATCTTTACGTTTACAATGTATTCTCAATACCTTTATTGCGTATATCAAATGTCTTCTGAATTCATCTTCCTTGTGTTTATGCCGTTAATATAACACGTTTACTAAGACTGTCTCAATGTGGCTTCAGTATTTCATAAATCTTTAGAATTCATCTCTTTCCTATATTTCTCTTCTCATATCCCTCCTCAATGTCTCCTGTCTTTAATGTCTACATGGCACGTTGTGACTGGGTTACCCGGTTGAATTCCAGCGGCAATGATGACGTTGGCGACGATGTGCTGATGAGGACGTTGATGTGACTGAAGATAACGTGACGAGGTGAGGGGCTGATTTGCTGCTGCCACGGTGCGATGAGAGGTAAAGAGCAATCAAGGTGATCGCGAGAGCGTCTCGCAACTCCGCGTTGCGAGTTGTGTGGAACGGCACGGTGCGATGAGAGGTAAAGAGCAATCAAGGTGATCGCGAGAGCGTCTCGCAACTCCGCGTTGCGAGTTGTGTGGAACGGCACGGTGCGGTGAGAGGTAAAGAGTAATCAAGGTCATCGTGAGAGCGTCTCGCACCTCCGCGTTGCGAGTTGTGTGGAACGGCACGGTGCGATGAGAGGTAAAGAGCAATCAAGGTGATCGTGAGAGCGTCTCGCACCTCCGCGTTGCGAGTTGTGTGGAACGCGGAGACAACAATGCCGCCAACAACGGCTGTAAGTATGGGGGAAGCTTCGCGATTTGGAGAGTGGCATCACAAGCGGACCATGCGGACGAGAGTCGGATCCTGGAGGATCCAAGGTTTAAAGAGACAGCGATTCCAGGCGATGGTATTGCATCGTTTAACATACTAACTGCCTGTGGGTTTTACACTGCGAGCGCCTCGTTAATGAAACGCTCTTCCTCCACTGCTAATGGCAACATGTGAGCAATAGGTAACGTTCCAATTTATACTTGCTCATTTACAATGGTCGGATTTCTGGATGATCGACATTAACGAGCGTTATCCTGACGATGCGTGCTGTGTTTAAAGTTAACACATAGAGGGCCATGTGGAGCCATCGGAATGAGAGCGTCTCGACACGGCGGCTCTCTGTCGAAGCAAGCCTCGGAGTAAAGACATTTACACTTTGATGTCAACCCCTCCTGTGATCGCGATGACGGACAGACGTCACGAGACATATTCATTAACGCATGTATATATGACACGCAACTATTGTTCTTTTTGAACATGTTAATCCCAATCATTACCAATACTATATAATTCAGAAAGTAATTGTTGCTTATGTGCCGTTCACATGTCGTTGCTATTGTTGACGTGACGTTATCTATACAGCTCTGTGCAGCGCTTTGTGACCCTCGGGTGAAAGGCGCTCTAGAAGTGTAATTATTATTATACCCGCTTAATCCGCACATGGTAACAGGCGGGCGGAGCCTATTCCGACATAGGCGCAAGGGGGGCTATTCCCGTGATATGACGCCAGTACATCGCAGGACACTGGGGGGAATTTAATAAGTAGGCCAATTGAGCAAGACAGCAGCGTCCCTTTGGACGGTGGGAGGAAACGGGAGTACCCGGCGAAAACCCACGCGGACACGGGGAGAGAGAACACGCAAACTCCACACAGAAATGCACCCGAGCCGAGATTTGAACTCGGGTCTTCTTGCTGTGAGGAGGCGACAGCGCTACTCGCTGCGCCACCGCGTCGCTCGGTTAATTATAATCTGTGACATCACGGCTTCGACTGCGGGCTTGTGACGGCTCACAGCGGCAACACCACGGCGAGGATCGGCACCCACTCCGCGATAGATCAGCC
>JAZEWT010000001.1:4249318-4261779 GCA_036362905.1 Mordacia mordax
TGCAGGCACACGAGCTGCCCCCTCGCAGCCGCGTCGTGCCCGGGGGTCGCCCCGGCCGGGCCGGTTTGGGCCCCGGCGCTCGGCCTCCCCGACCAAGAAGCGCCGCTCCACGAGTTTCCCCTCGTCGGTCGCCGTGGTCCACTGGCGAGGCAAGGCCGGGCCGCTGCTGCTCGTCTTGCAGCGAGGCGAGCGGAGCCCGGTCAGGGTCACCCTGCCCGGCCGCCTCGATGGTGCGCAGCACCACCGACTGGGACATGCTGGCGCGCTCTCCACGGCGCGCACTGCTGCCGTGGATTTGGGTCTCCATGTGAAATTGTTGCGCTGCTTTACCCAAGGTGCGTGCTGCGTCACCAATGCGTGAGTGTGTGTGATGACACGGATAACATCACAACACTTTGTCCGCTCACACCACGTTTGCACATGGTTCCACCATGCCAGACCGTCGAGTATGCGGCTCTCGATGTAGCAAGGGAACGTTTTAGCACGACAGCTCGCAATGCAGTGTGTTCACCTGTGTTGTGTTGTGTGATAGAATTAAAGTAGACAGGCTAGCTCCAAGAATGAGCTGTGTTGACAAGTAGTAGCACAGGGCACATGCAATGCCTTGCCATTCTTACAAACACACACGCTGTTTTTTAAGCGCGCTTTTTGAGTACTCGTCTCATTTTGCAATATTATTCATCATCTTACTGCTCATTCTCTCAAAATCCGACATATTGTCTTAACCACTCGCCCTGTTCCAGGCACACTGTGTTTGTGTGCACCATTGTATACATTTTCCTGTCTCTGCGTTTCACTGTCACTATTATATTTCTTGTGTAGTTGTTTATAAATTTATAGTTAAGCGGATAAGCGGAAGAAGATGGATGGATGGATATATATAGACATTCGGCAGTGGTGTACAAGCACAATTAACAAACAAATCTACATATTCATCAATCCCGCCTTCATAGGGGGAATAAACTAAATGCAACATTCCAATCGATTTCCTTTTCATCGCAAGAAAATGGCTATTATACGAACCATTGCCTATTAAATAGTTTTCCTTTAAGGCAATGTTCTGGACGACTATGTGGAGTTTTGTGATTTAGGATTACATTTTGCCAGTGGGTAAGGATCATAGAGAATACGTCCTGTAATGTGTCACAGGAAGTGAGTACAAAGGAAGCTGACGATACCTCGGCTTAACTTCAGTGTAACCTTGGAATGCATGACAACACAACCACGCCTATGTTGTGAAATATAAAACAGTTTACTTAGTTTTGTAAAGCCCCCTTGCAATGTAATGTAGTTTTCACAGTGTGACACTATAGAGATTATCCAAATAATCATTATCACCGTCATACAAAAAAAAACTATTTTAAAAATGAATTGTTTAATTACACATTACTGATTTCAATTACGAATATTAATAGAAAAATTCCAATTCAATTTGGTTCATATATTTTTATGTAAAGAAACATGGAAAAATGTGCAGTCCATTTTTAAATGAAAATACAATAAATAACCAAACGCTATCTGTTAAACATAAGCAACGATCTATGCAAAGTTGCACCAAGTAATGAAATGCCCAGTTGAGGTTGATGTCCAGCTCGATTTGTATAAATATGTCGATGTGATGACACGACCATGTAGTTTTCTTTAAAATATTATAAATATTCAGACAAAATAGCACAAATAAACATGTAACATATGAATTGGGCTACATTAATTTTTTAACATTAGAGTCTCACAGTTTTCCAGTTATCCTGTGTTAGTCAAACGCATACAATGTTGATGTGGAATACAAGCCATTTTCAATACTTTCAAAATGTATGTCGTCTAAAATTATATTTTTAAATACGTATAACTCTTGGTTTTATTTAATTTCAGAAAACTCTGTAGACGTGTGCAACTTTATGCACTGTTAAGTAAAGCCTGAGTTTGTTAAACTATGGTATTCATCGATATCAAAGTAGACCTTAAAACTAACAAAATATTACAATTATCTCTCTAGGTTCGCTACAATCCAAGGAAACTGCTATTCTACACAGCTTGGAGAGCAGTTTTTGCGAGTCATACAGAGTCACTCGTTGTCTATCCAGGAGATGGTCTTGCTGTTTGAAAGCAGTTGAGCTCTGATTGCCGCTCCACAACGTACAAAAAAAATACAAGCCCCTGCAATGTTCATCGTCGATGTTCCATGATAGATAGTCTCAAAATCCAGTCGTGTGACTGTGACAGCAAAAAAGTTTCCTATCGCTGACTTCTGCTCAGCGGCAGCAGCAAAAACTCAAAATAGTTTGATACTGCGGTTTAGAATTCTGAGGTGATGGCGTTCAGGTCCTTCATGAGACCTTCCAGACTTGCCATCTCCAGGCTAAGGTCGTCAGCAGTGTCTTGCTGTGGAAACAGAGAGCATACAGACAGAGAACTCCAGTTGTCATTGCATCATTAGTCACACATATCATAGACTCAAACAGGCTGGAGACTGATGATTACATATTTAAGGAGAATGAAACAGAGGATGAGCAGTATTTCGAACCTCGGCGTCCTGAGCACTTATTGAGTTGCGTAGCTCGTTTACGTTTCAAGATGTGTTTCAAACTTAAGGCCCGTATTGACTAAAACGTCAAGAAAAGAGCAGAACACGAGTGACTAGATTTGCATTGCTAGGTAGCTAATAAAGGGCAGCTGTAAGATGTGTTTCCAAGACTTTAAAGAGGCAAATAATTATGTTCCGAGAGGATAACACTTGATACGTTACATCATCCCAGCATCCTATATAAGAACGTGTACGCTGGCCATCAGGCTGACGTATGGTTCGGAGAAGCATTGCAATGGGAATGTTAAGAACCGGTGATTAGCCGCAGGGTACTGAGTTACCCAGTTTGTGCAGTGCTGTGTTTGTATTTACTAAACTATAAATAGAGACAGTGACAAAGCCAGTACGCACGCCATCACGTGTCATAAAAACGACTTTGTCGATGGAGTCTAACGTTAACTGCAATGTCCTGCCTCATGGTCCAACCTGAATCCATCTTTTATATCCCTCTACAACGATCAATAGCGATTAAATTACATGCACTGAACTTACACATTACATGCTATCTCTACTGCATTTACACACTTGCTGCTGATGAAGACCTTAAGTGGTCATTCATCACGATTTCAAAATGCAACAATCCATCTAGCTGCTGCACAGGAGACAAACATATCACTTCATCTCCTCAGTGGGCATGAACACAAAAACGTTCACGGGCCAGTATAATTACGTTCTCCTGCATACTCTAGGTCAGTCTTTCATTAATCAAGTCAGCACGTTTACCGAAACATATACCTCTTTCCTGCTGCCACTATCAGGTGACATTATTGGTGTGTAGTTTCACTGCAATAAATGGCACTTTATTTATATTTAATCATAATTAAGTTATTTAGGGGCGGCACCGTGGCCCGGTGGGTACCGCGGTCGCCTCACAGCAAGAAGGTCCTGGGTTCGAATCTCGGCTCGGGCGCCTTTCTTGTGGAGTTTGCGAGCTCTCCCCGTCCAAAAAACACGCTGCTCCATAGGTTAATTGGCTTGCAGACTAATTTGCCCGCAGTGCCCGGTGATGGACTGGCGTCCCATCGTGGGTAAATCCCTGCCTTGCGCCCTGTGTCTGCCGGGATAGGCTCCAGCTCACCGCGACCTTGCACAGGACTGAGCGGTTTCTGACAATGAGATGAGATGAGAGCAAGTTATTTAACTGGCATGAGAATCTCTAAACGACCATAACAACTGAGGCCAGACAACAGAAAAACGGGTGTTCGATGCAGCTGATCTCACATCGTCGGTGTCGTGCAGCATGTGTTTGGCTTCGAGCAATCCGGGAGCACTGGGCACGGTGACGGGCAGCGGTGAGCGCGACCATCCCACGGGGCCCACGGACGCTGTCCGCACGGGCGCCGCGCCTTGTCCCGCTGTGCCTGCGGGGAGCAGTGGCTCAGCGGTTAGCACGCTGCGCAATGAGCCTTGTCACCCGAGTTCGATTCTCAGTCACATCTAATTCGCGCTGCCAATTTTCTGAACGCATCCTGGGCCTCATCAGAGTCGACTCAGTCTCGAATGAGTACCTGATGTGGCGTTTACACACCGCAAAGGTGGCAAGATGTGGTGCTGGCCACGTATGCAATGTTGACTTTTATAGGTGTTTGCTAACATCACTTGACCAGACAGTATGTTAAGGATATATATGGGGATCTCCGTCTTTGTGCAGAATAATTTATATAGCTGCGCATTTCACCCGTAGGTCTCAAGGCACTGGAGGAAACCACAGAGAGGTAGAGGAGGTGGCCACGCAACCAGCCGGTGCCAACCCATCACACAGTGTGTTCCTGTCTCTTGTGACGGTATTGGTCAATTTATTAACGAGTGCTTCTTAATTGACGAAGGAAACCAGAAAACCCGGAGGAAACCCAAGCAGAGAATCGGGAGGAACAGGGGGGAGACGATGCAAACTCCGCACAGAGACCTGCCCGTGGTGGTCATTGAACCGCCATGGGTGGGACTTTGTGTGAGGCCAGATGTTACCACTGCCGCCCAATACTCAGATAACCGTGCTGATTAGTGCCTATGGTTTCATTCCTTATATTTAGACACTGAATTCATTAGTGTAGCACACATATAAGCAAATCAAATTACAATCATGTGTCAATGGAGAAATGCAAGAGGCAGAGACACAACAACAGTTGTCTCAAAATAGGTGATGAAAACGTACAGGAAATGATCACAGCTAAAGTCCTAAATCTTGGGAAACGAAACATAAATGCCTCAACTTTTCACGTGTAATGCTTTCAGTTTGTGTTAAAAGTTATGGCATAAGAAAAGTATAAAGGGATGGGTGTCATTTTTGTTCTGTAAGTGTAAATGAATGTCTTCTGTTATTGTAATTGTTTTGTGGTGCTAAGCCTCGCGCTGTGACAGGCTGGGTGCACCTGCGCGCCCACGCCCAGCTATTGGGCTGTGGAGGAGTCGCGGTGATGTGGGTAAGAACGAGAAAGTGAAGGCGACAGGAAATGTGCTGGTGTTCCCTCCTCCCGAGATCGTTAACAGCACGTGGTCTGGGGGGGGGTTCATAAGGTGGGCGCGTGAAGATCGGTTTTGGCTAAAGGGACGTGGACTGATATCTCGTGGCTGGGTGACATCTGAGTGGATATAAGAAGAGGTGTGCAGAAAAAAGGGGAAGGTTCTGGATGGGAGACTGGCAACGGAGCCACGACAGGCATGTAGAGAGGCGAATCGTTAGCCCGCGAGGCGCGGCGTGGATAGTGAGTTGTGTGTTAGTGCTATAGTGTGGTGTTGTCGATATGGTTAGGGTTAATAAAGAGTTGGGAAGACAGAAGTCTCTCGTCTCCTCGCTGGAGTGGCAGTCGCGTCCATGGTGGTGAGAGGAATGGCGTCATCACTGAGCTCGACTGCACGCAGTCGAAACAAGAGGGCAGCCAGCAGGCAAGCCGATTGATGGAGAGGGAGTCGGCCCGTTTGGGTTGTGCCTTCACAGTTTCACTCAGCGACTAAGTTCGTTAGTCAAAGCATGCAAAAATACTCATAAATATCCAATCTCGCACAGCAGCTTACCACTCTGTGGTAGCAGTGGTGCCGTAGAACTGTCCAGTGGGCTGGTTGGTGTGCTCAGCGTGGCAAAACTGGAGAACGTCTGAGATGGTCGCAAATGTCCCACGGACATGGAGCGACAGATCTCCTCCTCGTGGGTCGCATCTCTGTCCACAGCACTCGGCCCAATGGGAGCCTCTTCCACACTGGGTGTCGTGTGCAATGTGTCTGTGAAAATACAAACCACGTGGTCATTTGCAAATACTGATTCAGTGTGTTCCTGTACATAATTTAACAAGCAACAGCACTGAATTCATGGCAGTCACTATCGAGATTTCTGCAGTAAACATGCAGAGCACTTGTTTGTCACAATTGAAAATATGTATAGTTATGTTGAGTTAATAGATACTCTGTGCAATAAAATGTTACTTTTTCTGTACAATAATTGTAAAACAACCATCACGCGCATAGCCATTGATTTCACCACACCTTAATATATTGATTGCTTCTGCTGATTCCACCAGACATTCCCCATGGCTTCCCGTTGACCATTAACAAAAATACTTCTGTAACCTCACTTACTCTGTCAACGTCTAAGCACATGTACTTCTCACATTTAGCTTCCAAATTTTCAGGCTTTTCGTCACAGGTCTAACCAGATCTTCTACATCCAAACAATTTTGGAATCACCGTCACATTTCTTACCATCTCTCGTCACCATCAAGTAAACAACTGTATTCTTACACAAGCAGATTTATGTCAGCAACGTTTTCCCCTCTTTATTGAACAGCATGTTACACACAACCATTTTCATTGCATTACCAATCTCTGAAATCCTTTCGTACTCGATATTCCTCGCACAAAAGCCAACGCCCCCATGAACTCACAGCCATAACCAGTGGCTCTAATGTGCCCATTCAGGTCGCTGCTCAGCACAACCGCCTCCCCATGAGCCACACTAAACGCCACCCCCACCAACTTTTCCCAGAACTTATATTTCTGTTTATTGCTGATATCAACCTGTGGGGCGTACGTCTCGATTACAATTCATAATTGCACACCAATGATAATCTTTATAACGACTACACGCTCACTCACCCTCTTCACCTCCACCTATGTGCTAGTGCGCAAAAGATGTTGTCAGGAATAAATTATGAACCACATACAATCAGCTATGTAATGGTGACAGGACTAAGCTTGAGCAAATTAACCGCTCGGGCCCAACGAGGAAGACAGGCCCGTCTAAACATATGCATGTAATATAACTTGAAATCCTCACAATTATCAATAACTCTGTCGGTTTCTTTGAACTCGATTATTGACTCCAAAAGCATGGATTTACTCACTCAATGTCCGCCGCTAATTAGGATGCATGAACCTTCAAACTGCACACCGTGTTCCAGTGTGAATGAACAAAGGCAGGGCAAATCACTCATCGCGAGGTACATTCGCACAGACACACACACACAGGTCTAGACCTTTAGTTTTTAATCACACGTCGTTCATCATCATCATTAGCCGTGATAAATGCATAGCTGGATGAAGGTCCCCCCTAATGTGTCACCATTTGTCATGGGGTTTGTTAGTGACCATCCACCGACCACATGCACCCGAGCTGCTTTCAGAATTCCACTTCGGTTGACATCATCTCGCGTATGTTCTTGTTGTCATTTCATCATCATTTTCAATCAGCGACCATTCTCGCGTGTCCTGTTTAATCACACATTTTCTTTGTTAACAATCAATATGATGTCACTGACCTGCATGCATTCTATAGTTCATTTCTGTCTCTCAGAGCAATCCCAAGCAGGCATCTTTCACTGCTGCTTTGTGCACTTTTTAGTTTTTGTTCCATATACTTTGTTTATGTCCCTGTTTGAGATTCATATGTGATAGCAGCTTGCGAGGATTGGTTTCGGATCTTCACCACGATATAGGCAATGCTAATCCCAAGGCCCCAATGACCGAACCATTCACCTCCGGGACAGACAAAACTGTCTGCTGCCATACGACACAAAAAGTACGGTGGTTACCACTTTATAAAATATTCATTACTATACAATGCATTATTTTTTTTAGTAATAAGTAAAATACAAAATCTGGACGCATTAAAGTTTTGTCTGTACGTGTGTCATAATATTTGTCACAAATACATCGATATTTAACCGTCCATGGTCAAGAAGTCGTCTAGGACACGGACTTCTTAACCAGGAAAGACAATAAAAATAAATCACCAAGTTTGTCTAGTAAGCCACATCAGTGATAAATGATTACTTTCCCGGTAATGTCTACTCCTCATATTTGCCAGCTAGGTAACCAACAAACATGCACATGTACAAAGGGTCACCATGCACGTCTATAAAACCACAGCAGTTACTCATGATGAAGATAAAATAGTAAATGTTACTACTCAGCAATTTCCAAATTTGGAACGTATCACAAGAGAAAAATCGATCTTGAACAAATGCACTGTTGGCTATTTACAAAAAAAAACTACTCATGTGTTATGATGGGGAAATGTCCTATGGCTACTCATGACACTCAATGGAAGATCGCTGTAAGGCATGCATGGCGATCCAGCTCGCCCTGATTGGGACACCTGGTTAATAATCCACTTACCCGCGCACACGTGGATAATTGGCCACTCGACTGTGCACGCGTTCCCAATCAGGGCAGTTGCGCCGCCTATATAAACCGGCTTCCGCGCTGGTCGCGGGGCCGGATCATTTACATCTTTGCGCGCTGCCGCGTCTCTATATCGCCTCGTCCGCTGCCACTTCTCTATATCGCCTCGTCCGCTGCCACCACTTCTGTCTATGGCCGCCGCCGCCTTGTCCGCGTTTCCGTCCGTGTATTTTGTTATTGTCGCGTTATTATTTGTCCACGTACTGCTGCCCCGCCATCGCCCGGCCGCTGGCGTGGCGTAAGTAATACAGAGTTTGTACCACTGCGGTCGCCGTCTCCTACTGTCGACGCCGCACAAGTGGATTTCTCCCCCGTCCACTTTTTTCAAAGTTGCACTCCCAGAGTCCCTGGCCCAAAGTCACACTCGGAGATCTCTGGTAGGCAATTGCTCCAGGTGATGACGATGTAGTGCACCCGTACAGGATTGCCTCTGGCACGGATGAGGTGATAATCAGGATACAGGTTAGACACTGACGATGTAGCATTACTCTGGTAACTCTAAGCATTGTTGTTGTTGTAATAGGCACTGTTCAGACAGATTTGTGCAGGATACAGATGGGGCGTATGTTCAACGTGAAATTGAAGCTCAAGGACACTGATGAAGGGACGCTCTCAGTATTGCCAAGTAGGAAACTGCACTAGGCTCCAGGTCGCCTCAGGTCAAAGTCAATGATGTAGCTCTTATGGTTCACAGCCAGTTTCTCATGACTGTCCTAGTTAACTCCAGGCAGGTGATGTGTTATTCCAGCAGAGCATGGTATCAGAAAACTCAAGCCTGCTTTAAAACAACCTACCTCGCTCTTCACAAGGTGGCATCGCTCAAGGTGAATGCCACCTCATGGTCTCTTTTGAGAGACATCTTCTGGAAGAGCAGTTTCTTGTTTTATCATTCGGATAACTATGCTCAAAGGCGTTTTCGATGTTATAATTGATCCTGAATGAATTCTTAGAAGACATTCTCAAAACCAAGAAACATTTACTTTACGTATATACCAACTACAATAAAATTCTGTTCAGAATTTTCTTTTTATCTCCGAAGGCCACCTGTATTACTGGGAAAACAGCACAGATCACTGCACACTACATGCTAATTAAATATTACAGCACACTGATAAGTTGCTTTTCATTATCAAATTCCATTTTTCACAGGCCAATATTTCAGCATTTTAATCAAGTGTAATGAGGCTGGTGAGGACAACAGTATTATATGCGGAAGGCTAAAGTACATTGTGGAACACTTACAGCAGTGTTGCGCAAGACGGCAGGTTTCCCTGGGTACGGGTATACAGAAATAATTAAGTGGTTCCAAAGTCGTATTGCAAGATAAATTGCGAAACAACGTACAACCTGTTAAGTAGATGTGTGTGTGTGTGCACAAGTGGGGTGTAAACTATAATGAGGTGCCAGGGGACACCCACGGGGGGTCGACCCACCATATGGCACCACGAAAAGCCTTCCAGTAACTCCCAAACATGTGGAGTGGTGAAGTACCCTCAGGTATTGATTACAGGAAGGGTCTTTTCCCCTGAACATGGATTGAAAAGTTGGTGGATACTGTGAGATAATCATGAATCATGCTCGTGTGAATCTCTGGAACAGCTACGAGACAATCGCGGGTTAAGCTCGTATAGACTGACGGGACGGCTATAAAGCAATCGTGGGTAGACGAGCAGTAGAACTTTGGGACCGCTCTGAGGAGATCGTGGGTCAGTGTAACCGCTTTTACCCTGTAGGATATAATAGCAATGGCTATGACACTGTTAAACATCAAACGAGCAGTAGGACGTTGAGATGGCTATGAAATAATCGTGCGTTAAGCGAGCAGTATGGCTTTGGGACAGCTAGAAGTTGATCGGGACGGCTATGAGATTGCAGGCTACCACGATAGCAGTGGAAGGGGCAGGGTAGTTGCGAGACAGCCATGTGTTAGCTAGCGGACCAGTGGAGAAGCTGCGGGCTCCGTCTGCATGCGTGTGTAAACGATGGCACACTGGGGAGCGAAGCCCTGTAAGGAGGCTGTGAGTTAAATCTGGGGTGTGAGCAATATCCCGTGGTGTATTGGGGAAGGGACTGAATGGGCTGTAAATAGCGTTGTCATCATCGTTATCGGTACTCGCTTAATCATGTTGGGGGTGGGGGGCTGATCCTATCCAGGCAGACACAGGGTGTAAGACAGGGCTATACCCATGATGCTACACGAGTCCATTGCAGGACACCAGAGGCATTTGGTCAGTGGACCAATTAACCCAAGCAGTAGCAGGAGTGTTTTTGGACTTTGGGAGGAAACCACAGAACTCAGCGAAATTCTATGCAGGCATAGGGAAAACATGCAAACTCCACACATAAAGGCACCCGAGCCAGGAACGGAATCCGGCGCCTCCTTGCTGTGAAACAGCAGCTACTCAGGACACAACTCTGCAATTACGTAAAACCACGCCTATGTTTCTGAATAATTAAGCACCTAACATTAATATGCTGAGATATGGTATTGTAAACATTAGATAAATCAAAATGATAACACAGAATTTGCAAGTAACTTAAAATAATTGATGGTAATGTTTTACAGAATGCATGTGAGATAATATAACGGAAGGAGATAACTATATGTTGCGAACTTTAATTCATATGTAACAAATGGTAACCAAAGTACTGTTGTGGAGACACGAACCCTTTTTAAACCAGAGATAATTTTAAAAACAGAAGTATATTGGGCGCATAATTCCAAATTGTGGTTTATGAATTGTGGAGAAACTGATAATGTGTGCATAATGTGTGGGCCTCTATAAAAGACCTAGGTTTATTAATAACAGTTGTGCATGAATAATATTGCTGGATAGACAGTACTACACCACATTTTCACAGTAAGGAGAAAGTTACCCCATGTCAACATTTGAAACAATATACGCATTTTGTACTTTAACTGACATTTTAAGTTTAATATTATTTGTAAATATGAACCAACCTTAAAAAGACATTAAATTGAAGCAATGATCGACTATAACGCCTACGGTTGATTGGAATAAATAATAAATGAATGATACACACTTGTTTGTAGAAAAACATGATCTACAATTTGTGAACATAAGCAAAAGTATACTATTAAAATGAAACACTATTGTCCTGGACACTAAAAAAAGTGTGAGACTAAAAAACAAAATTAGAAAATGAGAGTACGCTCCACCGCGCGTAGGCTATCTGGGCCACTGAGGCAATACCCACCGGCCGCAGCGCCGGTGCCGATGGCCCGTCGCCCAGTAAAGCACGCGTCGAGTTGTCCAAGCACGTGGGGACTCCCGGGGGAAGGCGGAATGCAGTTTGAGAGGTGATGTGTGTGATCCATGGTATGATGGCAAGGGGCAGCTGTAAAAATGATGTGGTGATTAAAATTATAAATTAAAAAAAACAAAGCAACAAAAAATCAAAGTCATGTGAGAATAGAAATTAGCAATTTGCCAAGGTAAGATTGGTATAAAGCTTGTGTCGGTTCTTGTTTTTAAATTATAAATAACATATTTACCAAGCCCCTTTGTTTCTCCTGTCCCAAAATAAACCACTATTTTGCAATTTTATTTCCCAGGATCTTTCAAATGACACTAATGACCAATCTGACTTCATGTTTATCCACTTTCCAATAGGATTATGCACCATATGTCGACAACCCGTGACATCTCGCCAATCAGTCAAGTTTCCTATTTGAACTCACAAGCTGCTAGTCTTTGTGAGTATATCTGTGTATTTCTTAACAGGGTTTCGCCTCTCGGCATCCTGTACCTACAGATTTGTAGTAACCGCTCAATTTTCAGGTGGTATTGACACAAAGCTTCACTGGGTATAAGACTCTTTTGCTAGAACTTCCTAAAAAAAATCCCCTTATATTTTTAATGACACCTAGGCTGGTTAATAATAGTGAACAGGGAAGATATCTTCTTGTGGGAAGTCACATATCAACGCCTCCACCCCACCCCCTTCAATTTGCACTTGTAACAACAAATGACTAAATGGATGTAACAGAGAAAAGCATGCAAATGAAATGCATGCTCAAAACATGTACTATGGAATGGCCAGTGTTTAAGTCAGTAAAATCCTCGGAGGCATATCGGTGCACCTGGGCGGCGCGGTGGCCCAGTGGTTAGCACTGACGCCTCACAGCAAGAAGGTCCCGGGTTCGAATCTCTCGGCTCGGGTGCCTTTCTGTGTGGAGTTT
>JAZEWT010000001.1:4269705-4287983 GCA_036362905.1 Mordacia mordax
CGCACAGAAAGGCACCCGAGCCGAGAGATTCGAACCCGGGACCTTCTTGCCGTGAGGCGTCAGCGCTAACCACTGGGCCACCGCGCCATGGGTTTGGCATATCTGGGAATGAGGAGAACTCCGGCTTCTGAACATTCAACCAATGACCAGAGGTGGCAGTGTTGTACAGTGGCAACACCTGCACCGCCAAGAGGCCAGGCAGTGTTGTACAGTGGCAACACCTGCACCGCCAAGAGGGCAGTTGCTACCCGAGGTGGTTCGATTTCTGCCCCGGGCGTCTTTCCGTGTGGAGTTCGTGCATGTTCTCCGCCAGTTCTGCATGGGTTTTCTCCAGTTTATTCCCATAACCATTAAGCCTTTTGGATGTTTGCTTTTTTTAAATCTGCAGATTCTAGTTTTATGGACCAGCTACGTGAAAATATTTACCTCTGAGTACAAACTCAGCTGCCATGACAACCCATCTAGAAAGACCACTTGATATATTGTACAACAGACCTATGTGTCGGATGGTGTTATAGTTTCTGCAAGGAATTCTAGTGAGTGCCAGTATTTGTTACATGCTTCAATTTGGTCTAAATCCTGCCTGGTTATTGCGCACACGTTGTTCTGTAAAGGGCAAGATACTACATCGGTTCATTGGCTTTAAGAATTCGTGGTTACAGCTCAGGAGTGATATTTGTTGATAGCTGCCTGCATGAGAGTGTCTTTCCTTGAATTTGGTGTAGTAATCACCTTGGATTTGTTTCTAAATTGTGTATCATGTTCTTCCGTATGCTGCGAGACAGAAGGGGTGATGACATAGTACTTTTTTCGTAAGCTGCAGTAGGAGTTTTGTGAAACATTGCCAATTCACAGGCTTTGCTTGCCTTCCTTGATTTAAATGGATATCCATTTGTTCTATGTGAATTATTGGTAGTTTTTATCACAATTTGTATACTGCATTGTAGAGACTGTTATATATCGGGTGTATTCTAATACAGTATACAATAAAACCATGTTTTACATTGAACTGAATGTGAGCATGTCAGTGGTGTTGATATTAATGCTTTATTGCAGCCCAGAGGGATGGCGTATTCCTGATAAATGTGCCAATTTGTGTCTGAATATGGAGTATGGACCCGTACTTGTGCTCAGCAGCCATGCGCCGATTGCAGATGATGGCCACAAGGACAATGACGATGATGGTGATGACTCCAACACATACAATAATCACCACGAGTGTGGTGTTCTCCACAGTGGAAGGCCGGCTCCCATTAATTTGACCTGCACCCACAGCACACAGTGGAGTGAAAACATTTGTTTGCTTCAACAACTTTGAATAAATATCATGCACCATTTTCCAATACAAATGGTTTCTTATAGTAAGGATGCAGGTTGCTACGGCTTGATGTATAATCTTTACTATCTCCATAGCGGTTCACGCGATGCGGCTATCCTGAAAGAACAACCATGGAAAGCAACGTTCGATGGGTTCCATTGTTAGTGAAATTATAAAATAAAACATGTTTAAATGCTCCTTCATCTGACCTGTATGGCAGTCTGTACATTCAAACATGCGGTCGTACATCACTTTAAAAAATATAAAACTTGACAATCATATTACTCAAGACCAAACAAATATCTTAAAATAAAACCCATGTATACCAAAATCTATATATATTACAGTTTATAAGCACATCATATACAGGGCACTGCAGAGATACAGGTTAATAGAGAACACGTTAGAGAAGTTGCATGAGGTAATCAATGTTGTTTGGAATAGAGATGATTTTCCACACGACTGCAAGGAGGCAATCAGCATTCACTTGCATGAGAGTGGCCTCGGGATAAGAGAAGACAGAGACACACAAACACATGCACACACTCACACGTGGAATGTTGAGGCTGTAGCCTACCTCGATGGACACTGTGCTTGTCTAGAGGAGGCTAATTGCATGCAACACTGCTTGGGCTTGTGTAATGCCACATTGGCAGTAGATTTATGTTTGAAAGTGACAAACCATTAATCATTACAGTTTAATCTGAATCAGCACTGGCGATTAGAAAAATGAAAATTTTCCTAATCCTGAAAACAAGCACCGGCATATGAAAATAATGGTCATGGATAGTGAGTCCGTTTGTATGAAATGGTTGTTACATGAGTGGTTAATATTGAAGTTATAACATTGTTTCATTATGTGTCCCCTGTTAATATAATAGCTGCATGTAAGAGGAACAAATTACCACAAACATCGTTTAATTAGTAAACGCATTCATGTGTCTTCAAGGCAGATGAAATCATAAGCAAAATTGTTTTAAACAGTTCGCATTTTGGAGAGTTAAGCAGAAGGTTGAAATTATTATACGGTAAGAGAAAGAAGGAATGCACAGAAGTGTCAAATGGGTAGGAAAGAGTTATGCAAAATCGATCACTCTCATCCCTTGTAATCAATCACGGAATTGATTCGTAAGGACTGATTCAGTACAATGTTAATGAAATTGAATTGCTCAGCACTGGTTTCACAGAAAACATTAAAGTGGGGAAGTTGATTAATTGAGGTTAGACGAATACCACGTAATATTGCAATTTGGATACTCCAGATATCATAATTTGTCATCTAGAAATGTAATTTTTAAAATTATAGTTAATGTTAAAATGCTAAAATGTATTCACATTGGAAAAGCTGCAATTTCAAATTGTATCAGAAATAAATTCTTGTATAGCTCACTTTCAGGTAGCCCTTTATTTAATAATTCTCCTGCAAGAATAACACGTTTCCTTAATACGTCAAATAGTCAGTTGGAGTTCTATATTTTTGTTCTAAATCACGTCTTACCTTTGTTAATTTGAAACAACTTTACCTTTGTGGAAATTGTTCATTATGGTGAAGTGATGTATACTTCAACATAGATTACATTTTAAACAATCTGGATTGCTCTTCCACTGTGCACAACCTTTTATTGTTGATTAGCAATATTGTACTGCTCTGTTTCCCCTATACTCTACAGTATCAGACTCCTTCTCCTGACAATAACAAAGTGTTCTCGCAGATTTTTCCTCTACGTGTTCATTGATACTCTACAAGCCAAGTCACATTTTTTTCTAACTACGTAAAATAATGCTTGATTATGCCTCCAACGTAAATTATGAAAGATCCCAGAGAAGGCAGAAGGAACACTTGACTCGGCTATTCCTAAAAAAAACGACCATGGAGAGCAATTCTCACGGACTATTATCATTTAAACAAAACAATGCACATGTTCTCTGACGTACGTTTATTACAATTGTGTATGCTGCCACATACATAACTACCATTTGATAAAATGATGACTAACGCGATTTACAAGGGCATGCTTATAACCTGAACTAAATATTCCTTGATCCAGCTAATATGCTACTGTTAAAAGAGCAATGCGTTGCGGCGGAGTTAAACATAATTTAAACTGTCTATCGTCAGATACATTGGTTGAGGGAGCAGATGGAGAGAAACAGTGCTGTGAGTAGGGATGAATTAACCACCAACTGTTTGGTATGCACAGTCTGAGGCCTCCGCTTAGTCACACGTCAAGAGGCACCCCAGCAGGGAACCATTTTCAAGATGAGAGAATTGTTTTGTTGTATTTCAGAGTACAGTACAAATTTTAGGATGAGGTGATATATTTTTAGAAAATGAAACGTGAAACAGCATTGCAGTGAATTTAATTTAATATAATAAATTTAATGTCAATTGGAATGGACAAATGAAAGAGGGTTAACATTGTAACGGCCACAGAAGCATTGTAGTTCACCTTCAAATTGCAGAAGCTTTTGTGAGATCATATAATTGTATTCACGGTATGTCGTGACTTAGACTTATATAAAATATTACAATATAATAAATGGAAATCCAAACAATATATGTTAAGCTTAGCTTTCATAAGTGTTCAATATCATGTTTCTCAATTTTGCATCATGATATTCCAGCCAACTGCCACAGCTTATTCAATGAAATGCATGCTCGATAACAATGGAATATAAATCGAGACCATATGGTTGATGGCAATAAGATATGGGCAGGCTTTGGCAGGTTGTAGAGTTTATCTGTGATGATCACCGTATTTTGGGGTGCACTGGCTAAGCATGTAATTTTCATAAAATAAGAAACTTGCACCACTGTTTCAACTATCACGCTGTAAATTTTAAACAATCTGATGGCCTCTGGATTGCCAGTCCAATATATCAACCATTTCACCATGGCAGGTCCCTTTATTTCTCCGTAAAAGTTTCAAGTTTATTGCTGGATATTTCAGTACGTGTGAAAAGCTCGTAACATGTCCTTCTACTTAATTCATGCTTTTACCCGTAATACAGACAGCATTACCGTAACAACCCTACAGGTTAGCCCATCCACCCTCCTGCAACACCGCCCCCCCCCCCTACAAAACACATTTAAACATCTCTACCATATTTTCAAATAATTCAATCAACAATTGGCGTGAAAAGTTCCACTAAAAAAGTAAATCGTAGCACAGAAAGTAAAACTCACCGCCACCAAAGGCACGGTCCCCTTGGTTCATGTCCCCAGGTCTGCTGTCCCTCCGGGGGAACACACGGCTGTACGGGCCCTGGGCTGGTAAACACACAAAGAAAACAGAAAGAAAAACTCAACACACGTTTGTGATATTCTGGTATGAATAATGTCAAATATACACATTACACATATGTACTCTAAATCACACTCACTACACAGGTACAGACATGCGCATGCCCGCACAATACAGCAATCACCACTTAGAGCTCGCTAAAGATTGTAATTATATAAACTACAGACCACATTGATAATACAGACACACACACACACACACTATGGTTACTAGACAGTGATCGGTAAACCAACAATTGTGTTAAATTTGGTTAATAGAATCAATAATCGTTCACAGTGTTGACTAGTAGTACTGAACACGCCGACTGACACGCGCGAATGTTGAAACCGCACGCAATTCATCACTGAACTCTACGTCTCGACGAACACACAGGGCTGCCCTTTTAATTATAGGGATCGGTGCCATTATCTGCCATGATCGAGCCACTACTGGATGAAGGCTTCCCCGAGCCAACAGCATCTGCATCTCCCACGAGTATGTAATGTAAAAATAGTGCATGTAATAGCACCGGCCACGAGCCGATTTAATCGCTCCATCTCCATAGTGGTTGTTCTCTCGAGGGCACCTACCATGATTTGGGTGTCACTATTATTGATTATAATTATCCACCATATTTCTCAGCCGCCGGCCGTCGTTTCTCGTGATGTTTCCTGCTTACGTTTATTAACACTTGGTCTTGAGACTGCGCTAAATCTCGCACGTATTTTGTCCTTCAGAGAGTGTCTGAGCGTGCATCTCTCCGTGCTTCTGTGTGCACTTTTCACTTCTTGTTTTATCTTGTTCGGTAATGTACGTGTCTAATTCGTGTCACAGGAGGCGATATACTCGTTTAAATACATATACGTTCTGCATTACGCAGACTTGTATGCTGCTGCTCTTGGTTGGTGGACCTGCAGCGTCGTTGCTCTCGTGTCGTGTGTCCCCCAGTGTGTGTTGGGAGATCCGAGGGTTGATTTACAAGTTCACTTTCCGCAGCTATGTGCAGCGCTTTGTGGCCCTCGGGTGAAAAGCGCTCGAGAAGTGAAATTATTATTATTACTTCTGAAAAAACACTAAAATCCATTTGTATCTCTTTTTTGCTTTAATAACTTTGATTATTGAGGACCTTTAACAGCCTTCAGAACTATCCAGGGTACATATGATATACTGTTATTTTCAACTACATATCTCCACCAGATTATTGTTTAACGAACTTTTGTATCTGATATTGTATCTTTTAGATATATCCTAGGTATGACATTTTAATTACTGCGGTAAACTAAGATAACTGATATTTAATCACGTTTGCATGCACTTATCGGTAAGCTAACACAATGGGTTTAACAACCGTGATACCTACACACCAGAGCTCTCAATTTCACCCATTTAGTCCTAGAAGCATACACCCAGCTTGTTTCCCGTTGTGGCAGTACACACAATTTCTAGTTGGTAATGAATAACCGATATAGTAAACCTCCTCCTCTTCCGTTTTTATACTACAGATAACATACGTGGAAACAATACCTTCCAACCCAAACACTTGCTAATGATAAATTACTTCTCACAGTCAAACTACAAAAATCTCCTCTCAATCACTCTTCGAGGCTCAAGTTTTTCTCCGCAGCGCTAGTTAATAGCCTGCTTGGTGTGCATCAGTGTACATATATTTCAAAATACAATGAATGCGTGTGCGTGGATTGGTTGCTTCTGTGCTCGGAAGCATAAACCATAACAATGGTTGAATACATATTACCTGCTATGACGTCACATATATGTGTCAATGAAGAAAATAGAATGTGTGCAAAGAATGCAAAGTATTTAAAGAAGTATGGATAGGTGTGCACCTGAAATTACATTTAAATATTGAACGGTAAATAATGAGCTACAAAATGTGTGCAAGTTGCAGATGTCATTTCGCATCTAATACTGCAGTGGATTCAGCACAGTTGACCATGATGATGTAGATCAATAATGACTTAGGTCGAACCCAGTTTTGCCCATCTTCTGTTGCTTTCCATGGCTGCGGAGGTACAAGGACCTTGGCAGGGACAACAGGTAAGGCAGGTCTGGCCCGGAGGCACGAGATCCCAACTGTGCTGCATTTAAAGTGAATGAAGGTAATGTCTCTTTATAAATGAGATTATGTCAGATGTAATGAGAGGATATCATGTGATAATGTGTCTTGTTTACAGAGTAGTAATTTAAACAAATATAGTTACGTTACAGTACCCCCCAGGGACAGGCCTACCTTGCCTGAATTTACCACCTGGCTCATTAAGCCTCTCTGAGCAAAGGAATCAGGACACAGGTGTTGACTAAGGTCACCCATCAGCATCATCATGACTGTGTGCCATCATCAGCTGTGGAATGTTAATTCACACACTATTTATATGTTATGATGGGTTTGTCCAGTCATTTACAGATTTGATCGTCACGCAATGATTGGAGAGGCCCATGTCATTACAAAGACATATTTTGCTGACTTTTGGATAATTTTGTTTTAGCACTTTGCCCAATTTTCTCTAGGGTAGGTCCCCAATTGCTACACAAAATTAAATCATCTTTAGGAGAGGTAACAATTATGGAGTGGCGGCTAAGGCACATTTTAGAGGTCGACCAGCAGGGGAAATGCAGGAATGAACTCAGCTCATTTGTGAGCTCTATTATCACATCGTGGGATCATGAGAGACGGTAGGGAGGCCTTAATACAGCAGTGGATTGAATACAGCAGTGGATTGATCACGGCTAATGATGATATATTTATGTACTTATTAATGAGAAGACATGAAATCAGGTGGAATATGAAAAACACACTGACAAATTTGCCCCTTTTTGCAATAAATCTCACTGCAGGGTGGCACCGAAAGCAATGCCTGCGATCCAAATACTGTATATCCATATCTACTACTAGATCGCAAGACACTCAATATTGTACACGCCTAAACAAAAATGTTAAGTTTCACTGCACAGCTTGACAACTCATAGCACAATATAGTATTACATTTTTTAAAAAGTATATGTGTATACGTGGCTCAAAAAAATAGGTAATCCTGATTAAGTGAAGCCAGAAATTCGTATTTACATGCAAAATGTTAAATTTATTTTTAAATTAATATATTTTGTTGATCAAATTTTTATAATTGGATATTTTTATTTTAAACATGGGAAATTACTGTGTGGTTGTGGTTTGTTTTATTGTATGTTTTATACAAACATGTTTCAGTCATTTCCGACGAAATAAACTTTGGGCCTGTAACTCCTCCATCCAGACCGATTAAGCTGGGTTAATGACAACACTTTCTTACTGTTCGAACAGTCAGAGCACATATTTTGTGTGTGCTGTTGTGATGAAGCCTTTTAAGGGTTTGGACCAAATAACATTTAGTCATGGTGCCCAAGGCTGTCAAAAGTCCAGTATTTTATATAAAGTAATAACATAAGATAAAGACAGCATTACATAAAAACATAGAGGAAACAAGTTGCAAGGCAAGAGAGCCATAGACGTTTTACCTTGATCATTTGCCATTTTGTCAGATGATTCAGCTTACGGATTACGAAGGAAGAGAAAGAAACATGCATGACTATTAGGCACATCATCACAACAGAGTGATATGCAGTCGGCATTTCAGAAAAAACAAACATTGGCAGGACATGCCTATTTGTGCATCACTACAATATTAAAATATTTACTGCTACACTGCTATTGGGAAAAAATGCGCAATTAAAGAAAAACCTCTGGAAACCAGGCTCCAGCAAGCTGATAATCAGTCACTTAATTCAAACGTATCCATAAAGCAACAAAAAATTCACTAAGTATGCTGTGTGCCACAGGAGATGGTTCGCATATGCATTAATAATTATAAAGCATGTGTTTAACTGTTGAATAGAATTTGAACCCAGCCACTTGAATGCCACACTCACCCACATGCTCTGCTGGAATTCCCCTTCTTTTGTTTTACATTTATTTTAGAGAAAAAACCGTTTAAGAAAGTGAAAGTCATCCCTATTTCCTTGAGTTTAAGAATAAGCCATCCACCTTTGGAATTGACTCTTTAACTTGTATATTGTGCAGCTTATATTTAAGTATTGTTTGTAAATTATAAACAGCAAATAATTGTTTGTTTTTAAGTGTTGCTTAACATGTTAGGTGTTACATGTAATAAAACATTACTGTTAACGCATTACTTGCAATAATGCTAGACATCACCAGAAACTGGAAACGGCATTCCCTCTAATGAGTTTACAAACGTGACACTTTATGAAAGGCGTTGATTTGATGTTTGTTAAGATCTTAACACTCTATTATTGCCAGAAAAATGGGTTAAGTCTCTTCGTTTTTACACATCATGTTTTGTCCTTTTATACTATTTCAAAAAAATCGTATGTTAGTGATATTTGAAACTATAACTCACTAATAGATAAACAAAACAGACAAACATCCCAGACAAAAGGTAACGGACAACTGTCTACTTGGATGAAAACCTGCACGCTAACTCACAACTTTAATCTCATCTCATCTCATTGTCTGAAACCGCTTAATCCTATATAGGGTCACGGTGAGCCGGAGCCTATCCCGGAAACACAGGGCGTAAGGCAGGAATACACCCGACGACGGGACGCCAGTCCATCGCTTTAATACGCTGAGACTAAATGGTTACTCAGGCATTCAAACTCGAAATATCGAATTCAGAGGCAGCTGCAATATGCACTGCAGCAGGGTGATGCTCACAACATGTGTGTTGAAAAAAAGCATTGGCTAGACGTTTGTGGTTGTGCTACAAATATCATATACTAATTACACATTGGTAAAGATATATACTTAGTCCTGCATTGGTTGTGCAATACCACTGCCAGAAGAAGAGTGAGCATTGGCAGGAGCTCCAGAGACCTCCGTGAGAGGATATTTGAATCCACGCTCGGCAGATGTCTCGGAAGAGGTGAAAGTGACAACACTTTTCCCCTCGACACGTAACCTGGGTAAATGCGGTGCACACATTTACACTGCTGAGTTCAGGGATACACCGTGATGGAAGAGGCTCGCCCATAATTTTAACTGCTACAGTTTATATGAGATCGAGCCAGTTGACCTCAGAATTCTAAGCAGTGTGTGCTAACCATTACACCACAGCAGCATCCCGGATTACGTATAACTGAAAGCTCATTATGAACAATTATTTTGTTTCGGTGGTTACTGCATGTGTAGAAAACCTAGTTTGGTGCTATGTATTATGAATTTGTTTTTAATACGTAGTTGCTACTATGAACAGTTTAATGAACTCAGAGGTCTGGTTCTAATTTACTTAGTGACATTTATTCTTCATTACATTAAAGGAATGTTACAAACTTTATTCTACAGTCTATAGTTCATTTTTTTTAATGTTGTTTAACTTATCCTTCTATATTAGTAACAAAAATGTGTGATAAATGCAATTTTTCAAACCGCAGCCTTTAAAGTAAGTGCTACTACAAGATAACACCCTTATCTGCGTCACCTATTATCCCTGGCAGCTGTGGGGTCCGTGAAAACTCCTATTAGACACGGCCCCAGCGTTCCCTTATCCCTGACAACTGACATGTAATTCAGTGATGTCATCCTGCTAACGGCGATTGTTTAACGCGCACAGCAGATGAAGTCTATTACTTGTGGCGCACACACGAGTTTGCTTTAAGATGAAAGCGCGTGGGACCGGCGTCTTCTTTGATCGTGTATGGCACAAGACAACACAGAGACGAACACACTCATTGAGACAGCGACACACAACGAGACAGAGCCTGGCATACACACAAATATGGAAACACAGACATGCAATCACAGAGACATACACACCGATACGAAGACACATACACGGGCAGACATTCACAAAGACACAAAGACACACCTAGACATAAACAAACAGAACATAATTAAGGTTTTAAAGGATATGTCACCTTAAAATCTAAATATCGTTAACCCACCTCTACCCAACAGCCATTAGTAATCAGGAAGACATCTTTATACTACTGCCAAAAAGCTTGGTGAACCTGGTTGCAATGACCGCAGAAACATCCTTCTGCATGGTACACGTTGTGGTTTGTTTTCTAACACACCGGTGTGCTGAAGCAGTTGGCACAATATCGCCTCGTGACACAAAAAAACGTTACTCATTGTCTGTGTTGAGGTGGGGTTGCGACACTTTTACTTGTACGTGACCTCACCGTAAAAACACTATTATCGCAATCACAGTCGTGCATGCCTTCATGTTAGATACACCGATTTATTAATCTTCAACAATTTCTACCACTGGTTTTGACCAAAATGGCCATTTTCCCCTGAAAATTTGCCCAAGAACAATATTGGCTGGCACAACATTCCTGAAACGTTATATAAACAGAAACATATCAATAAGCATGGCTGTAGAGACAAATGATTCTATTTAGGATGCAATCGGATCGGGAGCAGCCATGCAAATGCAGTACGAGGAAGCCATAGACTCTCCCCCAGTTAGCTGATCTACAAGTAAAACTAATACCGATACAACGGAATGGAGACCGATTGTTGCGTAGTGACAGAGTTTACAGAAGTTTTGGGAGACTTTAAAGATTGAAAATCAATGTGTGGACGATGCAAAGATGATAAAGAATTTACCACAGAAAGGTGTTAAATAGTAACTACAGGTTCTATATAGAAGCTTATTGTTTGTTATGAAAGCCTCTCATTTGTACAACATTTTCTCAAAAGTGAACAACAAGTCGAGTGGTATGTCTCGGAGGCAACATATGTGGGCACATTTGCGTTTCTCAAGAGCCTGTTTAGAGGCCTCAGGTTACAAGTGGTGATCCTGGAATTGTAGGTAGTGAGGGACGTGCGAGGATACACACTGCAGTAACACCTGCATGTTTATTATCTTTGATAGCAAATACAGTTGTTGAATGACGTCAACAAATAAAATCACCCTTGCTTTAAACAATAATGTGAACTTAAAAAAAAATCAAAGCAATTCATTGTTCTTTTCAAATGGATAATCTTATACCAATATATTATATGCGTTCACTCCGGGAATTAAGAATGGTGCACAGAGATAATAATATAATATTCTCATTTAAAGTTTGTTTCATAACAACTAGTGAGCAAACCTATACAACGTGTATGCAATTTCCAGAAAATATAAACACAGTTAAAGCAAATACATTAATATTCCACATGCTGAGGCGCTCAAAATTCCTGCCAAATGTGCAGAAGTTTTCAAAAATAGCCCTTTTGGTTTACCAGGTGCTGCCTTAATGGAATCCATTACATTGTTGGTCAGGTTTTACTTAACTCTTGCATTGCAACACGCATTGCAGAATATTGAGCTCTAGCACTGAGCAATATTCTCATTGACTTCATATGACAAATGATTCACTTATTACCTGTACCCACTTAATCTTGTAGAGGGCTATGATTAGCCAATAGTAGCAAACACAGGGCACAAGGTAGGGTTATTATACTCAGGATAGGATGTTCGTGGCATAGGGGAACTGGCACAAATTAGGCCAGTTAACTCGGAGAACATGTCTTTGTACTGTGGAAGGAAACTCGACTATCTGTAGGACGCCCACGCGGACACAAGGAGAATATGCAAATTGCACACAGACACCTGAGCCAGGAATCTATCCGATGTTATTGTTGCTGTAAGACAGCAGTGTTACTCACTGCACCACCTTACCGCCTAAATGAATTACATGTAGATTAAAACAACATCTGGTTGCCTTGAGTGTGCATGCCTTCTCAGAGTTTCCTCATGGAGAATCTATGACTTCGGTGAGGGGGTATTTTCATGTATGTGACATTCTGCAAGACAAAATAGGCCGTTCACGCCACATAAGAATTTCAAGTCGGTAACAGGGCCCAGGGATTATGCCATGGATACATACACGCATATAATTATGCAGCGTATTGTTCTGCTTGCATACATGTATAATAATCACTTAGTTATTATAGTTTTACATTAATTGTTTTTGTTTAAGTACAGTTATTTTTGTTCATTCGGAATCTATGCCCGTTTTCTTAAAGCCTTGAGTATCAGCACAGTGCGGATTCATCAAACGCGGCAACCTCAGGAGCACATCTTCTTGGATAGCGAATTTATGATCCTCTCAAATTAGCATACATGTACATTATGAACAAACATGTCTTGGAAATTCCAGACTTCTACACAGCATGGCCTGTCCAATTACTTTCCGCCGCATCAGTACTGTACAGAATGAAATAATAATATGTCTCATCTCATCTCATTGTCTGAAACCGCTTAGTCCTATACAGGGTCACGGTGAAGCCGGAGCCTATTCTGGCAGACACAGGGCGCAAGGCAAGGATATACCGACGATGGGCGCCAGTCCATCGCCGATAATAATATGTACATTTCTAAAGTGCCTTTCACCCGAGAGTCACAAAGCGCTGCTGGAAGTCTGTCATTGCTGAGACCCTGACCTTCGGTGCAGCAGTGCAAAGCTCTGCTGCACTTCAACCAAGTGCAGGATACTTTTGCAGCCCCTGCTGTCTCTGTACCAAATGCCAAATCTTGTTCTCCACCAGTTCATTGCCGGGCAGTAAACAGCTGTCCATCTCCAGGGCTACCAACTATTAACAGAACCCCACTGGGTTTGCTCTGCTCGATTGAGGGGGCCGAGTTCCCCCATCAAGTTTCCAGCGCACAGCATCCCAGTGCTGTGGCGTGCCTCATCTCCTGGCATTGCTGGTGAGGGACGAGGGGCTCAGCAGATTCCCCACGGAGTGCTAATTGTGTAGCAACTGCCACGGTCCTTGTTTATACGGCAGCTGTGCGCTGGTCCTGGCCTACTTCTGTTGAGTAGCTGCTGCCTCTGCCAGTTCTCACTGTGCTCCCGCACGCGTCTTTGAACTCTGGCTGAGGGCCATGCCTCGCTCTGCCGCGGTTTGGGCTCCATGCCCCGTTTTGGAGCCAAATTATCAATTACCTCGCTCTCGTCTCTCCATCTCAAGCAGTATGAATGCTGCACGGAACTATTTTTCCATAACGTGTTTGAGGCCTAAGCAATAATAGCGTGAGAAGTGCTGATCATCAATTGACAGTAAACACACTCCATACAGTTTCTTGCACGTGTGGCGACGCTCTTTGAGCCAACTGATCAGGCCATTAATGTTGCCCTTATTGCTTGCACTAATTAAGGATACCTAATGTATGAACTAGTGCTGCGAACTATACCTGACAGCTTTAAAGTATTTAACAATATAAGTAAGGCTGGCGCGGTGCGTAGTACTGTTGCCTCACAGCAAGAATGTCCCTGGCTTAATTCCCAGCTCAGGTGCTTTTCTGCGTGGGGTTTGCATGTTTTCGCCGTGCCCACGTGCGTTTTCGTCGGTTCCTCCGGTTTATTCCCACAGTCAAAGCGTGCTGCCTACGTTAATCTCCCGGACTAAATTGTCCTTTCTTTCCCTGAGATGCTGTAACTTGCTTACTTTTGCCTGCTTGGCAACTGTTAGAAAGAGCTTTATACCTAAACAGTTTCTTCCAGCTTGATTAAAATATAACCGACAGAACATGCATGGGCCACCCTGCAGTGACACACATTACATGCGGAGTACATACACTGGATCTAGATATACCTGTCCACTTGAAGTGCTATGTTTTGCCTTCAGGTTTTGCCCACGCATATATTTCATTTCGTTCACAACAGATGCAAGTCAGCTTTCTTAATCCACACAAAAGTTGAGATAAACAGGGTTCAACTGTATTACCTGTAGTATTGAAACGTTTAACAACTGACATTTCTTTGCTACTTGCAAAGGCACGTTAAGAGTAAAGAAAGTATGAGATATATAGCAGCGAAAACATCGGTGTATCTTCGTTCACAAGATTACATATGTGGCACTGTTTTTCGGTGCACATACATTAATAACGTATGAACTTGCATGTAGTCTGTGCAGTGTTTCCCATTAAAGTATCATTCATCAACAGTGGTAAACATACAGCAGCGTTTCATGCAGAGACCCGTATTGAGAATGTGTGCAAGACAACGACACGTGGTGGCACCTTTTGGTGTTTGGAAGCGGACAGGGTCCGACACGGGCCCCGTGCCTTTGGAATTGCGCGCCTGCATGCGGAAGTAGTAGACGGTGTCCAGGGTGAGCTCCTGCACCTGATGAGAGAGGCGGTCCCCCACCACGGGCTCCACCACCCAGTCCTGCAGCTGCATGTTCACGTCCGCTGAATAGTAGATCATGTAGCCTGCGTTGCGCATCAAAGAGAACTCAACTTCACAACAGCGGATATGTCACAAAACGGCGAGCATAAAGAGGTGGACACATCGCAACAATAGAAATAACACATTTCCAGTGCCAAGAGTCTTAATGTATGAACTGATCTCGGTCAGTTTTCATTTAAGTTGGAAGGAACTGTTGAGCTATGCAGCACTTTTTTTACATTATCCAGTGGGGAGGGGTAAGAAGGTTACAACATCTCAGGGTACCGAGGAAAATTTAGTCAGGACAATTAACATGGGCAGCATATATTTGGCTTGTGGGAGGAAACCAGCAAAAACCCACACGGACACGAGAAGAACATGAAAACTCCACACAGAGGGTACCCAAGCAAGGAATCGAACCCAAGACCTTCTCGTTGTGAGGCAACAACACTACTCACCGCACCAGCCTTATTTATATTGTTAAATACTTTAATGCTGTCAAGCAAGTCACGATAATCAATAAGTGCCATATTAATATCAGACTAGGTGGTCCTACATTTGTTGACAACTTACAATGAAATCCTGTTAAGGTTAATGCAGCTTCCCAATACCTCTGGGATCAACTAAATGATTACCACTATTAAAAAAAACCCCGTATAAAATGGTTGACCTGTAGATAGACTGGCGTCCGCTAAGGAAATATAGACTTTGGTTTAGGACTGGTAACTGAGATTGGCAACACCTAATGTGCATTTCAGAAATAAAACACATTGGTAATTTTGAAGTTAATGATATCCTGCCAAAATCTTTAAAGGAATACTAGCTATGACAGCCATGTACCACACGTGCTATAATGTCCCAAATGAACTTCAAGAGAGACAACAAGCAGGAATATACATTAAGGGTGAAAACGCAAAAAGTTTGGATATTACAAGATCCAGGAGGCATACTGTAATGTGCAGGAGAAAATTGCAAAACACAGCAAGGGGGCAAAGCAAATAGAAATCTAATGAGAATCGGAAAATTCAACACAGTCAGAAGACACATTGTGGTATAAGCACCGGAAGGCATATTACAATAATCAATGGATATGTGTCCAGCATTCACGTTAGGAATGAAACTGAAATGTTTTAAGAGCAGGAAATTATAACAAGAATCACATTGCAAGAATGAATAAAGCAAATAGCAAACCTTGGGATATCACACATCCAACATGTATTGCATTGATACATTTGAAAATAAATAATTATTTTCAGAACTATATTTTGCAGTGTAATTCACAGGAAATTTAAATTGTAAGCAAGACTAAATAGGATGCAATTTTCAGTAAAAAACCCAGCACTTTGGACGAAATATGCGAGTGCGTGACAGATTTATGAAACTCCCAGTTATTCTCAACCATGAGAGGATGAGGAGTTGCCAATAGAAAACCTGCGTATGTGGCCATTTTGGTGCAAAATGATAATCGATGATAGTTTGTGTAGGCTCTCCTGAATAAACAACATTGGAAGCAACATCAGCAACACGAACAGCAACACAACTTATATTCGTAACCAACAATGTAATACAAACAGAAGCAACAACACCGTAATCGTGATCATTATCTGCATCATCATCATCATCCTTAGTGTGCAAAAATGTGGAGACTGAGTTTGTGTACCTACAGAACATCCGTTATAATCATCAACTACAGCAGCAACAACATTATCATAATCATGAAGACGATCATCTTCTTGGTCAACAGCAGCAGCTAAACAGGTCTCAGAAGTTACAGTATCCCTTTATATCACATTTAAGGCACCATGATCACTAGCAAATACAAATACTACACTAGCTACATTATCAATTCTACTTTATCAGCTTTCAAGCGTGTTGAAGATAGCATGTGTATAAAAGATCCATAAGCTACTAAAGCACCAACAACTAGTGAAGCAGTACCATGATTACTGCTGATCATTAGCAGGAACCATCATGATCAAAAGTGGAAGCAGTTTCAATAATAGTTATAATTATCTTCATAACTGTCATATGTATCTTCAGGAACATCATCCCCACCATTATCATTACCAGCAGCAGCTAAAGCATCATCGCCATGATACGTAACAACATTACAAGCACTCATCATGCACGTTATTTGTGTCACTTTTACCGTGTCATCATCATATTTTATGTATTCAGCAGCAACATCATCAATCAACATCATCAACAGCAAGCAGCAGATACACCAGTTGGGTGCAGTAACGCATGCCGCTATGCAGTTCGTTGAAGGCAAGCGTGAACTGAACATCGAGATTAGCAAAATTCCCAAACCTGCTCGAACGTGAAGAGTGGCAACAGTGCAAGCGGTGTGTGATCCTATATGTATGAACCTCTTACTGCCTCATAACGACCAGTGTTGTGACTGACTTGTGCAGAACTGAAATACATTGGCGGTAATGATGTTGCAGATGATCACCATGGTGTGAAAATGAGGCCATGGTCATGGGGGGAGATGACGATTCGCACAACGGAAGGATGTGTGGTTTGCGTAGTGCGTTGGTTGGTGTGTTACGAGGGCACAGGGTCGAGGAGGGCTCTGCAGCCCACGAGGATGAGCGGGTGCTGCACGAACACAGCGTGACAGCGAACAGTTTTCTTAAACGCCTATGACCCAAGTAAGCTGTCCAGTCGGTTGAGAGTGGAATCCTTGGGAAACAATGGTTGAAGAGTCGGCGAGTGGTGGCAACGCAATGTTTCGGATCGTGAGTAACGGGCCCACAGGGCTATTTAAGATGCTCGGTGTTAACATCATTGAGGCGTGGGTACCGTCGGGGACTGAAGACTGCAGTAGAACTGGTAGAGTTAAGATCTAGAGGAGTAAGCAGGTCCATACGCACTCCAGCTGGTGCAGAAATTGAGGCATATATGGACACAGTTACAGAATACTGACACTGAGAGGAGGGAAGACTCGACATGGTAATCTCGCAAGAAAAAACTTTTGAAAGTAATAAAATCGATTTGAGTTGTTACACACAACGCTACATGTCTGCAGTATAGATTAGTTGTTAGTCTTTATTTTAATTCTGTGAGGTTGTATTTTCATTACAGAAAAATTGATTTTGTTCGTGTTGTGTCACAAACTCACTGGAGCTTTTGTTCTCGGGATATCAAGTGCAACTCCAATATTTGCTTGCGAAAGGTGGCGATACGAACCAGAGTTCTACAATGACTCGTGCATTCTTCCACATACAAAACACTCGGTTAAATAGTACTGAGGCTCAGTAATGCTTCCTGGATAAATACTTGGCATTCAACAGACGCAAGTAGCAGCTGCAACAGCAACGGCATAATCACCATCATCATCACCGTCATAAATTGCACGATTACCATTGCTGGTATCGCCATGGTTATCACACTGTCGGGAAACTGTGCATGGTGCACCATCGTGTATCATGCTGCATCATGGTACATGCTGCATCATGGTACATGCTGCATCATGGTACATGCTGCATCAT